>JAJHZJ010000602.1:815000-934723 GCA_023548195.1 Bettongia penicillata ogilbyi | reverse complement strand
TATGTATATATGGATAGATACAGACACATTATATATATATATGCACACAGTGTATATATACATAAGGACGTATATACATGCACACATACACAGTGTATATACAACATTACATATAAATGTATGTTAGTAGGAATATAATTATATATGTGTATATATGTACACCCATACATATCTGTGTATATATATGCATACTCCTAATGCACTATTGTATATATGTATGTATACACACATAGATACATACATATATCTGTATATGTATCCATACATATATGTAGTATAGATATGTTTATATGTGCATAGATACAAATTCTGAGACCACCAAAAATTTATGAGCACAAATGCTTTCCAATAACAGTTTTTTTCCTGATATGCCTTAGAATCCACTCAATATCCCAGACGGTAGCTAATAGACATAAAATGAATAGTCAATTATGCAGTGGTATAACCCTCTGGATAACCGAATCTCCCAAAGACTCTTCTTGCTCTGCACCATCACGCTCCCCCTCATCTGCCAGTTATTCTTCATTTGTTTTTGTTTTAGCCTCGTCACACTTGCTCTGTTTTTTCTCTTGGTTTCTGTTATGTCCAGGCTGCCTTTACAGTCTCTCTATGTTGTTTCTCACCAAGCACTGATGGAGGTTAACGGCTGCTTTTGTTTGAGAGGTTATTCACTGTGACTGAGAGACGTTTGCTTGGTAGCAAGCCACGGGGGTGCCCGTATGAATGTTAAGCCACCCATTTCTTCCTCAGACATGTTGGTCCTTTCAGAGCGATGTCTGAGGTCACTGGTGGGGCACTAGAGGGGATGAGTGCACAGCTGATTTTATTAGAGCCTGTGGTAGATAAGGAGCAGTCTGGAGCTGCAAGGTCAAATATTTGACCAAAAGTGAAAACAAAATGAAGCTGGATGTTGCAAACAGCAGAGGAAAGAGAGACTTTTAAAAGAATGACATAAAAGGGCCGAGGAGAAAAGAAACCTGCTAAGGTTTCTATGTGAATCTTTAGTTAGTTTCTGTTCTGTCCTTTTATGACCATTTCAAGTAACTAAGTACATATGGCATGTTTGTAAGTAAAGCAGTCGATGAAGTTAGTTACACCTCTGCATTTATAGCCATACCCCTGAGTATTATTAACTTTTACACTCCCCATAAAATATAATTTATCACTTAAATAATTTGCTTTGTGTCAGGGCTCAGTGTGCTCCAGTGCTCTCCTGCTCATTAAATGAGATATTTTTACTTAATGAGCCAAGGATGTCCTTTGCATTTAACGTTAGAATTGATTTCAAACACTTCATTTTTATAACACTTTGGGTATGTGATTTCAAAAATGTGGGTTTCATCTCAAAATGTCAACGGGAAACAAATCAGAAATTGTTAAATGTGGACAGCCTTTTAGACGATAAGGAAAAAGTTTTATACTTAGTGAAATCTGGAGATTTAGACTTGTGAAAAACAAATTCAAACAAAGCAATGTCCTTCTGCCCCACAAAACCCCCCAAAACACTGCCCTGATATAATCAGAATTTCTTCTTAATAGCAATACAGAAATTCGAGGACTAATATATTAAATGATTCCAAAAGTAAGACAGTATTGAAATAGAAATTGTGAACATGTTAAAAAAATAAATTGAGTGGAGTAAATAACCACTGGAAGTTGTGGCATCCCTAGGCATGCATTTCAAAGCTATCTGGATATCAATATGAATAAACTGAATGGTTATCCTCTTATTGGTCAATAGGGAATAAAGACAAGGACTGGACCTTTGATATTATTTTTAGAGAGAACTCCCAGATGGGGAAATTCCCTCTCACCAACTCATGTCAGCAACTTTTTCTGCAACCAATGCAAATCAAGTGACTTGCTCAGGGTCACGCAGTCAGTATTATGTTAGAGATGGGACTTTGAATCCAAATCTTCCTGGTTTCCACTCTGCCAGACTGGCTCTTTATTTGACTTTGTCCTCATGAAAATGATAAATGGCTACTTCAGTCTTTCATTCTTCCAGCTAATCAAAGATTTCAGATTTGAAAGCTTCTACTTAAAAAATTCATAGAAGATGTCTTATGCAATGTCCAAAGAGAAACAAGCTTTTCTGTAGAGGTGGAGACCCAGAAGAGATGCATGGATTGTATCAAGCTACAGAATACTATGGAATTTCTTCAGTGCAATATATAGTTTCTAAACAAAAACCAGCCTAGCCATCTGCCCCGTGAAAACAGGCATGGATAATAATTGCCTAAGACAAAGACATGTGAATAGGTGGTGATATACAATGATGAAAACAGCATTCACAGAAATGAAAACTTCAATATCAAAATAGTGAAGCATTAAGATAGTTTTAAAGTTTTTCTAAGATTTGAGATTGCATCATAGTAAACTTTCTTATACTGGAGAAAGTATTAAATTATTTCATTAAATTTTTATTAAATTGAAATTAAAATTTTATTAAATTATTTAATTAAATCATCTTATTGTGAAAAATAAAATATTTTGAGAAAAAGTTTTCCTTTGGATAATGTTAGGCTGAATTTATCTCCCACCAAAAGAATTTTCCTAGCATATAGCAGAAACAAGATTCTTTCTTCCCTCTGTTATGCTAGGGAAAGGTTAATAAAGGAGGTAAATGTTCGTCCATGATATATGTTGACACAGCTTTCTAATGAACCATGGAGGCCTAGAGTCTGCAATAGTTTTAAAACCAACACTCTCTTAGTTCAGTTTTGATGTTGGAATATAAGTATCTTGCAAGTTAAAAACATTCAATAAAGGAGGCACTCACAAGTCATTGAACATTTAGTAAAGGAGGTTTCTTTTGCCCTAACACAGCAAAGATATGCAACAAGGGCACAGTAGTGTGACCAGTGTTTCTACTCTGGACACAACTCCCCTAAACTCTATCTGGAAATGTCTAGTCAATAAGTCATTGGGGTTTGGATATTCACATGTTTTTTGGCACCTACAAAGTGAATGGTCCCAGACTCCATGTGACTTGGACTTTTAACATCCTTACATGATTAGGAAGCTCCATCAAGAAAGCCAGGGTCAATGAAATCCCAAGCTCAACTTTGTCTTGAGCCTACTTCATGTTTATTGTGGGGGGAGGAGGAGGAAGAGAAGGGACAGGGAAAGGAATAGGTAGTTATATAGTGCCTACAGAGTGTCAGGTACCATGTTAAGCCTCTTACAAATATTATCTCCTTTGATTCTTCACAACAACCTTGCAAGACAGGTGCTTTTATTATCTCCATTTTATAGTGGAGGAAACTGAAGCAGAAAGAAATTAAATGATTTGTTCAGCGTCATGCGACTTGTAAATGTCTAAGTCCAGATCTGAACTCAAGTCTTCCTGACTCCAGGTCCAGTGCTCCATCTAATGCATAAAGAAAAACTGGTTCTATCAGACCTAGCAATGTTATATGGCCTTGATTCATGTAGTGCTGTGATCTCTGAGGAATGAAGATAGAAAGCAATCAGAGGCCAACGGAGAGACTTATAGTGGATATAAGAAGGCCGCTGAATATGGCTGAAAATAACTTGTGTGAAAGAAGTGACATAATAGATATTTTCTGTTATAAATTAGAAAAATTCTATATACTTATGGGATCAAATTCAGCAAAACGTTATCTGAAGGAAAACTTTTTTTCAAGATAACTATTTTTTTTATTAAACAAAACTCTTTCAAAATAAAATAATGTATACTCAGAAGAGGAAGTAGGCAGATGATATAAGTGAGAACCAAGGGTTGCAGATTTAACTGAGGACTGCAATGGTACCTGTGAATTTTTTTGTGATTTTCTTGACACACATACACACCTACGTATATCTATAGGTATCACAAAAATTGCATATACTATATAATACATATCATATAACATCATTATGCTACTTGTCTTTATATTATTTTTATCTATGAAAAGTTAAAAGAACTAAGGGAAAAGCAGTCACTGAATTGAGTAGTATTCATGCAAGGACACTGATGTGATTCTTTTAGTATGGGAAATCTAAGATGGGTTGCGATATGAATCATTGACAGAAGAGGCCACATTGATGTGATTATGGATCCACTAAAGTATCAAGGAATATATAAAGAAAACATTTAAAAGAGAGAAAAAGGAAAGAAAAATTTTTAGAAAAATAGATTTCATTAGTTTCCAACTTAAAAGTTTTATTTTACAAGATAATGTTTGAGATCATTGTTGTTATATTTATGATACAGAAGCAATTAAAATGAAAAGATCATTTTCCTCTTTTCTCTCTTTTATGTCACTTGAAAAAACTAATAAAAAGAGTTTCAATACTTACATATGGTGGCAAATATGTTGCAGGTGATTTTCCTGGTAAAAACACCAATGAAGTTTACTTTTTTCTGTTAAGGATAAAATGTATATGTGTATTAATAAGATAATATTTATACTGAGCAGGATAGACTTAAAAGAGTTGGGCAATAGTTGAAAAAAGAATGGGAAATTGAAATGAATTGGATTTCTTTTAAATCAATCAAACTTTCTTTAATGAAGCTAAATAAGCCCTAAATGATTTTTCTTCACAAGATAGTAACTGCATTGGGGTAGGGCAGCTCGGTGGCATAGTAGATAGAATGCTGGTCAGGAAGAGTCCTCTTTCTGAATTCAGATCTGGACTCAGACACTTATTAGTTGAGTGACTCTGGGCAAGTCACTTAATCTTGTTAATTTTAGTTTTCCTCATCTATAAAATGAGCCAGAGAAGGAAAAGGCAAACTGCTTTAGGATTTATGCCAAGAAAACTCCAAAGGAAATTAAGAGTTGGATATAACTGAAAAATATTGAACAACAAGCAATGACAACAAGCTGCATTGGAGTCCATGCCAATGCATTAGTGCTATGCTATTTCAGACAAAATCCACCTTAATATTATTAAATTAATATAATTTTATTATATTATTAAATAATTATTAAATATTTAAATATTACTAAATATTGTTAAATTAATATAATTAAATCAACAATTAAATAATATTAAAATGACTAAATATTAGTGATGCATAATGGTTTTTCAAATACCAAACTCAAAAGAAAGAATTACATTAACAAGAAGCAAGAGACTGGGAAGAGACTACGGAAAAATGAAAATGACTGATAGGTTTAGAATCAGACGACCTGGGTTCAAAACCTGCTTTAGTCATTAACTACTTGATACTCAACAAATCACATAACCCCTGTGGGCTTCAATTTCTTCCTCTATAAACTGAGGGGGTTGAACTGGATGGCCCCTGTTACTCCTTCCATCTCTAGGTCCCTGGTCCTATGATTCTTTGTTAATAGTGTCTGGCTCTCTTGAATGGCATGAGACATGAATAGAAGGTTTTAAAGGGAGCTTCAATATTTGAGTAGTAAATCAACTAAAAGACTATGAGTAATAAGTGATCTTCATCCTCTAATCCAATTGATTCAAGTCAATCAACATTTACAAAATATCAACTATATAGAAAGCATTGATAATGGAAAGAAAAAAATGAAAACAGGCTCTGCCCTCAAGGAACATACCTTCTACTGGGGAGATATAACATGTGCAGAGATGAGTAAACATAAAGTGATTTGATAATACCTGCAGGGTTGGGGTGGAGTTGGTGAGAGGTTGGTGCTGGTGCAGGAAGGCTTCCTCTAGGAGGTGGTACTAAGGGGTGCTAAGCCTTGAATAAAAATAACGATTCCATCAGGTAGAGAAGAAGAGGAAGTGTGTTCCAGGCTTGGGAGAATGAGATGAGAGGTAAAAAGTCATGTATTAAGAGCAGCAAGTATTCCAGTTAAGGCTATGAAGAAGGCAAAGAGGAGGCAGATTGTGCAGAGCCTCCAATGTCAAACTGAGGAATCCACATTTTATCGTAGGAGCACGAAGGAGCCATCAAAGGCTCTTGAGTAGGAGAGATGAGATTTTCACAAATTCACACAGGGGCAGAATTGGAATTCAAACACGGAGCCTTTGACTCCCAAGCTTGCGGTCTTTCCACTGTGTCATACTACCTCATACAAGAATCAAGTCAAGTCAACAGGCATTTATTAAGCAACTACTGTGTGCCAAACATTGTGTGCCAAACATTATGCATGGGTTCCTCCACTTTAGTTGTAGTTAGTAACTCTTCCAGGCTTTACATGATGCACTCTTGAATTATTATAGCTTAAAAAAAATGTTGGGCAACTTGTATGAAAGACCCTGGTGATAAACTTCTCCATGCTGAGTTAGGCTGATCTGATAACAGGTCATCACTTGCTGCCAGATCAAAGTCTTTGTAGCTGGTATTGCTGAAGTCCACTGGCATAGGTTTCTAGAACTCAGGGTCACCTCCTTGCCATCTTGAGAACATTAGTGAACGATTAATGGCATACTCATATTTTATTTAGCAAATAATAAATAATGTGTCCAATTTCTGGATGCTATTTTAAAACTTTACTGTAAAAGAGATCATTATCACCTCCAACAGTTTGATTTCTAAAGAGCTTTAGTTGTCAATATTTATAGCAAATACTTTGTTTTGTTCTAATTACGCTTCCTATTTTCCCCTACCACCCTCTTTTTGTGGTCAACATCATTTCAACTCAATGGGGAGTAGAGGGCACTCATTTAACAATTTCGTCCTTCAAAATCAGTTTCTTCCATCTTTGAGATACAGCAAGATTGTTGTGAGGCCCTTTCCCCCCTTTCTGTCAGCACATGATACAGTAGAAATCCTAAATCAATAACACTTTTTATTCCTACACAATTGATGCATAACATCCTTCTTCACATGGAGGTTTAATGTGTTGTAAATTAATTATCTGGAATGAACACAGGGTCAATGGACCTTGGTATGACCGGGATGTAATGTTAAAGTGTTCCATTTCCTCCCTCTGCTCTTCAGCTCTTACTGAGTCTTTTATACATGTCAGTTATGCCATCTTCCACAATAGGTTCCCTTAAGGGTAGTTAATGCCCCTCTAGGGATTGATCAATAGAAAAAATTTTGCTTTACCATAAATTTGCTCAACTATTTTCTGCCTTCCAGGCACAAAAGGGACATTTTTATTCACCATACCTCCAGCAGTGCATTTTCTATTAAGAAAATTTAATTGAAATGAATCTCACACATTTTGTCTCCATCCAGAGTGTTATATGAAAGATCCAAATGGGGCACATGTGGGTTTTATTATCCCCCTCTGCCAATGGGAAAGGGAAATAACTGTTTATTTTCCTCCCAGTCCAGACCAAAGTAAGATAAAGTTATCCACCCCGTGATCTAATTGTGGAAATGAAGGCAGTTCCATTTCAAATGAAATAAAAACAACTCCAGTAAAGTGGAGTCTTCATCAGGAGCAAAGCAATTAGAAAGCAGAAATTCACTAAGTTTTAAAGTACTCAATTTTCTTTTTCTTCCCTTTAAAACAAGACGAGGAGCGGCAAACTCCATTATAATTTTGAGGGTAGCTCTGCTATTAGTAGCTATAGAAACAAGGTAGCCAGGTAGTGAATACAGTCTACACACACACATACACACATACGAGCACATACATACACACATCAATGCCTCTAGGATGAGGAGACGATAAACAAGGCTATTTAAATTCTTATCTTGTGATGGTGTCCCTGGCCAGTTGGGTGACTCACTGGGAAAAGGAAGGTCCAACATCACTCTGTCATGTTTCAGTGAGAAGTCTAGAATTCTCTAGGATGTGTTCCACCCCTCCCTTATACCAGCACATCCCCCAACCCTTCAGTAAACAAGACAGCATTGAAACTGCATTAACATCAAATGACAGGAAGCCCCCACTAGGGTCAACGCCATGATTTCTTTTCAGATGTTCTTTCTCTTTTGTCAAATGATGATGTCAAGTGCAGGGGTGGTGAGTGGCACCAAATCTCCTTTACTTCCCTTGACAACGAGGTCAACAGCACTTGTAAATTCAGCCTATCCCAGCTGCAGCTGTGTCAAAAGTTGCGAGCTCAGCGGGACGGTGAAATGATACAAGGAGCGATGTGTTTCCCGAACTCCCACTTGCCATGCATCTAGGGGAAATACTTCTCTTTGATCTTAGCACAGCTCCTATCGAAGATATTTCAGCTCAGGATTTATCCTCACATCTGCTCCCACAGACCCTCTGATTGTCTCCTGATTTTCAGGAGCAATCTGGGTGCCACATAAGGAGCATTATAGGTTTGATCCCTTGTTAGCCTTTCCTTCACGTTTCAGGGGTCGGAGTCTTATGTAAAAACAAACACACAAAAAACCCAACCAAACAAAAGCAATCACCCACAAATTCTTGAATGGCTGAGAAATGGGTAAGCAGAACCAAAATCCTAATGAGGTCCTCTGATTCTGAAGGCAGGGCGCTACTACATTAAAAAAAAGTGCTTCCTTTTCCTCTACAATCTAATGTTCTCCATTCCACTTCAGGAGATTTGATCTCAGTGGCTTCAAGATTTTGAGGAAGTATTGGACAAATTCACTTCATTAGAAAAAAAACAAATCCAAACTGAACCTTTTTTTTTCTCATCTGTCAATAAGACCACACTTTAGTACCATGGTTGATTCATGATTTCATCAATGTGATTCCTCTTTGTTTTTCTCCTTATATGATTTACAGCCTTGTTCATGCTTTCTCATCCTGGAGGATTCTGGTCCGTATTTTCTAATAAATCCTCCATAGATAATTGCTTTAGTATACTTGGCCTTCACCTAAGTCGTGTAAGGTGTCAGTATAGCACGAAGGGTGTTTATTTGTGGTCTCTCATTCTTGTCTAATTGGCAAACTTCCTTTTCAGAGTGAGTTACCCTATCAATGATATAATAGAATGACAAGTTGTTTTCTTGCACTGAAGCTGTCATTTAAGACATCATAGCTATTGTCACCTTATTGGTAAGTTGTTTCAATCATGCCTCACTCTTCGTGACTTTCATTTGGGGTTTTCTTTGCTAAGGCCCTGTAGTGGTTTGCCATTTCCTTTAGCATATTTTACAGATGAGGAAAAAAACAAGGTTAAGTGACTTGCCCAGGGTCACGCAGCTAATAAGTGTCTGAGGCAAGATTTGAACTCGGGAAAATAAGTGTTCCTGACCCCAGTCCTGGTGCTCTATCCTCTGTGCCACATAGCTATGGTCACCTACCAAGTACCTTTCAATTGTCCTTTAGTTTTATAATTTTAGATCTGTTTGGACCTTGTTTGGTGTTCTGTGATTTGTAGCCACACACAGCGTCCTCAGAATAATGCTGGTTTTAAAGACTTGGTCTTTCCCAGCAGGGAGCAGCCGAGAACATGTTAATGATAATATAAATACTGAATGACCACATTGACTAATGTCTGAGATGGGGGAGGGTGGGAAAAAAGGGGTATCTGTAGTGGGTGCTGGACCTGGAGTCAGGAAGATCAGAGTTCAAATCCAGCCTCAGACACACAAGCTGTGTGACCCTGGGCAATTCTCTTAACTTCTGTCTGTTTCAGTTTTCTCATCTGTAAAATGGTGAGACTAATATCACCTTCTCCCAGGGTTGTTGCGAAACTTAAATGATATAACTATTATAATTTTTTAGCACAATTTAGCACTCTGTTTTAAGCACTATATAAATGCTAGCTATCACCACCATCATCATCATCATCATTGTTAATTACAAGGGCCCATCTTTTACTTCTGTATAATTGTCTGGTAAGTTCTAAAGGCTGACAAAGTGACAAGAGTCAGATTGCTGTGAATTCTGAATATTTCTTTCTAGGAAATGCCATTCCATAAAGATTTAGGATTATACATTTAAAACTGAGAGTGACCTTAGATCCTTCCAATCAGTCCAATCACCATGTGATTGGAGGAGTAGACCAAGGTCACACAGGTTGCATGCCCATAGAGCCAAGATTTAAATGTAGGTGCCCTGAGTCAAACCAAGCACTTTCCCTACTCTATACCACTCTAATATATTGTCTCTCCATTCTCCAAATGGAAAGGGATCTCAACTCTCTTTTAAATGTGACCCATGATAAACCCCCTCTCATGAGGAAATGATGCTGAGAAGCTAAGTCCTTATCATCATTTTCATGTGTTCCCTTGTCAGGTATCAGACTACAGACCTGGAAGAAATCTAATGTTGTGGATTAGGAAGACACCAAAGTCAGACTACTGTAAAGGTACCGTATAGCTGTATTGTACTGTATATACTGTATTTTATAGCTGTGGGATAGCTACAACCCAAAGAGCATGGGTTACCTCCCTCATGGGTTAATAATGCAGAGAATTTAGTTAGCATATGACATAAAAATGTGCAAATGTAAAAAGAACTCACTCATACAGTACGCCTTTCTACAAAAACAAAACTACAGTGAACTAGCTGAGATTGGCATTCTGAATTATTTTACAGCTACTCATAAGTAGAGGCAGCCTCATACAGTGGATAGAAAGGAATCAGGAAAATCTTGGTTCAGATCTCCCCTCTGACTCTTTCTAGTTGTCTGACATGAGGCAAGTCACAACCTCTGAACCTTCAGACCTCTCCTTAGAGTTTATCTGCTTAGCCAAAGAGGACTGTGATCTGGTTTTCCATACTGCTTCCTTGTGTGTGTTTGTCCTTTGTTGTCAAAGAAGACTATGCCATCAGAGAAATGATGACATGACTTGCACTTGACTTTGTTTTGAGTAAGGGAGGGCTGTGCAGGTCACCAGCCTCACTTCTCCTCCAGAGCCATCTGAATCCAGTGGCCAGATATTCATCAGGATGACTGGAGATGACCCAGGATGAGGCAACTGGGGTTAAGTGACTTGCCCAAGGTCACCAGCTAGTGATTGTCAACTGTCTGAGGTGATATTTGAACTCAGATCCTCCGGTTCCTGCACTAGTGCTCTATCACCTGCACCACCTAGTTACCTGTACTACTTCCTTTGTTGTATCCCCAAATAAAGCCATCCTTCTGCATTCCAGTTTCTAGTACACTTGTCGTAGTTATCGTTGCATCCAAAGGCACTGTGTTTGTATGTGATAATATCTTCTTTGTCAGACTGATTCATCACTTTGAATGCAAGTTAAAGAGAGTGGTGAAGGTTTATATTCTTTTCCCTGGCCCATTTTCAGGGAACTGTCACACCCTTACCACTAGGCAGAATTATCTTTCGTGGGGAATGGGGAGAAAAGAGAGATGTGATCAGAGAATAAGAGAAGGCAGAATTCAGGAAGAATGTCATTTTGAGAGAAAAAGGTGAGTTTTGTGGGCAGAAGGATTGGCACTCAATTCCTCTTCACACTGGAACTGTACACTTTGAGCAGATTGAAATCTTTGTATGTGTAATGTGGAGGGAGGGGGAGAGGGTGAGTATCTGCATCTATAGTATGTTATACCTTATGTGAGCATCTTACTCTTTGAGCTATCTTTCTCACTCTAATTTCCTCTCAGTCTGGAAGCTTTGGCTTCTCAGAGAAGGACCACCACCACAGAGTTAAACTCAAATGCTCTTAGAATCCTAGAGGTGGGAATACACTCCCCTTCCTCACCACTAGGAAACTAGGTGGCATAGTAAATAGAGTACCGGACCTAGAATCGGGAAGACCTGAGCTCTAATCTAGACACAAACTTTTCAGCTATTTAACTCTGGGCAAGTCACTTAACTTCTCTCTGCTTCCGTTCCTTCATCTTTAAAATGGGGGCAATAATAGCAACCACCTCTTAGGGTTGTTCTGACAACAAATGAGATAATATTTGTAAAGTCCTTTGCAAATTTTGCATCATTATATAAATGCTAGTTGTCATTATTAGTGGTAATCACTTCACAATAATAGCCCTTTTAAATCTTAGACATAACAATTTACTTAGCAAAAAGGCAAAACAGTAATAATATCACAGCTGTTTATAGTAAAGCAAAATGCAAAAGGAATAAATATGTCAAGATCTACATGCAACTTGGGTCACATCTTCCCACCAATAAACTTGAGATCTATGAGGGAGAGCAAGCACACACACTTTCAGAATCCTGGTGGGGAAACATATGAAGTAAAAAAATCCATATGCTTGGAGTAACTCACAGCTCTGAATTATAGACTTTGATGTCATTGGTCTATTCAGTAACATCTGCACCACATGAAACCATTTTTTTGCTATCTGGTGGTTCTCACTTCTCTCCAGGTGGGCAAGTCTTTTTCTCTTCTTTTCTCCCAATCATGTAACATTTATAAGCTCTTTCAACTTATAGTCACCTTTAAACAGAAACCTTGAAAGGGTGTTGGGAAAGTGTTGCCCTATTTGAATTGGCTAGTCGTTCCTGTTAGGCTGGAGAATGGTAGGGTTATCAGGCTGGAATTTCTGGGTAGTACAGACCAGATATTCATTCATTTGACAGCATTCTGCTTTGTTGTCCAACAAGAGGTTTTAGCAAAACAACCTCAGGTTGGCTCTTTGAGTATCTTTGAATCTTTATGGACCAGCATCCTGGGCTGTTGTAGATCTTGGCATTTGTCTTCATGCAGGTAAATGCCTGAATAATCTTTTTCCTTTCAACTTTTCTCTCTCAAACCAGAGAAGATTGAAAAGAGCAATAATATCTAGAGCTCCAGTCTTTATTAAATTAAGGATCTTAGCCTTTTTTGTGAGCTGACTGCTCCTGTTGTTTTTTTGAATAACTCCAGTGGAAATGCTTTTCAACCCCATATTGAATCTTGTCCCCTTACCTTTTCTTGACCATTTCAGCCTCAGCTTTAGTTTTCAACTTTTCTAATCTCTCTTATCTTGTTTCAGTGACTTAAATCAAACCTCCCTGATACTTAATAACTCACTTTTCACTTATAAGTAACAACTACCAAATTTCCCTTAAGAAATCAACGGTCAATACCCACCTAAGTTTTAAAATAGTTCTATGCAAATTAGCAGAGAAGTCATAATGCCCTACAGATTTAAGCTTATAAAACAATCTCTGTTCCAGTCTATGATCTTGAAATTATTTTTTCAACCCTACATATGATCAGTTTTTAATAAATTATAGTTTTTAAAATTTGCTCCTTTAAAACATAAAAAATTTCACAAGACATTACCTTCTACCCTTTACAAGTGATCTAAATATGTTTATAGCACAACTAATTTTCTGTCCCGAAGTGATTAAGTTCCATCTGATATATGTGATTTTTGTTTCACATAAATTTTTTCAGTTTTTGTTACAGTCCTTTTCCTAGTCCTTTCAGGTCTCAAAGTATACCTCTCCGAAAGAGGAAATAAATACTTTACAGTTGATTCTCAACTCATTCTTTTTAGGAAAGTAATTTTTCTTCCCATTTCAGCACTCAATTGTTTCATATGAAATGGCAGCAACTTAAAGCGTAATTTCTTGAGCCTTCTTGTCATAGCTGTAGTAACTAATGAGTTATCCTTCTCCCTGCCTCTTGAGCACCTTAGAGAAAATGTCAATGAGTTTTGGCCAATAGATAGACAGCTCTGCAATGCCTTGATGTGTCAGGTCCATTAGCAGCAAAATCCTAGTTAATGAGGAGTTTCTCTCCCCATTTCTGAAGTTGACTAGAGATAGGTTAGAACACAGAAAGTTGTTCAGAGCCCCAATTTTTTTCTTCATTAATTTTTTTCTTTTTAATTGGAAATGAGGCAGAGAAGTAGATTGAAGGAAAAACAGGGAAGTCTTCTTGTTATAGAAAGCTGCAAGTCAGTCAACCAGCATTTATTAAGCACACAGGCCAGTACTGTGCGAAGTATTGAGATCCACAGGAAAATCTACTATTTTTGAATTATTTAGAAATTCTTCTAATCCAGGAAAGATGCAAGAAGCAAAATTTATTGTAATAAACCAAAACCTATGAGTATTTATTTGTATTTTAAGGATAAAGAGGTGGTGACATTGTCCCATTAGACCTTGAGTCTGGTTTAAGACTCACTTTCAATGTTCAATCAAAGGCATGTTTGTTCAATATAAACAAAATATGCTCCTTATTAGGTACTTTTGTATGGAGACATATACTAGTTTATACATGTACAATCATGATCAAATTTTCCATATTAGTAATTTTGTACAAGAAGACAATTTTTTTAAAAGATGTGTGTCATGGAGCCTTTGGCAGTCTAGTGAAACCCATTGACCTCTTCTCAAAACAGTGATTTTACATGCAAAAATACATACATATAGGAAGAAAACCAAAAGCTAGTAAAATCATGTTATTTTTTTGATCATCCAAGCTCACAGAACCCCTGAATCTATAGATACTTTTGGGGACTGTGGACTCCAGGTGAAGACTTTGGCTTAAGATAAATATTATAGAAGTTATCTTGGTATTGTTGATAGAACTCTGGACCCAAAGTGAGGTCCAGACCTCAAGACCTGAGGTCAAATCCTGCCTCAGAAATTTATTAAGACTCTTGGCAAGTCATTTAAGCTCTCAGCATTGGTTTTCTAATATGTAATATGAGAATAACTATAGCAACAATCTTATTAGATTTTAATAAGAATCAGATGGATAATATATAGGTAAAGCATTTTTTAACCTTAAAGACTCATATAAATGTGTACTATAATTGAAGAGGAGGGCACATGATAGATGAGGTTTTTCATCTATTGGGCATGACCTTATTTAACAGCTAAAATGGCTGGAATGTATTCAGATTATACTGGACACTACTGAGCATGAATGATCTTTCATGGATTTTTTTTCTTGAAGTCCTAGAAATTAAATATATGGCAACATGATGGGTAAGAAATGTGTTTTGATAAAAAGCTACATCTAATATGAAGATCTAACTTTGTATTTCAGGTATGTCACTTACTACCTGTGTGACCTTGGATAAGTCACATCCACTCTGGTTTTCATCTGAAAAATGAGGGGATTGGAGTAGCTGATTTTAGATGCCTCTTCCAACAGTGATCATGACCTCTTTGATGAAGTGACTTCTTGAGGGGAACCAATGTTACACTAGGCTTACTCCACCACAATCTATACCTAAGACAATAGTTGACTGGGGTTCCCCAAATCTATGCAAGTTAGTTTTTAGTCTGAATTATGACATCAGTTTGTTAATTTTCTTGGTGTAGGAGATTTAAGTAGAAGGTTTTTTTTTCCTTTTTAAAAGAGTGGATAGCTTCCTGCACACAGTAGGCACTTATGAAATGCATGTTGATTGATGTAATTATTGGATGGTTGATTGACTGTTCCTTCCATGCAACCATAAGTTAGGGGAACTTGGTTCTCTAGTACCAAGAAGTAAAGCAAATCTGTTGGTTCTTGGTGCCACCAGTAGAGTTTAGTCATCCTTGTCCTTCATGTGATATGTGTATATGTGATATAGGTAATATGTGATATAGGTAGCTTAAGCTCTGGCAAACCAATGTTCCAGAGTAGAACATCATCAAGAGCTACTATTATTGTGTTTCCAGTTGATATCACCACATGAAAGTTACAGATTCTTTGGGTTTCCTCCTATTGTATCACTGCTAGGGTCATTCTTCTTCATCCTTCAGATCTGACACTTGACTTGGTCTAAAGCTTGCCAACCTTCTCCTTCTTACCCATGGTGAGCTTCTAGCCATAGGAGGGGTGAACAGCAACATTTTACTGGATACCACTGAACAAGCAGTACTGTTCATGATCAGCACTGGAATTTTTTTTTAGCAAAGAACTTCATGTAAAGTTTTGTTTACCATTTGTTAATCAGGAGGTGTCTGTGTTCCTCCTTCACTTTTGAAGAAGACTATGACATCAGAGAAATGATGACATGACATGTACTTGACTTTGTTTTGAGTGAGTGAAGGCTGTGCAAGGTTACCTGCCTCACTGTCCCCTCCTGAGCCATCTGGATTCAGTGACCAGATATTCATCAAAATGATGGAGAAGGTCCAGGATGCAATGGGAGACCTTGGACTATTAGGGTGAGGTAATGCCCATTTAGTGAATAGGCCTCTTTAAGAAGTAATCCAGGAATGGTCCCTTTAATGAGCAAAAGAAAAAAACAAGCAAATCCAGCTGGGAGGGAAAGAGCAACACTTACTGTTGATAATCATTCTGGAGCCAGGAGGGTCCTACAAAGAGCCATTAAGTGGAATTTGGGCAAGAACCTATCATTGGGTAATGTGTGGACTTCAGAGTGCACTGGATTTAAGGTTTTGGGAAAGGAAAGCAGGAAGGAAGGAAGGAAGGAAGGAAGGAAGGAAAAGGAAAGAAAGAAGGAAAGAGAAAGAAAGAAAGAAAGAAAGAAGGAAAGAAGGGAAGAAAGAAGAAAGGAAGAAAGAAAGAAAGAAAGAAAGAAAGAAAGAAAGAAAGAAAGAAAGAAAGAAAGAAAGAAAGAAAGAAAGAAAGAAAGAAAGAAAGAAAAGAAATCTGGCTTGTAAACCTTAGGTTAACTGGACATCTTCTGCCATCCAAATTTACCTTCCTTTGGAGAGGAGAAGGAGGAGCGGGGGAACAGAAGGAAGCAAATGAGCTGAATTACCCAACTAGCTGGGTTCCCATTCAGGCAGCTCAGTCTACTCATAGGTC
This sequence comes from Bettongia penicillata ogilbyi, assembly GCA_023548195.1. Taxonomy (NCBI): domain Eukaryota; kingdom Metazoa; phylum Chordata; class Mammalia; order Diprotodontia; family Potoroidae; genus Bettongia; species Bettongia penicillata. Next base: position 918,269 of record JAJHZJ010000602.1, on the reverse strand, counting down.
TGTGTTGATCCTTCGTTTTAGAAGAAGACCATTACATCAGAGAAAGTATAACATGACTTGCACTTGACTTTGTTTTGAATGAGGGAGGGCTGTGCAGGTCACCAGCCTCACTTTCCCTTCCTGAGCCATCTGCATCCAATGATGAGATACTCATCAGGAGGACAGGAGAAGGCCCAGGATGCAAAGGGTTTAATGAGAAAAAGAAAAAAAATAAGTAAATGAAGCTGGGAGGGAAAGAGTAACAGTTAGTATCACTCTGAATCCAAGAGGGTCCCGAAAAGAGACCTTAAGGGGAGAGAGAGAGAGAGAGAGAGAGAGAGAGAGAGAGAGAGAGAGAGAGAGAGAGAGAGAGAGAGAGAGAGAGAGAGAGAGAGAGAGAGAGAGGAAAAAGAGAAAGGCAATGGTAGAACAGAAAAGTGGAAAAAGAGAGGGTAAAGGAGAGGTAGTGAAGTGAAAAATGGGACAAGAAACTTCACAGCACTTCTATTACTTTCTCAGGGTTACATGTTCAACCGTGATTGAAAATGATCATTTCCTCTTTTCTTTTTTTAATGTAAAGAAAATGGCCTGGTTCTCTTCCTCTCTCAGCTTGGGTTTCCCTCGCCTCACTGTCTTGCTGCCTCCAACAATATTTCCTCTCAGTGTTACTGGATGGCTCCAGGGGCAGGATTATAGACTGGCCTGAAGCATTCTGCCAGAGCCTTCCCTTTAAATCTACTTCATACAAGATTTCTTTTTCCCCCTTGGGCCAATTCTTCAAGCAAAAGAGAAGAGAGAAAAATAAATTTAACATTTAGAAAATTAGTGAATTTGCTTTTCTATTTTGATGAAGATACAAATACAGGTGGGATTTTTGGAAATTCTCTTGGAAATACATGCAAATGCAATCTTTCTTTTCCTGGGTTCCTTTAATTCTTTGTGACATTGCTTCTATGGTCACATTTATTTCTAGATCTGAAATAGACATACCATCCCTTTTAGCCACATATACCAAGTACAGTTGGATCAAATGGTTTTTATATTCTGCCAATGCCAGTAGCTTTCCTTTCATTCATTGATATAGTTCAATATTGCTTGATCATTTAAACCTTTTTTTCATGTATGCCTTCTTTCACAAAGGGCATTTGATTTCATTGCCTTGTCATTTGGTGAAGAAGTGTGGGGAGTCTCTTTGTAAAACTTTACTCAATTAGAAATAATTTCCTTCTCTAATGTTTTCATCATGCAGTAAACTCCTTAAATTCGTGCTTTCATTCATTTAACATACATTTATCAAGTATCTTCTCTATGCAAATCTTAAATACATCCACACATTTTCTTCCTTGTCTTCATGATGGAGTTACCTTTTTTTGGATTTGAAATCATAAGACCGTGTTGAATAATGAAGAGAGGAATTGTTTTGGAGTTAGATAGCCTGGGTTCAAACCCTGGCTCTTCACTTACTAGCTGTGTGATATTGAACTAGTCATTTAACATCTGTGAGTCTCAGTTTCCTCATCTGTAAAATGAGCAGGTGATCATGAAGGTGGGTCCCTTCCAACTCTAAATCTACCATAATCAATATGAAATGACAGAACTAGGTTTGTTATCTATCTCTGTTACTTACTATTTGAGATTTAGATTATATTAAAACACAAATGAATTCATGATCTTAACAATGTGGCTTTTCCCCCTACTTACTCTGACAGCAGCCTAACCACAGGTGGGAGCATCCTATGGGATTTTTGTTTATGCCTATCCATAAATCTTCTATTCAAGTTCCCTTCTTGTTTAATGTATCTCTATGGTTCTTTACACTATTTTTTCAATGCTACTGTAACACTTGGGCTATCCAGGCATCTCCTGGAGGCTATTTTGCAACATCAAATTGGTCAGTTATTAGAAATTCTACACAATTTCACCAATACAATCCATACCAATCTTATCCTTTTATTTAAAACTGGGACCAGCTCATTCTCCATTTGCAATGACATTCTTCATACACTAAATTTTTCCATTCTGGGTGACTTATTCACTATCTTTTGAGTGACTACAGATCTCATTGGGAAGGCTCTCTCAGTCAATTCAATTCAAATTAATTCAGCAAATATTTATGAGTTTAACAAATATATATATATATATATAAGAATTTAATATATTCTTGCTACATATAAGACACTGTTCTGTCATGTTCTAGGGCTCAGTGAAATCATGTCATGGACTGACAGAAATATTTAGAGATCTCTCTGATGACAGAGAATGCCTTTTCTATTTGGACTATATAGGCTATCTTCAGTGATCCTAAAGAACACTTGGGTTGGAAATATACTATAAGAGAACAATTATTCTTCATTCAATATATATATCTACATTATAAAGCTAATGGAAAGTGAATTTCCCAGTGTGAGAGGAGGCTGACATAGGTCTGAGGCATAGTTTTAGACATAAACTCATCTTCAAAGGGGGGAAATCAGAAAGTGACAGGAAAATACAAGAATGAGAAAAAAGACGAAAGCCACCAAATACCTCATGAGGAAGAAAAATCAGTCAAAAATCCAGAAAACAAGTAGAAAAATCAACATCAGCAATACTAAAATCAGTAGGAAATATGAGTAATAAGATATTTTAAATGCTGCAAACATCTATAAATAAATATTGCAAGACAAAAGAAATTGAAAGAGAACTTGATGAACACTTATCTGCAAGTGAAGCAAGATGTTCTTGAATGGTGTAAGAGAGAGAAAACTTTTGAAAGCAGAAGTTAAGAGAGAACAAACAAAAGAATTTTTGGTCTACTCAGAGGAAAAGAATTAATAGAATAGAAAAATCTAAATCCATAGTAGTGAGTCTTTCCAAAGAAGTGAAAGAGAATGACTGTCTACGAATATAAAGGTACTAAAGTAAAGTACAAGCTAGAAGAATTACCAAAAATAATAACATTAAAAGAACACACATCTTTCTGCAAACCAAATACAACCTCAAAAGCAATATGAGTAGAAACAGCCTAAGAATGATAGAATATTACATGCCAAATAGAATAGTGGTTAAGTAAATTGTGATAGATTAATTTAATGACATTAAATATTAATGGAATATAAAAATGCAATTGAGATGGACAAGTATGAAGAATACAATGAATCTGGAAAAATATTTACAAAATAAGGCAAAATTTCTAAAAAGCTGAGCCATACTACCTATGGTTATTTTAGCAAAGGAATGGGAAATAAATGGAAAAATAGTCGATGACTTGGGGAAAAATTGAAAAAACATGAAACTGGACTTTAAAATTAATTAATTGAAATGCAAATTATTTCTAATCAAGTTGTCATTTATGTTGATTTTTAATGTTTCTCATTTAATATTTAAGTTAGAAATATTAAATGAGACCCACTTCATGCCTTCATGGAGTGTGTAACCTTGGAGAGTTAAGAAATGTGTATAGAAATGACTGCAATACTAACATGATAAAGAGATATACAAATGACATGTGGTAATCATCTCCATTTCCCCCTAGGTCCATGTTGGACTGATGCTTGAAGGATCTCCTACTGAGCAATGTAAAGTTGTGATAGTTTTCCTTTGGTCATAATCATTGAAGATATTCTAGATACAATATTTGAAATGTATTTGTTAGAGGAAAGATCTATTAAAGTCTCCCTTTGTTACCTCATCATGACATGGAGGGAACCCTGAGTTCTCAAAGTTCTCTGCATGAGCAGAGATCTTGCCAGCTGGGAAAGGTTCAATGTATTTCTCCACTGTATGAGGGGATTCCTCATCAGGCTGACTAGACAGCAGGGGATCCTAACCTCCTGTATTCAAAGACTTCTCTGGCAATGCGTTGAAACCTTATATTCACAGAATAAGGTTTTTTAATGCACAAAATAAAATACATAGGATTACAAAGGAAACCAATTACATTGAAAGTTATCTATTTATCAGTTATCATTTATATCTATGATCTATCCTTTGCTTTTCATGTGTGACAGTTTCTAGATGACACTTTCTAAGACCAATGGATGGGTAGAACTCCTCCCTCTTAGCCACCCAAGGTATCTTCCTTAGACCTTTTTATTGTGTGGGCCCATCAAAACTGTCCTATAAGCATCATTGACTCATTTTCTGGATGATTCTAAGACTAAGATTATAAATTCAGTCACTGAGTATTAGCTGATGAAAGTTTTTTATAAAGTTCAACAATTGATTAGAATCATGCATAGCACAAAATGGTGGTTATGTTGAATTTTAATAAGAAGCATCAATATTTTAAAAACTGAGAAAATTACTGTTTCAATCTTTCATCATATTTATGGCTTTTATACTTCTGAAGCTACTGAAACATAAAATTGCAGTAAGGCTTTTGGAATACTATATACACATACATACATATATACATATATGTAAACTTGTCTATACAGAAACACATACATATATAAACATATTTGCACATATATACATATATATACATGAAGACAAGAAGTGAGCCTCATTTAATATTTGTAACTTAAATATTATATGAAAAACATTAAAAATCAACATAAATGACTGAACTTGATTAGAAATCATTTACATTTCAATTACTTACTATACATATATTGCATATATTTCATAGGCATGTATATCTATCTATCCAGTAGCATCTTAAACTAAATACGTCCATAGCAGAACTCATTATTCCCCACCCCCACCCCACCCCAAACCTTCTCCAACCTCCTATCTTATAGCAACCACAAGAGCAAAGATGCACCAACATCCTCCCAGTCCGCCAGGTCAACAACCTAGGTGTCCCTCTGAACCCCTCATGGTCTCTGCTCCCCATATCTAATTTGCTGCCAAGGTCTGTCCAGTTCATCTTTGTTACATCCCTCGAATACCATTTTTCTTCTCTACCACAGCTATCACTCTGGTCACATCTCATGACTATTTCATCCCAACAGCTGGTTGGCGAGTTTGCCTGCTTCATGTTTCTCCTCACTCCAATCCATCCTCCATCCGGACATTAAAGTAATTTTCCTAAAGCAGAGTTGTGATCATGTTACCTCTTTACTGAATAAACACCCTTGACTACCTACGACCACCTGGCAGGTTCCAAAAGCAAGACATCCTATTTCTCAGTTTCAGGTATTTTTTCTAGCATTCCACCTTGCCTGGAATGCTCTCTCTTCTCTTCTGAGCTTACTGGCTCTTCTGAAGTCTTTTCCATTAAAAAAAAATTTAATGTCTCCTCTTTGTTATTTACTTCCTATTAAATCCTGACAGCTCTTAAGCTGTGGGTTGCCACCCCATGTGGGGCGTATAATTGAATGTTGGGGGTTGTGAAAAATTTGGCAACAGTAAAAGGTCTCTGAATGTTCAGTGACCAACAATTAATTCAGAACCAAACGCGCAATGAATCTGAAGCGTTTCTGGTAGCGCTTGTCTATGTTGCATCATGCAACTTCACTGCAGTGTTAATTCTGGACATCTCATTGACGAGTACAAAATCAAAATATCAATCAGCTCTGAAAAATGTTGAAGATACTCTATGTCCTGCAGTATCAAACATTGCACCAAGATTTAATTATTTATGTAAAAATAGACAAGCACATCCATCTCATTAGTAGACAAATTTGCTTTTCTTTTTAATAAATGGTAAAATTACACATATACCAAACAATTGTTTTAAAATAAATTTCTTTATGATTTATTACCAGTAAATGTTTGATTTTTATATCTATTTTATATATCTATATACCCAAGGTCACATAAAAATTTCCTGAGTGAAGAGGGATCATGAGTGGAAAAAGTTTAAGGAGCTCTGCTCTGTAATATTTATTTGTACGTTATTTTTGTTTTTTCCTTTCCTAGATTTTGAGCTCCCTAGAGGTGTGGATTGTTTTTTGCTTCTCTTTTGCATCATCAGAGTTTAGCACTGTGCTTAGCACAGAGAAGGGATTGCTACATACACATATACATACATATACATACACACTATACACACACATACAGACACACATGTGAGTGTGTACATGTGTTTTGTGGACCACAGATTAGGAATCCTGGTAGAAAAGGATGGGTTTTTGAGTCCCACAAAATCTCAAAAAACGGTGACCAAGCTGTGCTGTTGGATCTGGAGTCTTTGATGGTGGTGGTAAGAAACGGGGACCTTTGAAGTTAAATAGCAGAAATGAAAGATTAAAAAAGGCACCATCATTCATATTTGCTCCAACAATATTCAAAAAGGGAAAAAATTCATTTTGATGTGTTTATATGCATACATATACACATTTGTGTATGTATGTGTATATATGCATACATATACACATTTGTGTATGTATGTGTATATGGACTTGTGGTTTTACTGGTCAGGGAACTCCTGATGTAATAATTCACTTAATTAGTGCAGATTGGTAGCATTTCCATCTGTGGTTTTAGAGAATATGTCAGGAACACAACCATTAATTGACTTCCCCCCAGTTACATAAGTACTAGATATCAGAGGAAGAGACTTGAACTCAGACCTTCCTGACTCCAAGACCGGCCCTCTATTCATAAAGCCTTGCTATATTTTTGCATTTCTATAACACCTTAAGATTTGTAAGGTATTTTCCCTATAGAGGGTTTGTGAGGTAGGTGGTATAAATGTTCACAGGACCACAAAGTCAAAGATTGAGAGAGGTCTCAGGGGTCATTTAGTCCAATGCTCTTGTGGTATAGATTAGGAAACTGAGGTAGTAGATTGCCCAAGGTCAAAAAGCTAGCAAATGCCAGAGCTTAGGTGTCAGTCAAGATGCTCAGATTCCTAATCTATTATGATTTCCAGATAAAGAAACATAGTTTTAGGGAAGAAAGAAGGAAGGGCTTTCTATGTGCCAGGCACTGTGCTTAGTACTTTACAAGTATCTTCTCATTAGACCCTTATAACAACCATGCTAAGTAAGTGCTATTATTATCCCCATTTCACAGATGAGGTAGCTAAGGCTAAAAGAGATTAAGTGAATGGCCCAGGATCATATAATTAAGAACTGAAACAGAATTTGAACCATGTCTTCCTGACTCCAAGTCCAGTCCTCTATCCACTGTACCACCTATGAGGCCTTTCGAGGGTGCCTGTCCTGGACAAGCTAATTATGTTCAGTCATTTCAGTAGTGACTCACTCTGTGTGACCCTATTTAGGGTTTTCTCAGCAAAGACACGGGAATGCTTTGCTATTCACTTCTCCAATTTGTTTTACAGATGAGGAAACCGAGGCAAAGAGGGTCAAGTGACTTGCCCAGGGTCATACAGCTACTAAGTATCATAAGCTGAATTCAAACTCTTCTTAACTCCAGTCCTAGCCCTCTATCCACTGTATTACCTCGCATTTGACAAACCTGTCCTGGATAATGTGATTTAAAGGAAATAAGTCTCAACTCAGATTTTTTTTTTGGTAAAGTGATTATATACAAGATTGTGTGATCTTGTAAATTCTGAGAATATTTTAAAAGAAGTATTTTTGAAAGACACTTTCCTCTGCCAAAATGCCTGATTATTTCTGACTTTACATATTAGGTGATTTTTAGTGTTATGGTGACGGAAATCCACATCAGACCCTGAGCACATTGTTGTCTTGTGTATATAAGTCCCCAGTTACTTGTTACCTGGACCCTAGACTACACTTTAAATGTCAGGGATGCAAAAAGTCTATAGTTAAATCTTCTCCCCTTCGATGTCCCTGATTTCTTACTTACTTAGCTCAAAATGAATGCCCTCTTTATTGCTGTTGCTAAGTTGTTTTTCAGTCATATCAGATTCTTTGAAACCACCATTTGGGGTTTTCTTGGAGTGGTTTGCCACTTCCTTCTCCAGCTCATTTTACAGATGAGGAAACTGAGGCAAACAGGATTAAGTGACTTGCCCAAGGTCACACAGCTAGTAAGTGTTTGAGGCCTGATTTGAACTCAGGAAGAGGAGTCTTCCTAACTCTAGGGTCAAGGTTCTATCCACTGTACCACCTGACTACCCTCTAGGTTTCAAAAACTCATCCTTTTCTTAATTTACTCTAGAGCTCTTTTCATATATCTCCCCTTATTGGTATTTTGTCCTTGCTACTTTCTCAGTTCCTGAGCTACTTCCCTGAGCTTTGAATATTTTCTTAAATCTTTCTCATACTGGGCCAGATTTGTTATCAATGTACCTTGCCCATTTTTCACCTTCCATGTCACCTGTCCAGAATATCTCTAACAGCCTCATACTCTGAGTTAAAGGTAGGGTGGCTGGCCTCACTAATTAACTTAGTCTTTTTTTTTCGGGGAAGGAGAATAATTGTTGAGACTTTAGTAACAATAATAAGATTTCTGAGGAAAAGGAATTATTTGAAATTGATAAATGATTAAGCAGTTGAACTGAGCAGTGGGTAGAGTGCTGGAGCTGGAGGCAGGAAGACCTAAGTTCAAATCTTGCCTCAGATGATAGCTGTGTGACTCTGTGACACTTTACCTCTGCCTCAGTTCCCTTATCTATAAAATGGGGATAATAATCTCCTACGGTTGCTGTGAGGATCAAATGTGCTAAGTATTAAAGTGCTTTACAAGCCTTACTTGCTATGAAAATACTATTATTATATCATATTATATAATACTTATCACATTATATAATCACATCATATATTACATCATGTCTTGTCATATATTATATTGTCAACTGAGAAGGGAAATGAAGACTGAGAAAGAAGGGAGCTTTCTTCCTTTCATCAACCATTTTAACAGCGAAACACTTAAGACTGGCTAATGTATCTCTAAGTGCTGACAGTCTGCAACAATCCCAATCCCAGAATGACATCAATTCTACCGCTAAGGCACTAGTGTTAAATGGACATTTTAGTGAATGGAATCTCATTGGTTACTCTCCTGGGAAATTCTGGGACAAAACCATGAAGAAAAATGGCATGGCCATTCATAAAAAGCTGAGAATGCTATTTTAATAAGACTTAATAAGGTCCGGGTCCCTCTGTCATTCACCCAACCTTTCTAATGCTGTTCTATTAGAGTCACTTAGAGAACAATTTGTATAGTTTCTAGAATCCCACAGAGATATAGCCATTTTTTTAATGGAGGTGTTCTAATGCACACACACACACACATGTATGCACACACATGCACATAATTGTGATGGATGGAAAGTCCTTTGAATAGTCATGAACTAGCTTAAAAACAATCACCTGATCCACTAGAAGGGCTGTAATTAGAATTTTTTTTTTCATCTAGGATAAAGTAGCTCAATGAATCAGAAAATCAACAAACACTTATTGAGAGAATGCAAAGACCGGACCGGAACAGTTCTTGTCCTTACGGGGCTCTCGGAGGAGACAACATGAACATAAATTATATATGCAAAATATATAGAAATAAATGAAAAATAAATGTATGTCAGGGCGGGTGGGAGACTATTAGCCAGGGCTGTGAGGAAAGGCTTGATATGTAGGGTACCTTTTGTACAGAATTTTGAAGGAGACAAAGAACTGTAAGAAGTAGAGGTGAGGCAGGGAGTGCATTCTGGGCATAATGAAACAACCAGTGCAGATATGTAGAGTTAAGAGATGGACTGGTAAAGATAAGAAAAACCAAGGCCAGTTTGGTTGGACTATATCATTCAGGAAGGAGAGTGGAAGGCTAGGTGGGGCCAGTCTGGCCAGAAGAGCAGTTATGCTGGGAGAGGTGTTAGAGAGAGTCAGGCTTAGAAGAGAGGGGACCATGGGAACAAAATGCTGGGGGTGACCAGTGGTCACTGCGCTGGCTAATAGTGGACCAGGAAGCAAGGCATGGGAATGGTGGTCATTGTGGGTAGCCCACCCTGTTTGGCTACCCTCAGTTAGTTAAAGCTCTGCTTGCTAGGTATGGTTATAGATATGTATGTTATGATCTGTATTGTTTTTATTTTTAGCTAAAAATCAGTTCCCAGAGAGGCAAAGTTGCCAGCCTTGAATTCAGGGAGAAATGCATGTAAGCACCCTTCTTGGATATATTATGTACTAACTGTGTGACCTGGGCAAGTCATCTTGCAGTGTCTCAGGCAACTCTCTAATACTAACTCACTGATATACCTCAGGGTAGGGAGTTTCCATACCAGGAGTTCGATATGGTAAAGAAATCATATTTGGACAATATTCTTCCTCTTTTTCCTCCTTTTACTCCTCCTCCTAATTGCTAGTATCAGCATGAAAGGCTGAAAATGACTAATATTTTGAAGGTTTTACCTTTTCCATCAGCAGATGATTCAGAAATAATAGAGAGGAATTTTTGTTGTTTGATGTTTTCAGTCTTCTCCAATTTTTTTTGATGCCTTTTAGTATTTTCATGGCAAAGATGCTGGAGTATCTTTTTCCAACTCATTTTACAGTTGTGTAAACTGAGGCAAATAGGGTTAAGTGATTTGTCCAGGGTCACACAGCTAGTGTCATTGAACTCAGATCTTCCTGACTGCAGGTCTAGAAAGACCTGAGCTAGAACCAGAGTACTAAACTCGACAGGTCACTGAGTGACTGATCCCCAAATCTCTGTGCATGAAAAAATGAAATTGTACTATGTAGTTTTATTCTTTAAAAAAACAAAAGTTATTGATTTCTTCTGTTTATCTTCATTTCCAAACACATTCCTTCTCCCTTCCCTCCTCAGAGACACATCCTCTAGTAAGCAAGTACAAGGGGGGAAAAAAAGTTAAGCAATGAAACTAACCATATATCAACTGGTGTTCCACACCTATAGACCTCCACCTCTGCAAAACAAAGCAATATGAAACAAAGCAAAGCAAAACCCAAAAAAGGTAGGGAAGCTTGTTTTGCTTTTAAATGCTTTAAGCTACTTTTATGAGAAAAGTTCTGACTTTGGGTAAAGTAACCTACCCAGAATAAAAATACGGAACTCAAGACAAAGCAGAAAATTTGAGGTTGGCTGTTTATGGGATAAATAACCTCAGAGAAAGGAGGTAAGAATAAAATGAAATAAAATAATAAATAATAAATGAAATAAAAGGAGTTATCTTGGAGAGACTGAGATTTCATCAGACTTCTGGAACCTTTTGGCACACCTCAATCAGTCTTTTCAGATTTCATCCTGAAAGGTCTCCAAGTCATGTAGTAACATTATATCTTAACAAGCCTAACACTGTGAGCTGATGTACATTTTTAATCCTAACACATGGGAGGAAAACATTGCAGCTCCAAGTGGTGTTATTTTTAAAGCAGCATGTGTTTGTCTTGTAAGTGTGACAGGAGGAAAGGACCAGGTCTCAGGTTTCCTTTCGCCTTGCGTGTGAAGAGTGTTCCAACTGGCTTGCCCACTGACATCAGGGATCTTCGATTTTTAGGCTGAAACAATAACAGTCTGTATTAAGTTTACGTTGGACTCCTTTGGATCCACAGTAAAAATCCTTACCGTGGGGTGCAGATTGTACCAGCCTACCTCAGGACAGAGTCAATCGTTGCTAGGTCAAGATTTGCAAGGCAGTAAACAAAACTTGGTCCCTACATAAAGATTAATACAAAGACATAGTAAAGTTCAGATGGTATCTATTTAGAAGGCAAAAAATGACCTTTTTCATATTAGAAAAATGCATTTGGCAATAATAAATGAATAACCCTCCAGTAAGGCAGTTAGTAACGTAAGATCTATTTCCCATGTACAGTACTAAAGCTATCTATTATTTTGGTAAGAAATGCCTAAATTGAAATTCCAAAGGGTATTATGAACTTCAATTAAAAAGGTAATGGATTTCTTAATAAGTTCTGGGTCAAGATGTATTATAAAACTATTTTCCATAGGGCATAGAATATATAGTCTACCCTTGTAATAACGCTAGGTCCAGTCTTACTTCCAGTAGCCAGCTGAGGCTGCTTATCTATTAGAGGCTCTCCCACCATACCTTACAAATGAACAAATAACTAGATGGCCTATGAAACATTTTAAGTAGAGCTGTCTCCTAGTTGGGGGGAGTAGGGAGAGGAACTATTGCTACTGACAAAGACAGGTTCGATCCAGACCGGGAGAACCTGCTTTGGGAAAGGAGATCGATATCATTTGGGAGTAAGTAGAGGTAAGTAAGCATTATGATGAATAAAGTAAATCATAAAACAAATGATCTATGAACTGGAGTGCATCCTTTGGATTCGACCTGATTGCACTGGTCAGAAAAAAGCAAGGGCCATTTCTATGAGCCTGGCAATCTGAGAGGCTTTCAGAAAAGCAATTTAAGCTCGACAAACTATATATTTGTTAGAAAAGCACTTTGTCTGCAAATCTTGAATGACCTACAAGTAACTTGCCTGTGCATCTGAGAAAAGAACCTATAAATTCCATATCTAAGCAGATCAGTCGCTACCTTTTTAAGCTTGGGGTCTAGGTTTAAATACTGCACTGTACCCAGTGATGGAGACTGCTTTTTTCACACTTACTGTCTATCATTCAGAGCCTCAATGTAGACTGTTATGTTACATTAAGGGCAGCTAGGTGGCACAGTGGATAAAGTGCCAGGGCTGGAGTCAAAGAGGCTCATCTTTGTGTGTTCAAATATGGCCTCAGAGACTAGCTATGTGAGCTTGGACAAACCACTTAACCCTGTTTGCCTTAGTTTCCTCATCTGTAAAATGAGCTGGAGAAGTAAATGACAAACTACTCCTGTATCTTTATCAAGAAGGCTCCAAATGGGGTCATGAAGAGTTGGAAATGACTGAATATCAATAAGACATTTTTATTTTTCTCAATTGCACTTTTGCAGCAGGTGCCTACCTAGATACCATCTTCTTGCTGTCCTGGGTGAAGAGTGGGTGAACGAATTGGCATTTCTAATTGCAGTTATGGGGAAACATATAAGACAGAAACAATATATAAACGTATAAGACAGTTCACAAAGTGAAGGACTCAATTTTCCCCACCATCATGTGTCACATTAATAGAAAATCAGAAGTGTTTCTTAAAAAAATTTGGGCTAAAAAAAATTAATTAATAGGAGGGCATAAAGACAATGCAATGAATTCTTTAGAACTCAACTGCTTTCCTCTTTTTTTCAAACTGTTGTTTTCTCTGGAATTAAAAAAGATCAGTAAGGGTGTGGAAAGGGATCCCCCAGCTGTTCTCAAATTGCCTGTTCCAGACAAATTATATCCCAGGGTACTGAAAGAAATTGCTCACGTCTTTGCTGATAATTTTTGATAATTTATGGAGGATAGATGTACACCAGGACTAGAGAAGGTCAGGAATTGTCTTTCTTCCTAGAAGAAGCTGATTAATGAAGAGTTCCTGAGATCAATGAAGTCACAGGTCTGGTCTAAAAAAAAAAAACCCATTACTGCACAAGGGACATAGTCTTCTTTAGGCAGATGTCTTTTAGGAACGATATTGATATACTGGAAAATCTACAGGGTAAGGTGATTAGAATAGTGGGATGACAAGTAAGCATTTATTAAATAGGTATTGTGTTCCACGCACTCTGCTAAGCACTTGGGATGCAAAGTTCCTACTTTCAAAGGAGCTCACATTCTGTCACAGACAACACGCAAACAGCACAAGATTTAACTGTGTCATATACAAATTGGTTGAAGGAACTGAAAATGTTTAGACTGGAAAAAGAGAGGACTTGATGGTCCAGGAATTATCTTCAAATATCTGAAAGTTCTCAAAGAGAAATTAGACTCGGTCTGGTTGGTTTAGAACTTGGACCACTGGCTAGAAGTTAGAGGGAAGTCAATTTCACATCAGTCTTTCCCAAGAATTATCTTGAGATGATGGAATACTTTGCTTTTTATATTCATGTGCCCAGATGTTAGCTTAGAGCCTGTCACACAATTTGTGCTTATGAATGTTTGTGGCTCGATTAATTAGAGATGTTAAAAAATGACCTGGGTCACCTTTTGGGGTAGTGGGTTCTTGTCACTGAATCTATTCAAGAGAAACCTTGGTGACAGTTCTTGGCATGTTGTAGAGGAGGTTCAGATCTTCTAAGCACAGTGCCTGGAACACAGCAAATGCTTAAATAAATGTTAATAAATTGATTGAGAATTTTATTTCAGGAGAGTTTAAACTACATGACCTCTGAAGTTCCATTCACCTCCTTTACTTTTTCTCATTGTATCCTTAAAGCTCATTACAGTGCCTTAATAACATGGTCAATAAGCATTTATTAAGCACCTACTGTATTCAAGGAACTTTGCTAAGTGCTGAGAATACAAAAAGAGGCAAAAGACAGTCCTTACCCTCAAAGAGCTTATGATCAAATAGGGAAGACAAGGAGTAAACAAATATGTATAAACAAGCAATATGCAAGGAATAATTAACAGAGCAAAGGCACTAGAATTAAGAGAGATTTTAGATCTCTCTTAGGTGGTATGAGATATGTGGAGATGAGAAGGGAGAACATTCCAAGCAAGAGGAGCAGCCAGAGAAAATGCCTGGAGCCTAGAGTCTTATTTGTAGAATCTCATTGATGCCAGTTGATAGAAGAGGAAAGATAAGGTATAAGAAGACTGGAAAGGTGAAAAGGTCTAGGTTTTGAAGGGTTTTGAATGCCAAACAAAGAATATTATATTTGATCTTAAAGGTGATAGAGAGCCATGGGAATTCATTGAGTAGGGCAGTGATGATCAGACTTGAATTTTAGGAAAATCACTTTGGTGGCAGGATGGAGGATGGTTTGGAATGGGGAGAGACTAGAGATAGCCAGACCCACCAGACTAAGTGTTTATAAAATATCTTTTTATTTATTGAGAATATAGGGGAGGATTGGGGGAAGTGAGGATTCAGTGTTATAGGGTAGTTAAAAAACCAACATTAGATTAGAAAGATGAAAATTAAAGTAGGAATTCTGTCCTTTCCACTAGCTTGGCCTTGACCTTGACTTTGATCAAATTGCTTCTCTTCATGTCTCAACTGCCTTATTTGTAAAATGAGAATATTGGATTAGATGATCTCTCAGGTCTCTTCTGATGCTAAATGTCTGATTTTGTAAATATAAAGGCTTCCTGTGATTGAGTTTGAACAATGGTGAGTCTAGTAGATACCATCTAACTTACATTCATCTTAGACAGTTTTTGACCAGGCAAAGGAATTTATTCTCTAAAACCATGCAAAGATCAAATTCTTCATTAAAATGCCATATTAGTTTTCTATGCTTTCCATATCACCAAGACCTCAGTAAGATAAAAGACAGCTTGTTACCGGAGACATTCTTAAGGAAATCAGAGAGAGCAGATCTGGAAAACATATTCATATTACTTTTTCTGGAAATGGGCAACAATTCATAAAACATTTAGCACATTCAAGGTCACTTTGTTCTACACGCTATTCATAACAGGCTGTTGACAACCCAGTAACATTCAGGGTAGGAACAAGCTCCTGGAGCAACTAGCTTCCAGATACTGGTTGAGGAATTTGTGAAAACCCTGGAAGACCACAACAAAACATTCCATTTCCTAGGGGGGTTATGAATATTCCGGAAGCTACACTTGGGGATTTACTAAAGAGAAATATATATTTTTTAAAAAGCTATTTCCAGAAGAAAACCCAACTGGTTTCATTTCAAGAAGAACCTGTGGCTTATTTTATTAACTTAGCAAAGACATGTGCAAATTCTGCTACTGTACTTTCAGAAGGATAACCTCATTGTCATTTTTTTTTGCATGGAGTGAATTTGTTTACCAGCTGCTCTTATGCATGTTATTCTAATGTCTCCTACCTCTGATCTGATCCCTTTGTGCATTTTATGCATTACATGCCCTCATTAATTTTGGTAAGCATGGAAAAAATGTGCTCAAATAATGCTTCCAATTAGTACTCACTATGTTTCAGACTGTGAACTTCAAGCTCAGAGAAGAAAAAAAATAATAACTCTGCATATGGTAATTTTATTCAAGAAAGCAATCCTTGATAAGGATGTTGTCTTAAAGTACCTTACAGCTTTCTAATCCTAATAATACTCCCCTTTCACCGTCTTGCTTTTAGATTCCCCCATCTCTAAATTGAAATCTTAAGATTTCTTAAGATTAAGGAATCTTAAGATGGCAAAGTTATGGTGCAAAATGTAAGAGCTGGAGTCAGAAGAAATTTGGATGTGAACTGTGCCTTTGGTACTCATTAGTTGTTTGACCCTGGAAAAGGCACCATCTCTTGCTGGGCCTGTAAAATGGAGATAACACCTGTATTACCTACCAACCAGGGTTTTTGTATTTATTGAATCTGAGAATATATAAAAAACACTTTGCGAATGTTTAAGGGTCTGCATAAAGAACAGCTATTCTTATTCTAGATCAGATTTAGAGCATCTGCTTCCAGGGCTAAAGGTGATCATTTCAGCTATTGCCAGGGTAGTAACTTCAGTTCATGAGTTTAATGATCATTTCTATATGGATAATGCCCATAGCTGTACATGTTACTCTGGTCTCTCTACTGAGCTCCTGCCCTCTATCACCAACTGCACAACGGATCTTGTGCCTCCCAACAAACTTGCCTCTTTGCTCCTTTTCTTCAGTTTTCCTATTTATGGGCAGGACACTTATCTTTCTACTCACTGAGATTCATAACTTTGGTATCATCCTCTAGTCCTCATTTTTACTCAACTATACATCCATTCAGTTGCTGACTTCTTGTTTCTATCTCCATGGCTTTCTTGAAGAGCTAGGTGGTGCAGTGGATGGAATGTTGGTCCTGAAGCCAGGAATATCCAAATTCAAATCCACTCTCTGATGCTTCTTAACTGGGCAAGTTACTTTATCTCTGTCTACCTCAGTTTCCTCAACTGTAAAATGGAAATAATAATAAACCTACTTTGAAGAATATCAAATGAGATAATATTTATAAAGGATTTAGTCCCATGCCTACCACATAAGAGATACCTTAAATGCGTGTTTCTTTCTTCCTTTCCTTCTATTTCATTCTTTGTACTCAACCAGCTACCACCCTGCTTTAGAACCTCATCACTTCTCACCTGGACTGTTGTTATAGCCTCATAATTGATTTCCACACCTCATATCTCACCTTTCTCCAAACCATCCTCTATTATAACTGCTAAAGTGATTTCTTAAAGTAGATCTGACCATGTTCTACCCTACTCAATAAACTCTAATACCTCCTTATAACTTCTAGTTACAAAGAAATACTCCTCTGTTTTACATTAACCCTCTCCATCACCCTTCTCCCCTTCTCCCCAGGATCTTGGCTCCATATTATCTTTCTAGCCCAATTACACATAATTCTTTTTCATACACACTATAATTCGACCCAACTGTCCTCATTGTACCTCATTCAGGGTACTCTCTCTTCTACTTGGAACTCCTCTCCTTCCCTCCACTCAAGAGGACTTAATTGACAATCCCCTATCCCTTGTCTTAGCCTCTTAAAGCCAGCCCCTCAGTATGACTCCAAGTTGAAAATGAGCTAATTAACTTAGATAAATATATGGTTACTAGCTAGAGGAGACTTCAAGGACCTTCTTTCCATGTCAGCTACCACATGTACATTTTGTGAAAATTTAATTTAACATATATTTTAAAGAATATCCTACATTTGAGGCATCTTGATATTTTTGGATTCAAAGATGAAAAGTGAGCAGTTTCTGCTCTCAAGGAATGTGATATCATATACATAGACAAATAATTTTGATGTGATAAGGATGTGATAAGGGCAAAGGAGGGATCGAAAATATTAAGAAAGAATTTGAGGTGAAAAAGGTCATCTTCATTTGGAAAGGTTGGGAAAGGCTTCTTCCTCGAGATCAGAGAAGAACTGTACATGAAAGAAAGGGGATCTGAGTAGATGGAGATTTGTAAATGATAAGGGAGAAGTGGGAGATGGCCTACAGTAATTCAAAGAGGTAGGAGCTTATAGTCCTAGTTACTTAGAATGTAGGGTGCAGGCAATAAGTAATGAAAAATAAATAATGGCAGGTGAGAAGTAGATTGTTTTCTAGCTTCCTTGTTAACAGATAAAGAAATATTCCTCAACATGGGAAAATGACTTATCCAAGATCACATAGATAGCATGTAAGACAGCCAGGATTTTAACCCAGCTCTTAGAATCCAAACCCAATGCTCTTTCCATTATATCATGTAAATTTTAAGATGGGTTTGAGAAGAAAAATGAGCATGGTAGATATATTTATTTATTGTGGGACCAATCCTTATTTTGTGTGTGTTTGTCCTTCATTGCTGAAGAAGACCATGCCATCAGAGAAATGATGATGTTACTTGCACTTGACTTTGTTTTGAGTGAGGGAGGTCTGTGCAGGTCACCAGCCTCACTTCTCCTCCAGAGCCATCTGAATCCAGTGACCAGATATTCATCAGGATGACTCAATGACCCAGGATGAGGCAATTGGGGTTAAGTGACTTGCCTAAGGTCACACAGCTAGCGAGTATCAAGTGTCTGAGGTAAGATTTGAACTCAGGTCCTCCTGACTCCTGCACTGGTGCTCTATCCACTGCACCACCTAGCTGCCCCATTTTGTCCTTATTTTGCATGAAACAGGCAGAATAGGGCTTGAGAATATTTTTTTCCACTTGGTGTGAGGCAGGAAGGCATTTGGAAGGAAGCAGTGAGAAAATCACTGGCATTAAGTAACCACACAGATCCAAGAATGAGAAAATTCGTTGTCTCAGTAAACGTGGTCTTTAATGATCAATTGTGACAACATTTCTACATGGATTTGCAGTTCTTCGTGTTCCTGGAAGGCTATTAAAATGAAAATTTTATGACAAATATATACAAACCCCCCTTATTTCTTTTAACAGAGATTATGTTCCAAAAGAGAATTGTTTTAGTTTATTTATTTTGGGTTCAGATCTCTGATTTAATCAGTACAAAGGAACTCATGAGAGAGTTGCAAACAGAGTGTTTTGAAAACTAATGTGAATTACTATTATTATTGTCAGTCAACTCTTATTGTCTAGTTCTATGATTTCATCAATGAAAGAGCCTCTGGTGTAGAAATTGCCTTCATTGTTGAAGACTGGCCATTCCACTCTGACGTATGCACTTGACAGTTGTCTCAGGGAACTGAGAGGTCAAGTGAATTGACCATGGTTTCATAGATAGTATGTGACATTTTAAAAAGTTTGGGAGACATAATTTCTGGGTAATTTAATCATTTTATTAATAATGCCATCATTTTAATAAAAGGACTAGTAGTATTCTTGAAGGCCAAAGGCCATCGTGGTGGTAGGCTCAGTTTATATGCCCATGGGAAGAGGGGTGTACCCAAGGATGGTAATCAACTGCAATTGGTAATCAATTAATGATAGAAGGAATATTACAATGAGTGGCTGAGAGTGACATCATGTCAGAGACTATTCCTATAGCCTGAGCACCCCCAGCCTTGGGCAATCTATTTAAAGGATTTATCCTCACTCAAACCTTAATAGAGTACAATGGCTTTCCCACCTGGGTGGGGTCTGAACGTGATTGTTAAGAAAGTTCATCTAATCTTATTATTTGTAACGTCCTTCAAGAAATTGAACCTTTGAAATCAGGACTTTAGAAAAAGGGAGGAACCCTGGTTTCTCCCAAATTATTGGTCACGAATAGCAATTTCTCTCAAGTACATGTAAAGTTAGGACTCGAAGAGAGATCTTTCTGAAAAGGGTAGTTCTATGTCTGCTACCTCTCCAGAGGGAAGATCTAAAAATTTCAAAATTAGAGTCAAACAGAAAACCTGCATTTAAGATGCCAGTGTGCTTGATTCATTCCTGTTTAGTGTTGAAAACAGATCAATAAAACACTTGGTTGTGAATTGTGACACCATAAAGACCTAGATTTTCTTCCTTCTGCAGATGCACAGTCATGCTCTAAGGAAATGAGAATTTTCTGCTGAATCTGGGGGCATCGGCTAAAAAACCATGGGGCAATGGAAAGGCTGATTTTTCCTCTATACAGATTAAGTTTATAAAACTTCATGTCATGGGTGAGTCATTTGAATACAATTTGGGGATTCTGAATTTATGAATGAATGTTTAGCCTTGAACTTTGCATGGAAGCAGGTACTCAGAGGTTAAATTCCCTTAGATTTACATTATATTTTATGAACCATTATGAACCTCTAATATACCAAGTGCTACCAAGTGCTGTGTCAGGTCTTCAAAGGAACCATCACAACTTACAACCTTCAAGAGAAAAAATCTAATAAAATTGACAAATGGGACTTTCCTCCTCCCCCAATAAATCATCTGGTCTGAAAAGTCAGCTTCTAAGTCTATACATTAGAAAAAGGGAATGGAGAGGTTGGAGAAATGTAACATGACTCAGGTAGTTACCAACAATAGTCATGAAAAAATTCCAAGGACCATAGCTCTAGAGCCAGAAGGAACCTCAGAGGTTACCTGGTTCCGTCTTCCCATTTCACAGATGAGAAACCTGAAGCCTAGAGAAGTTAAATGAATTGCCCAAGGTCCTCAAAGTGGTAATGGTGAGCCAACATTTGACTTAAATCCAGCACAATTTCTCCAACACCTGTTTCCTTTAAGAAGTCTCTAATTTGGAAAACAAACAAACAAAAAATCCTGGCCTTGGAAGGCAAAAGTGGAAGAAATGAATGATACTACTATGAGAGAGTCAAAAGCCTTCAGCGTGACAAGGGAACTCACTTGAAGGATTGGGACGAGGAATGTGAATGGCAAGGAGGAAAGGGAGGTACTAAAAAAATAGAATTCAGAGGTTAGGACTAATTTCAAAGAACAATGTTCAAAAGATAATAGCTTAGATTTTTTGTATGGTCTTAGAAGAATTTGTAGTAGATGAGAATCTGGCAAATATGGACCAGGCTAAGAAACACTTCTGTGTGACCCTGGGCAAGTCACTTAATCTTGTTTGCCTCAATTTCCTCATCTGTAAAATGACCCAGAGAAGAAAATGGCAAACTACTCCAGGGTCTTTGCCAAGAATACTCCAAATATGGTCGTGAAGAGTTGGACACGGAAATGACTAATAGCAAAAGAAACTTGCCAATTAAGATGGAGAAAGGCATGTGTATTGATATAGTCTTAATTACTGAAGAGGGGAGGGGCAAAATAGAACATATGGAATTATGTCACTAAGAGTGGGCAGAAATAAATTCTAATCTGTTATCAATCCAATAAGCTTTTATGAAGTGTCTTATTCAATGTCCTTCAAGAACAAAGGACAAACATAGCCTGTGAGTGAGTAGCACTTCCTCTCCTCTCTCCTCCCCTCCTCTCTTCTTCTCTGCTCTCCTCTCCTCTCTGTCCTTGCCCGGAGTACTCTACCCAGTGGAAGGCACACTTCCATGGGAAAAAGCTGCAGAAATGCTTTGGATTTACAGACTAAATTTCTTGCTCAAAGACCAAGCCTTAAGTCCAATTCACTCTGGAGCTCAGAAATTGGACAGCAGGTCCCTGCCCACCAAGCACAGAGTGAATGTGAATACTAAATAGTAATGCTCTTTTACCCAGGAACCCTGAAGGTCTTCCCTTCCCAGTTTGATTTTTTGGGCATTTTTCTTTATTAAAAGGGACCATCCCATGAGTAACTACTTAACTACGAACAGGTCTCGTTGGATGGGTGTATCTCACTCAAAGTGAGAATCTGATAAGACTTTAGCCTCAAATGGCTGTCGCATCCTGGGTCACCTCCAGTTGTCCTGATGAATATCAGGCCACTGGACCCAGACGGCTCAGGAGGAGAAAGTGAGGCTGGTGACCTTGCACAGCCCTCCCTCACTCAAATCAAAGTCAAGCGCAAGTCATGTTGTCATCTTGATGTCATGGTCCTCTTCCAAACACAACAACAATATTCAAAGTAAAAAGCAGCACTGCTATTAGAAGGCAGATTTGTGCGCAGGAAGTCCTGGGTTTGAGTCTACTATATTAGATATGTGATCACAGGGCAGTCACAACTTTGCTGTGCTCAAGGCAACCTTCTGATATGACAGGCTACTGATGGACAGCAAATCCTCATCAGTAGAGGGAGTTCTCCATACAGATGAAATCATAAGTGTGTACCCAACACAAACAAGCAAATAAACAAAAAATACAGCTCCTTACTTTAAGAAGCCTAACATACAACATGAAAATGGATAAGTAGATGCATGATAATTTGAGGAAGAGGGGGGAGAGTTCATAGAAGAGGGGTATCAGAAAGTGCTTCCCATAGGAGGTGATATATCAGCAGTAGTAATTCTTCATGACCCATTTGGAGTTTTCTTGGCAAAGATAATTCAGTGATTAGACATTTTCTTCTCTGGCTCATTTTACAGATCAGGAAACTGAGACAAATAGGGTGAAGTGACTTGTCCAGGGAAACACAGCTAGTAAGTATCTGGGGCCAGATTTGAAATCAGGAAGATGAGTCTTCCTGACTTCAGGTCTGGCACTCTGTTGACTGGGCCACCTAGCTGAAAGTAAAACAGGATCTTTTGTTGTTTTTGTTTTAGTATAATGCCTCTATTTGAATGTGATTAAGGAGAATCTTTTTCACCCATTGTCAGGTCTGGGAAAATTTGTAAGAAGGTCCATACCTTTTGTGAATGAGGCACTGGTTCTCAAGGGATGTGATGCCCTCTGTCTCTAAAAAAGTGTATAAAGACTCTGAAGTGCAGGTTTTACTTTGGGGCTTACTGATTGGAAGTGTTTCTTTGGTCAGACAAGGACCCTGGAAAGCCGCTAAAGGAGTCCTCCCAGCTTTGAGAACCCATATGCTGTGCTTCCCTCTCTGGTAAATATGGTTAGACAGTGGGATCTGTCTGTTGAATTCAGGCAGAGGAAGCCATGTCTGTTGACGTTTTTATTTCTCTGTATTTTCTTTGAATTTCAGAGTGCTGACTCTCCTGAAGTAGGTGAATGATATATGTGCTTGGTTAAAGGATTGACACATGTCCTTGATTAAAGTGATTGTTAACCCCTCAAAAGTTGCCTTTCCTTTTTATGAATGCAGATCTAAGAACCTGTGATAGCAGGCCCTCTGTGTATGTTGGGGTGCTTACTGACACACTAGCTGCCCCAGGATGTGATATAGAAATGGAGTATTGAGGGAAGCTTTGAATTCTAAGAAGCAAAGGTATGGAGATGATGCATTTTGGGTATGGGAAGGTCCATGGTTCAGTCATGGAGGTATGGGATTTAAAGCCTAGTGCAGGGGCCAGTATGTAGTCTGGTTTGTCTCCATGAAGGGCTCCACAGACCGACAATGATGGAAGAGATCATTGGTGATTGTCAGTGATGTCAAACTCAAGTTGAAACAGATTCCTGCCGGTGTAATATTGATTTCAAAAATCACAAATTGACATTATTTGTGTGGTACTGTATTTTTATTAGTTTTGTTGAATATTTATTAAATTAAAAAAAATTCATTTTAATCTAGTTCAGACACATTAGGGAGTTTTGAGGCTGGTTGCAATGAAGTTTGACACCTCTGGTATTTTGCTCCCATTATTTGACAGTTAAGGAAACTGTTGTCCAGAGAGTAAAAGTGAATTGTCCAAGATTGTTTAGCAAGATAATTACTACCAGCCACAAGAGCTCATGTTCTTTTTTACTTCTATTATATGTCCTTCCTGCTGCTGTAGAGGCAGCCAGTATGTATTCAGCAACTCCCCTGGGAGTCCACAGTTAACTCCAACCTTAAAAAAAAAAAACTACCAGAAGGGATTAATTCAAAATCTTGTCATGTTACTTTTAAAAGATTATCAATGCTTTGATTATCAATGTTAGTTCTACTAGCTTGTTTTTACATAATTCTTTATGGTTAGAAATCAGTGTACATACCTCAAAATGCATACAAAATACACATACATACATACACACTTACAAACATATACATATATTTATATACCTATACGTACATATTATGAAAATATATGCCTATGTATGAGATTATATACATATACATATGAATGCACACTATAATACACATATATGCATACATGTGCATATATGAACACAGTGCATGCATATACATATAAGGACACACTCATATACACACATGTACACATGTAGGTACATATACACATGTGCACGCACATATACACATACATATATGTGTATATACATATATATGTGAGTATATATGTATATATGCATGCATGTGTGTGTGTGTGTGTGTATGTATGATTTCAATAAAATCTACCACAGGGCAGCTAGATAGAACAATGGCCTGAAGTTGAGAAGACTCATCTCCTGAATTCAAATCTGATGCCAGACATTTACCAGCTGTGTGACCCTGGGCAAGTCACTTAATCTTGTTTGCCTCTTTCCTTATCTGTAAAATGAGCTGGAAAAGGAAATGGCAAACCACTCCAGTATCTTTGCCAAGACAACCACCAATGGAGTCTCTAAGAATTGATCATGACTGATAAATGACTAAACAAAAAAAATCTACCTCACAGGTTTGTTGTCATGATCAAATGAGAAAATATACTTTAAAGATATGAGTAGAATAATAATATAGATTAATAGAATTTATTTTAATATATGTTTTCTCATATATATTATCATTTGCTATATTCTTTAAGTAGTTTCTATATATATATTCTTATATAGGAATATAATATAGTATATCCTCATATATGGAAGCAGAATATAGTCTAATATAATATAATATTATATATATGTATTACTCTGTAAGAAATGATTACTATGAAGAACTCAGGATACTTGGGAAGTCATATACGAACTGATGCAAAGTGAAGTAAGCAGAACCAGGAAAACAATATATATTGTTTGCAACAATAAAAACAGAAAGGACAAAAACTAACTAACCAAATGAATAAATAAATAAAGCTGAACTTTGTAACAAGTCTGTTCCTAAAAAAATACTGAAAAAATACCCCTCCCTACCTCCTTTGAAGAATTAGGGGACTATGAGGAGGGAACATTGTTAGACTCAATTTATATTTATATATTATATTTTGTTATATATTTATACATATTTGCATTAATATATGTATATTTATATTAATATATATTTTTATATTAATTTTGTGAACATTTTTTCCTCCTCTACGGATATTTTGCTGTTGTTAAAGGAGGTAGCTTGCTGGGTAGGGGTGGAAAAAGGTATATGTTCAGAAATGAAAGTGTTATAAAGGCAAAAACTATCAATAACATATTTCTAAAAGGGACCAGAAGGAATCCCACTACCTGAATGACACAAAGCAATATCCCCAGAAAGGCTTTTCAGAAATTTTACTAAGTTACTTTCTAAAAATGTTTACAGTGCTCAGAACCTTGTCTGTGCCCAACATTTGTTAAATATTGTCCTCCTACCCTCTCCCCAAGGGAGTTTTGTGGTAAAAGAAGGAAAGGAGTTGCAGAACAAATCTTTATAGGGAAGAGGAGTAGTGGGGAAAATAGAGAGAGGGAAAGAGATATTTCACAAATGAAAATATAGCCCTTCTCAATCTAATTCCAAATTCCAAATCATGATTTGAAAAATAGAACACAGCCACAGAAATACCTCTTTTTAGGACTTCAACTTTATTTGACTGAAGACAAATTCTTGAAGCTAAAGATAAAAAGATGTGTAAAGCTCTCACTATCTTTTGAACAAGTGTTTTGAATTTCTAGCACCATTTATTTTAACAAACATGCTTTTATTAGCTTTTTTAATCTGTTTCGTAATAGATTGCTTGCTTGTCAGTTTGTTTGTATTGCAGGTTAGCTTCACTGGCTTTTGGTCTCCCTTAATATCTTCCCTGGGCTTAGACAAGATGCATCAGTCAGTTTGCTAAAAGGCCAGAATTGTAACTAGACTGATAATCTCCTGTGTCCCATTCCATATACAAGAAATGCTTTCCAAATACTAATTGACTATTTTAAATTCTTTGGTTTCTGACATCACGTAAGAGATAATGACATGATTTCAGGTCTCTAGTCGAGAGAATGCGTGCTTTGCTTTGAAAGAGTCTGTTTGTACTCTAATAACGTAATTAAATATTTCTCCAAACTAAGTTTTATATGTATTTTTGTTGATCGCTGTGCATATATTCCCTAAGAGATGTGCAGCATAAAGCATTCCGAAGACAAGAAAAGAAACTGGGCTGCTTATTTAGTCAGTCAGTCCATAAACATTTATTAATTTTTTGTGTGTGTGTGTGCCAAGGTCAGGATATAAAGAAAGGCCAAAGATAGTCCCTGCTCTCCAGGAGCTCATTCTAAATGGGGGAGACAACATGGGGAAAGAAAGCTACCACATATAAACCTGATATAGACAGTATAAATTGGAGACAATTAACAGAGGGAAGGCAGTAGTGTTAAGAGGAATGGGGAAAGTTTCTAGAAGGTAGGATGTTCACTGGAACTTGAAGCCAAGGAAGTCAGGAGGCAAAGATGAGGAAGGTCTAGTTAGGGAGGAAAGCCAGGGAAAATGGATAGAATGTCTTGGGCAAGAAATAGCAAAGCTGGTGCCATTGCGTTGAAGAATATGTGGGAGGTATAAGATATAAGACTGTAAAAGTAGGATCAGTTTATGAAGGGCTTTGAATGCTAAACAGGATTTTATATTTGAATTTGGAAAATGATAGGGAGTCGCTGGAGGGAAAGAAGGAAGGGAGGAGAGAACGAAAGAAGGAAAGAGGGAAAGAAAGAAGAAAGGATTTACTAAGTATCTACTAAATGCTGGGCACCATGCTAAGCATTTTACAAATATCTCATTAAATCCTCTCCATAACTCTGGGAAGAAGGAGCTATTATTATCCTTATTTTATAGGTAAGGAAGCTGAAGCAGACAGAAGTTAAATTACTTACCTAGGGTCACGAGGCTAGTAAATATCTGAAGTTGAATTTTAACTTAGGTCTTCTTGATTCCAGGTCCAGCTCTTTGTCCTCTGGTACCACATCACTGGTATCCTTGGTGGATCTAGGGATGGAGAGGAGAGATAGGGCTAAGAATATCAACTGCTAGAAAAATGAGACTTTTTTTTAATCCTAGCATCCTTGTAAAATGTATTCCTGTTCCCCCCTCATCTAAACCCAAAAGAATGATGTATGAAGGTCACTTTAGAATAGAATCTCATCCATAGAATGCCCAGGAGGGATTGCAGAATCTTCATAGGTCAAAGGACAGGAGGTACTGGAACTAGTACAGAGAACTAGAAAGGATGGGCAGACTGTATTGATCTGATTTTTGACGCTGAACAGGGCATCTGGTATAAAATTGTATTTGACATTCAGCTGGGCTAGAGAGGGCACAGTAAAAAAAAAAAAAGAAACAACACCAGAACACAGAGATGCTGGTTCTTTCTGAAAGCCTCCTAGATCTCTGGAAGCTGGAGGTTAGGCATTTGCCCCTTCCTCTTTTGGGATGGGAGTCTCTAAAGTATCTCGCGGAAACTGCAGACCTCCAGAACCTACAAGAACGCTGGCCTTGTGACTTAGTGTCTGAGAGCTTGCAGGACTTTGGGACTTAACAGCTGCCCGAAAGGATTGAGGAAAGGAATGAAACTGATACTCATCATTTTTTTTTGTATTAATGTGTGGTATGAATTCTGTATTAGAATCAAATTCCCATGCGTGCAAGATATTTTGACAGATCTGCATATTTGATTTTGTCTAAAATTCCCCTCTTGAAGTTAAAGTCTGTGTATTTAATAAACATACCTCCTGTTTTCAAGGAGCATATGATTTATCATGAAATAATTTATCTAAATGCTTTATTACCAATGTTAGTAATTCCAATTTTTCAGAAGATTAGGACATCAGGAGGATTTAAGGTATGACCTTTGTTTACCTCATAGAGAAAAAATGTTTAATTCTTGGAACTTCAGAAATGCACTATTCATTTATCTTATGGTACCTGTATACATGTATTTGACCATAGCTATAATAAAAAAAAGTTATATTTGAATAAAAGAAAAAATAAACTAGTATGATAGAGTTAACCAGGATATAGCATGATAATTTAGTTTATAAATAACTAGGGATATAAATAGAATATATAACGCTAGGAAATTCTATGTTGGAAGAGATGGTACCTATGGTTCTATGATATTCAGCAGAATTACAGAGACCATTTTGTAATCTTACTTCCCCTAGTTGATACGATCATTTGCAATTGATGAGAAGAAAACTGTTATATTAATTAGTTTTATGACTCTTGGTACAGAATATGTAAAATAATTGGCTTGTTCTTTTATCTAATTATTACAGATCTTAAGAAAAAAGAAAAATTTCAGAACCACTAATCCCTCTTCCCTGTTTGATTATATGAATACAGGTTTTACTTACAAGGCAGGATTTTTTTTCAGAAAATTTAATGAGGTAAAAGAGATCTTATGCATGACGCCAAAAACATGGGTTATGCATGGAAGTGTATAAATGTGCAGATGTCCACTTTTTCATATATAAGCTAATTTTTGCATGAACTATTGCCTCTGACCGTTAACTTGTCCATAAGCTTCAGCTCAACCTCCTGTTTTGGCTACTGGGCTCCTGCAGACTGCCTGAATGCCTGTCTCCCTGAGCTTTGTTCTACCCCCAAGGCCAAAACTCAGTCTCTGCTCGTTGCTACCTGACCTTTTCTCCAATGCTTTCCTACAGGCTGGATAAGTGTTTTTCTCACTCTTCAGTTTGCTGTCACCTGCTAACTAGTTGACTGAAGGTCTATGAAAGCAGGGGTTGCAATCTACTTGAGCAAGGGGGAATATGAAATAGGCCAGAATTGTTGGTGGAATTAGGGTGCCATCTGGGGGAGCATAATGTGAGAGGGAACAGGGTGCCCATCAGAGGTTATTCATTGTCCAGGATCCAACTCAATTAGCAGTAGATAGATGGAGGAGATTATGAAGGAGAAAATAGAAGACGTTAGAATGTATATTACTGTGCATCATTAAACAGCTAAGACTTAAAAATAAAACAAACTCAGATAAAGATTTTGGCTATAAATGGATCAATGTGATTTTGGCAACACCATTAGGAAAAATGATATTTTGGTTTCAGTTCCTAATACACATGGCAGTAGTGAATGTGTCTACACTGATCACTTCCACGGGCATAGGTTTTACCTAATTTTAACAAATATTGTATATAGGATGTAGAAAGAATTATTCCAGATATCCTCAAAGTGCTACATAAGACTGACCTGGAGCCATTCAACTTGTGGTTCTAAGCTCTTAAGGAATACATAAACACACATACCTATGCACACACATGTATGCATATGCCTACATATGAATGCGTGTATATAGTGTCTACGTTTGTATATAGCATACATGCAAACTCCCACATGACAGATTACATTATATGTAATATAATGTAATATAAATTACATTATATAACTATATCTCTTTCTATAGTATCTGTATCTATATCTATGTCAATGCCTACGACATCTATCTCTTCATATGTACTTGTATCTATTTGCTTTATGGGGTTAGAAATATTTTTTTGACTGACAATGATTATTATTGAAACAGTCCTTGGTTTTTCATTGCAATCAGCTCAATATTATCTGGCAACAATAACAGCACCTGGTGAACCTTGCCATTCATACAGGAATCCCGATTCCCTTTAGATTTTGTGAAACATCCTTGTTTTAGGCCAAATAAATAAAGTTTTTATATGAACATAAATTTATATCAATAGATATATATTAAATACTATGTAGAAGGTATTATATTCATATTTAAAATAGGATAAGTCTAACCATTCACGTGAGAACGACCAAGTGGATTAAAAAATGTTTCTTTTTCGGGTTGTATCATACAGTCAGACAGATAGCCTGTGAGTTATTCAACTGTGTATATATGTGTATACACATATGTGTGTATACACATATATACCCATATACATGCATCCATATATACACATTCACACATACATACACACATATACTCATATACATACACACACATATCACTATATGTAAATCAAAAGCTTGGCCAAGAATTGGATAAGAGAAGGGCAGTCTGGTTTACATTTGAGACATTAAATTGCTTTCAAAATTTACAACCTGATCTTTATAGAGCATCTTTTAAAAAACATTATTCTCTTAATGTTGCTCTACAACTGTGAATCATGGAGCACTGCAGTGCTGGTAGAAATTAAATCACAGGTGACCCAAAGGCCAATGGAAAGCCTCACAGTGGGTATAAAGAGACTGTAACATATTATTAATACCTTGCATTAAAAAAATAGGGGTAAAGATATTATTTAGGACATGTACGACCTGAAACAAGGTTGCTCAGTCATGCAGGGACAGCAAAGGATGATAAATAGGTAGGTAGGGCAACGTGTAGAGAGGTGGGCCTGAAGTCAGGAAGACCTGAGTTCAAAACTAGCCTCAGACATTTCCTTGATTGTAGTTTGGGAAGTAGGTGGTGAGGTCATTCACTGCCTGATGCATTTCTTGCTGAGGTGGTATGACAAAGTGCATTTAGTCTTGGGCTTGGAATTAGGAAAACCCAAGTTTAAATACTGCTTCTGATACTATTACTGATTAATTAGAGTACTATTATCTATTTATTTTTATATGTTACTCTCTATTATTATCTACTTATCTATGATTAACTATTATTTAATTATAATATTTTTATTTTAGTAGCTGGGAAAGTTACTTAATCCCTATTTGCCTTAGTTTTCTCATCTGTAAAATGGAGATAATAGAACCTACCTTTCAGAGTTGTGAGGCTCAAAAGTGATAGTAATTGAAAAAGATTTAAGACAATGCCTGGCACATAGTAAGTGATATGTAAATCCTAGTTATGACTATTAATTATTAATAATAGTAGTCGTAGTAGACTGAGGGCTAACAAAGACTCAGAGGACAGCCTCTACCTTATTGGATGGTACATCCTTCGATGATCATCTTCCTGTTTTAGACTAAGTAAGTAAGATTTATGTGTAAATATAAACTTATATCTATAGATGCATGTTTAATACCTGCTATTTGCAAGGCATTGTGTTAAGATTTAATTTAGGTTTAAATGAATTAAATTAGGTCACAAGAGAAACTAAGTAGAGAAAAAAGCTTATTTTCCAAGTTGTGCTGTGCAGTTAGGTAACCTTTGAGTCAGTCTAGTGTATATCTGTAGACATGCAAATATATTGTATTATATTATGTTTATTATACTACATTACATATTATACTATGCTATATTATGTTGTATTATATATATAATATTACTTCTATTCTGTTCTATTAGACAAGCACTGTATGTAGACCATGTGCTTGGTCAAGAATTGGATAGGAGAGCAGTCTGGATTATATCTACATTGAAGCATGAACAAAAATGAAAGGCATCAAGATGGTGCAGTGCCCTTAGAATTAGAAGGACCTGGGTTCATATCTCATCTCAGACATGGTCCAAGTAACCCTGGTATTTGTGATTTAATCTTTTTCAACCTCCATTCTCTCATCTGTCAAAAGGGATGATAATATCTTTAAAGTGACTCACAGGGTTGATGTTAGGATCAAGTGAGATAATATACGCAAACTAATTTGCAAATCTTGAAATGCCACATAGAGTTAATATCATCATCATTATCTTTATCATATAGAATGAAAATGTAAGGAGAAGTATCAATCATCACTTGTAGAAGGAGGTCTGACATTACTGAAATCTCGGATTCCTTACAATAACACTTGGTATTGAAATATTCCATGTAAGGGAATTTTTAAGATAAGAGAATTTGCTCACTTAAGTGTTCCAAATCAACATGTATTTATAATATTAAAAACTTTTAATGGAAAATAAATATATCTATGAAAATAAACAGCAATAATAAACATAACTGAAAGTTTGTTTAATGACTCAAGGTCATTGTTCTGAATATCAATGATGACATTATTTTATTAACACAGTGATGGCTTCATGGATTATTGACTTGTTTTGAGTTGCTTGCCCCTGTACTAAATATTCTCAGGCTACTGTGCTTTTATACCATTTTTATTCTGAATAGCTGCTTTATTTCCTCACTCCAGAGTCAGCTGTCCCTTCTTGCTTCTGTCAGGGAAAATGAACAATATCTCAGATCTCTTATCATCAATTAACCAGGTAATGTTAGCAGGTAACAGGTGGTAGATTCTGTAGAGGTGGATACTTTTCTCCCTTGTGTTTACATTCTTGCTGTCATTCAGTTGTGCCCAACTCTTTGTAATTCCATTTGCAGTTTTCTTGGCAAAGATGCTGGAGTGGTTTGCTATTTTCTTCTCTAACTCATTTTATAGATGAGGAAACTGAGGCAAACTGAGTTAGATGACTTGCCTGGGGTCACACAGCTAGTTTCTGAGGTCAGATTTGAACTCATGATGAGGATTCTTCCTGACTATATTCTAGTGCTCTATCCACTGTGTTACTTAGCTGCCCCATATAAATGCTAGTTATTTTGTATACAGAGGGTCCCAAATGTCTAAGTGCAGTTTAAAGCCATCAAAAAGTTAGTTTTTAAGTTTCAGTGGCATAAAATTACACTAAGACTTTTTAGGATATCCTATATACTTCATATCATATATCCTATATATGATAAAAATAATTTTATGTAAATATATTTTGAAAATAATTTTAAACTGACTTTTGGCTATTCCTTGTATAAATGCACTTTAAAGAAAGCAGTATTTCTGATTAGTATGCTTAGATGAATCCTCAAAGATACCCTCTCTCATCCTCCCCTGATAAAAAATCCAATAAGAATGCTGAGAAATGTATTCTGGTTTGTTCACATATTTCACGCTTGAGATGTTAATTGATGAAGAGTGATATCTCATGTTTTTAACTCCTTCCTTTCCCTGACTAGAATTCCAGTGATATATCATAGTTGCCTCCCTCCTTAATCAAATGCTCATCTTCTATAGAAGGAGAATATGAAAGAAATTCAACCCTGTAAAGCGATGAACATTTTAACAGTGCCTTCTGATTTCACAGAATATGTAAATTACAGGGAGAATGACCTAGAATTTTCCAGCCCAGCATGGATTAGATTGCTTTTTTTTGTATTTGTGATTTAAGATATTAACTATTTCTTCAAGAACAATATGTGATTTGTCTGCTTCAGGTTAAATGCTGGAATGAAGGTCTGGGCTATGATTTTGTGAAGGTTGATATTTCATTCTCTTTTTTTTGGAGATGAGAAAGGAAGTTCTTGTTCATATGAGGATGATTTATAAAATTTTCTCTTTCCTCTCCCCTCCAGAAAATTAGTTGAACAATTATGCATCTGATCTAAAGATAAGATAGTATTATTTAATAATTGTAATTGTATTAGATTCTAGGCTGTTATAACCTTTATGTGATAGGCTTTGCTTTTATAGTCTTTCTGACCTCTGAGTCTACTGTGATCTCTTTGTTTTCAATACAGTACCACCACCCATGATAGTTCAAAGGATTTTTAGGCAGCCATATTCTCTTTGGGAATAACATCCTTAACAAGTCTATGTGAACTGCAGTAAGTAACGATGCTATCCTAGTGGGAATCCCAGTTGGATGGTATTGTTTGCAGCATGTGTGGAGGGAGGATGGATCAGGAACTGTAGGAGGATAGGATACAAGTGGAACACTGGAAAAGAAAGGGAAGGGGGTAGTGGACACGATGCTGGAAATCCTGGCAACTGCATCTAATTCTTCCCATTACAAATGGGATCCTTTCCCTCTTTCAGGTTGGGAAACAATGACTACAAAAGTATCCCTAAAAATATCAGTGCCTGGTGAATAGCACTTAATAGATGCTGAATTTCCATTTCTTTCTCTCTCTCTCCCCCTCTCTCCTCTCCCTCTCTGTCTCTCTTTCTCTATGTCTCTCTGTCATATTTATCTGTCCTTCCTTCTACCCATCCATTCATCTATCTATCTATCTATCTATCTATCTATCTATCTATCTATCTATCTATCTATCTAATCTATCTGTGTGTCTATCTGTCTATCTATCCATCTATCTCTATAACTTGTCCTAAAGGCCAAACTACAAAACTTCAATGCTTTGTAGGTCCAATGGATCCCAAGTCTGATTGTTGGGCAAGTATACCTTCATTGTTTCCTAGTGATACTGATGTAAAAATGCAAGGGGTGAAAAAAGACTTAAAAACTCTTTTTCATGTCTAACTAGCTTATAATATTGGGCTGATAAAGGGGTGTGGAAAACATAGCCAAAAGAACTCAAATCGACAGTCTGTGAAAGTAGATGTTGAGAGCATTCACTGCCTGCCTCATTTGCTGAAGTACTATGGAGAATTATACAGATTCCTGGACTTGGAATCAGGAAAATCTGAATTCAAATCCTGCCTCTGACTAGCTCAGTGATTTTTCTGGGCCTCAATTTCCATGTAAAATGTAGATGGAAATAATACTTGAAGTGATAACCTCACATGGTTGTTGTGAAACTCAAATGAAATATCATAAGCAAAGTGTTTTTCAAACTTGAAAGTGTTATATATACATCAGTTATTATTGTTATTGTATGCCTTGTATTCTGAGTTATAGTAAAAAATCTTTTGGTCTTATGTCATATGATTAATTATGACTGGTTGGGGAAAAATTCAGAGGAAAATAGGAGCTCATGAGTAGTGGATTAACACACTGGGGTATGTTTTTGCAATCTGTGTGTACCAATGGGGTGCTGAAGACACAGGATTTCTTCAGAGAGGGTAATCCCCCATCCAAACCAATCATACCTTAGTTGAAGGTCTTTATGAGTAACAATGATTGATAAAACATACCAGTCCTGGTGGCCAAATGTCCGGTATTAACTGTCTCAGTTTAGCCAGCCTGGTTCTCACGTGGTAGGCATAACCAACAGCAGCCCAATGAAAGGTTTCAAACCCTAGGAAGCACCAGAGTATACCCTGAATGGTAGAAGGACAGATAAATATCCCACAATCAAAATAATGTGCAGATTATATCAGTATTCATTGAATGGAGCATGCAAGTCTGTCTGTCTGTCTATCTATCTCTATCATCTACCTGAATATTTATCTATCTCTCTATCATCATCATCTAGTTATCTATTTAGATATCTAGCTATCTAATTCCATGATTTCTATCCTAAGAGATTATAGTTGCAAAAATTTGATCCTTTTTAGGTCCAATGGAATCCCAAGTTGGATTGCTGGGCAAATATCTTTATCTCCTTTTCTAGGTTACTATCTCATAGTGATATGATATAACAATACAAGGAGTGGAAAGAGCTCACATAACTGGACTAGAAATCAGGAGATCTAAGCACTATAAGCAAGTAGTTGGCAAGTAAGGCATTGTTATTAATAACATCAACTATATATTTACTAAGTACCTATTGTGCATAGACTCTGGGAGACATACAAAATTTAGCCTCTGTCCTTATGGCGTCTACAGTTTAAGAATACTATTAAGCAACAGATGTCGATAACAATAATATGCGAAATTATAAGGATATAAAGCAACATGTGAAAAGAGTTCAATGGTATTATAATGGCTCCTAGTGATCAGACATCCTATCTAGGACACTATAATACCACCCACAGAGAATTCAATAAGGTGGTCACCAATAAAAAAAACATAGATTATGTTGGATCATAAAGTCATAGAAAAACATTGAAAGAAGTAGATCATCATAAAATAATTTCTATTTACTTTTGAAGTATCTCTATTAATTCCCAGCATTAGGCTTATATTATTTACACTAGCAGATTGATATTGTTAATGATTTGTCTTTAGACATACACACATATACATGCACTCACACACACACAAACACACACACTCCTAAAGTACAGAGATACAGATGAGAGAGGGAAATAACCTAGATAGAGACTTGGTAGATAATGAAGAATGGAGAAAGTAGTGGAAATGAGGATGAAGGATAATTCAAACTGGGATAATTTTAAATTCATTTCCAAAAAATTAGCTCTATTTTTTCCCATCCATGTCAAGGATTATAATTTTTTTTTAGACACTAAAGAAAATTTCTAGCAACTCTTTCTGCTTTACTGAGAGTATAACATAGCTCTCCCAGTTCCTCTGCATTGCCCCCTTTCCTATAATACAAGAATCCTCTAGAGTATTCATAATGACTCAATAATGTTGGGGAGAAAAATTGGTTACCCTTCGGCCAACATGGTGAAGAGCTTCTCTGAACTTGGTTAGGTTGGTCCTCAGTAACATAGAAATCCATCATCGCTATAAAATCTTTATGAGATTGATCTACACACATATATTGATGGCTTGATGAAAATACGAGAAGAGAACAAATCTGCTTTCACAAATGATTTTCTGGAGCAGACCACATCTTCAGAAAGGCGACTGAATGAGTGGTGTTGAGAATACAAGTTCCCAATAGGTTTCTACTGCTGTTGTTATTTCAAAATCAAATAATTGACTCAGTAGAACTAAATTGTAGTCTTAAAGGTTTCCCTTCATTACATCTCCCATGCATATTTAGGGTCATACAAGATTCCCTGAAAGATAGAAATTCAGAGACTTTTGTTCAATGCTTCTCTGACTATCAGTATCAAATAAGGCATACAGGGTTGGTATTACTTAATGCCATGAAGCACATGCAGATTCATGCTTAGAAAGGCCAGGACAGTGAAATAGGGATGAGTGTTGTCTTTTAAGTATTCCTAGTTGTGGATAGCCTTGTACTGTACTGACTTCCTCAAGCCTCAAACCTCCTGCAGGACATCCACAGTCACTCAGAACAGGTTGACAAAGAATCTGGTCTTATAAACACCAATAGTCTCCTAGTGAAACAATAAAGCTGCAAAGGATGGAATCTCTTAAGAATCCAGATGTGGATAACCCAGGAGACAGAGAAGACTTGTATGGTAAGCCTGAGCAATCTATGTGTAAGAAATAGTATAAGAGATATCATTAAGGAAAAGGGTGATCAGAAAAGGAGGTGGGTCAATCACGTGGCAATAGCATGGAACAGTAACATCCAATAGGATCTACTTACCTTTTCTTGAAAATGTATTGTATTTTCCTAGCTCTGGACAGAATGGCGTGGTGGATAGAGTACTGGGTTTGGAGTCAGGAATGCCCGTGTCTCCAGTTGTATGACCCAGGGCAAGATGCTCTACCTCTCTGAGCCTCCGTTTCCTTGCCTGTAAAATGGGCACAGTAATACTCGTATCACTTGTGGAGCTTTTGTGAGGCTCCAGTAAGATAATATTTGTAAAGCACTTTGTAAATTTCAAAACTATTCTTCTTGTTTATACCATTCCATCCATTAGAATTCCTTCTTCCCTTACACTCTCATCCCAATCTTTGTGTCTCTAAATCATGAGTCATTTAACGCTTAAATCTAAATTCATCTCCTCCTTGAAGCCTTCTGTGATTGCTCAATCTCCTCCCCATTTGTATAATACTCTACTATAATGCTTAGCACATTCTACCTTGTATTATTGCAAATTTACGTACCCATCATTTTCTTTAATTACTGTTAATTCTTTCAAGGAAAATACCAATCAATGAGCACAATTAAACACTTGCTATGGCAAAGTACTTTTCCAGGCACTGAGGATGGAAAGAAAAAATAAACCGAAAAAGCTCCTTGATACCAAACCTTGCTTTGTGCCTTAATATAAAACTGCTATGAATTGTCCATCTTGTATCTCCTGCAGGAATATACACAAATGGCAGCCCTTGCACACAGCAAGTACTTAAAGAACCCACTATGGCACAGACCTCACCTAATCTATTTCCTAGTGCTTGTTCTGCATTTCAAACTGCAAGGTAAAAACAGTATTTTGTTTTTTTGTTTCTCCCCCCCTTCCAAATCCACTCCCCTTGCATTGATCATAGGATCACAGATAGAACTGGAGGCAAACTCAAAGGTCATCTACGGCAAACCCAGTTTTTTACAGATGAGGAAACTGAGGCAGACCTAAAGAGGTTAAGTACCCATGGTCTCAAGTATCACAAACTTTTTTGTTGTTTTATTTGTTTTCAGTGTTCTACTATCACTTCCATATAACTTAGAATTTTTTCCCTCCTTCCACCTCTTTCCCCACTACTCCCTTTTCCCTCCCCCTCCCTCCCTGAGATGGCATACAACTTATATAGGTTCTACACATACGTTCCTATTAAATACATTTTCACCTTAGTCACATTGCATAGGAGAATTAAATGAATGGAAGAAATCATAAAACAAACCAAAAGGTAAAACAAAGGAAAATGGTCTGCTACATTCTGCAATCGAATTCCATAGTTCTTTGTCTGGATGTGGAAGTCATTTTGCCTTAAGAGATCATTGGGAATTTTTAAAATCCTTGCATTGCAATGAAGTACTAAGTCTATTAGAAAAATTCTTCACACACTGTGGTTGTTGCTGTGTACAGTTCTCCTGGTTCTGCTCCTTTCGCTCATCATCAGTTCATGTAAGTCTTTCCAGGCATCTCTGAAGTCTTCCAGTTCATCATTTCTTTCAGCACAATAGTATTCCATTACATTCATATACCACAATTTATTCATCTATTCCCCAATTGATGGGCATCCACAGACAGTTCATAAATCCAGATCTTCTGGGTATAAATCCATTGCACTTTCTAGTCATCTTTATAGTGTAAATAGCTCTAGAAAAATACATGAGATTGCCAGTTACTGTATGTGATGTGGAAAGTGCCCTAAACTGCAAGGGAGAGCATGTAGGTTCTAATTCTGTCTTCAGCACCAACTAACTCTATGACCTTAAGCAGGACACTTCTATTCCCCAGGCAATCCTTTCTTCATCGATAAAATGAATGGCTTGGCCTAGGTGATCAATGCTTCTTCTAGCTCTAACATTCCAGGGGAATTACAATGCAGTTCAGCACAAGACTGAGATGTAGGTAAGGACAGGTTATCTAAGGTCACCAATTGGTGTCCCTATCTCCTCTCCCCTACCTGATAGCTATTGGACCCAGAACAGGGGCAGATTGCCTTGCTACAGGAAAGAAAACTAATTCTGTTTCATGAGGTAGGTGGTAGTTCTGGGGCTCAGAGAAAATATATTGGAGGATGAATTGGCCTACCTATACATTAAGATCTAGCTGAATTCCTATTTACTCCTGGAAATCTGATGATTCTGTCCCACTCTATTATCTATCTCTATCCCTCTCCCTCACTCCCACCCCACTTTTCTATCTTGATCTCTGTCTCCTCTTTGCCCCTCTCTATTTCTTTCCTCTCTCTGTCCCTCCTCCCTATTTCTCCAACTGTCTCTCCTCCCCTTTCCATCTCTCTGTGTGTCTCTCTTTCCCTCTCTGTCTGTCAGTGTCTCTGTCTCTCCCTCCTTTCTCTGTCTTTCACTCTTGTTTTCTCTGTCTCTCTCCTGGTGTCTCATGACATTCAATGTCTAGACCAAACATGACGGATGTACTTCTTTAGTTTGTCTCTAAGGTTTTAGGCATCCTATCTCTCTAACAGAGTTATAGGAAGACAAAAACAACAGTTAAACAGAATGGGAAAGCATGAATTATTTGCAATGTATATCACTGGGTAGAGTAACTGTACATTTATTGAGATATCTCTGCAATAAGATTATGAGCTCCCTGAGGGCAGGGGCTCTCTGACTCTGTCACCATATACATACACACATATGTTTATACACCCATACACCATATAATATATAAATATATGCTCATACCCACATATACATAATATATTAAGTATATGTTAATGTACTATACAAACAATAAAGTATATAAATGCTATTATATATCTATGCATGTGTGGATATGCAAATATACAATATACATGTATATATGTAGTATATATATGAATATATATTACAAGTCTTGTGTATATGTGTCTCTCCCTTTCTCTTTCTCCAGATAGATAGATATAGATATTTCCTCCCCATTCCCATAGTACAGAGTGTTAGACCACAGTGGTTCCTGACAAATACTTGAAGGGAATCTGATTGCCTTCTTAGACTTACATTCTCTTAGGTCATATCTGTATAGCTGGGAGTTCATCTTCCCATTTCTTCCAGCGCAATTTGAGAACTTTTGTCCTATTTTCTAACCCACTGATGTTTTTAGGCCCCTAATCAGACCACAAGAGGTTAATGTCATAAAGTTACTTTCCTGGGAGTCAAGGGAAGAGATACATAAATAACTACCTATGACATGTATGCAATATTAATTGTGTAGCTAATTAATTTTTAATTTCTTGCTTGTATAATTAGTAACCCAAGAAACATTTAGGTTGCTGCATAGGGATCTAGTTAAGTTCTCATGTAGGTGTGAAAGCCAAGTTTACATTAAGGTTATAACCTGATATTCATTTTTACAGATTGATGAACTCAATATGAAACCAGAAAAAAAAAAAACAAAAGAAAAGAAAGGAAAATCAAAGGATTCTTGCCAAATATAATTACTAATTAGTTGGATTTTTTGGGTCAAATTGTGAATTTCCTGCACACAAGAGTGATACTATCTAGGAGAATTTTTTCTGTCTAAAAATAATAAGATCAGGGCCTTTGTGGAATTTTGCTGTTGCATACACTACAGACCAACGAAATATTGCATCTTTAAAGGAGAAAAAAGGAATTAATCACTAATCAGTGAATTGCTTTAGACTTCATATCCCAAGAACAATCTAGGTTCTGTCCTGGAAAGCCCTGAGTTCATTTTATTTATTTGTCTAAATGTTTCAAGATGATAGAGTTGGTAACTCCTCTGTCTCTATTATTTCCTGTTTCCTATGCTATGGAACCTCTATATCATTCTGTAAAGTCAGGTGAATGGAGAACTGTGTCTTTCTTTAAAAGCAAGAGTAAACACTGCTCTTCCCTATATATTTTAAAAGTGAAATCAGCAGTTAAGGCTTCTAACATCTCCATTTTTGCAGCCATTTCATAATTATGTTTCTAGAATAAAGGATGTGTTTTTATTTTCATAATTAACAGGAAATACATGTTATACATTAAATGTGACACAAGAGATATGAATTATGCAGCAAACTCGGTATGTGCTGATCAGCACAAAGCCCAAGGCACATTCTGCAGGGTTTCTATGAAAATCTATAATGAGTTTCAAGTACATCATTTCCTGATGGAGGATAAGAAAACATCCATCAATGCAAATTTCTGCACATTTTTTCAGCTTCTATGAATACTTTACAACTTCCAAAAAGGATGAATTTCCAAAATGCAACTTGAGCAAATTCTCTTAGTAATAGAATATTAGCTTGTTCAGGCTAAATTGAATCCTCAAAGTGGCATTCATTCAAGATCCACGTGTATTTACCCCTTAACATGAGGGGACTTTGCTAAGTGAAGGTGGCTCATGTAACAGAATATGACACTACATTCTAAGGCTCATTTTACTCAATAGTCTAAAATGAATATATGTAAAATTTGAGAAGGAAAACAGGCGAACCATTCAAGTAATAATGAATATTTATATGGCCATTCACATTATCTTTTCATCCTCACAAACTGCAACCCCTCCCATGCTCCCGTGAAGTAGACACCATCATTTTCTCCATTTTATAGGAGTGGTTAAGTTTAATGCCCAGTAACAATTTATATAGCTTGTTAATATGTGACTGAACTAGGATTTGAACCAGGTCTTTCTAACTACAAGTCTAGCTCTCAATCCTTGTACCATGAAGCATTCAGCAAATACCATAATTTATGAGTAAGATGATGGAGAAATGGAAAGAACATTTGATTTGGAGTGACAGGACCTGGGTTCATAACCTGTCTCTGCCTCTTACTGTTTTTATGATCCCAGGCTATACACTTTTCTATGTCTAAGTTTTGGTATCTCTAAAGTGAAGGGGTTGGACTAGTTGCCTTCTAAACTGCCTTCCATCTTTTAATCTGTGAACTTGTGGTAACTGCCTTGTGATTAAGGTCCTGAGAGGAGTAATTCACCAGAAACACATTTGGTCTTTGTCCAAAGTGCGATGAGGACCTCATTGTTGATTATTTCAAATATGTACAGGTCCAGGTAACTATATCTCTCAGTTTTAGTTTTTAGAACCAAACTGAATCTGGAACTGATCTAGAACTGAAATCTGGATTATGGGTTTATTTCTCCTTTTAGAGATCTTGTTTTTAATTTAAAAAAGGAAAAAAAAAACTAAAACCGAAAAGCCCTAAAACATAAAAAATAAAGTGAAGTCAAGGAAAGAAAAAAAACGGGGAAATTGTTTAAGATAAAAAGTACTTTGAGTTCACTCAAAATTTAAGACATTTCCTATTTATTTTTTACCCTGAAAACTTGGCAACATATTTAATATCTGTGGGAACTTGGGCAAATCATTTAATTTCCTTCCTCTGAAAAATAAAGGGGTTGGGTCAGATGACCTCTGAAGTCTTTCTGTCTCTGAATCAATGATGCTATAATCCTAATATGTGTTTATTGCCAGACCATGATGGATATTTACATTAAATCTAATTCATATTCCTCTGATTTGACATGATGCCCATTTCTTCTAAGACCTCACAACATTCAAATATGGAAATTCAGTTCTGTTCATAATAGAAAGAAATGAGAGTTGGGTACCTATTTATCTGGATGAGTGAAGGAGTTATTATTGGGTTTTGCTTTGTATCCAGGAAGTCACTGATGTGGAGGCCAACCAGGGAGAGAATGGTCTTTTTTCAGTCTTCTAAATCCAACACTAGAGACTTCAGATTCAGTTATCTTGAGATGGGTGGTTAGGATATGGGTAATTTCCTATGTAACCTTACCCTGCCCTTTTAGATCTTAATAGATTCATTTGTAGGAGTTTACACTGAAAGAGGAATCTTGATCTTTTAAATACTAGTGGAGCTCTTTACAATGATTATGGTAGGGGAACACGTTGCAAATGTATATTCGCATCAAAAGGGGGCACTGAGGAACTCCAACATAAATTTGAGTTTCCAGTTACTTTGAATATTTAAGCAAAGAAATCTTTCTTTCTCTCTCACAAACTATTCAACAAACTCTATTGCATCATATTTAAGAAGCTCTTCTACTAAGCATTTAGATGAACCTTGGATTACACTAATAAGTTGGAGAGCTTGTCAACAGCACCTCCTGGTTTAAGTACTTCTACTCTTTGATCATGAAAAAAATGCTTCCAACACTGTGGGTGTTCCTAATTAACAGGGAACTGTGATCTGCTTCTACTTCTAGATTTCACAAGTCAGGCAACAGACCACATACAATTAATGCTTACTAATACTGTCCTATTCAAATCCCAATATCTCCCTAGATACATAACTGATTATGAATATGCGTGCTGTTATAATGGTTTCTTTTAAGAGGAGGTTTGATGTTTCTTATCTAAATATCCCCAGGGTTCTTTTCTACTAAAAGTATTTCTTCCTAGGAATTTGTAAGATTCAGAAAGAGCTCCATAGTTGAATAAGGGATTATTCCATACTTATAAGCAGCCTATGATCAGGATTTATAAGACTCTTCTAGTCTATTTAGAATTAATTCTCAATTACCTGTTCCCATAGTGAAGACATAGGTAAATTACATGTATGGTTAAGCCAGGACCTTACTGGAGCCTGAAATTCTTTTCTAGTCCTGTGGTAGTAAGTGCTCTCAGAGCAATACAGTGGTGATCAAGAACCCTCCTGGCTTGCTGAATTGGGGCTCCTCTCATGGAAGTGGATATATCCTCAGCCCCTCCTTTCACTGTTGACAAAGGAAACTCTAATTGGTTCTTTGTGATGGGGGAGTTTGTGCCAAAGATGATTGACAACTGAGAATCAAAGGGAATGGATTCCCCCTCAGTGGTATATAAGAGCCATGGAAAAGGCTTCTTCACTTTTCTGAAATTGATCCACCTGTGGGACATTCCCCCAGTGCTTTCTCTTCCTTGGATTTCCAGCAAGTTGTATGAGATGCTGTAGTGGTGTGGAGAGTTCTACTGCTGCCCTAGACTCCCACCCAGCAGCAATGGCGACTTATAGCATAAATACATAGCATCAAGCAGAAATTATAAATTCAAGCCTTATCTGCTTTAGTTAGAAGATGACCTAAGGACATTTTTTTTGGGTTAGAGAGAAGTGGGAAAAATTAGGTGGCACAGATAAATATAGAAGCAGAAAAATATGTTTGAATAAACCAAAGTTGACTGTACATGAGATTTGAGCCTGCCTCCACCAAGGCATCCTCTCCCCTTGCCTTCTCTTTGTCCCTCTTTCCCTGACTTTAGCTACCCAGATGCAATCTTGGCCAGGCAGGCAGTGGGTCGATCATAAGATTCTCTCCCTTTAACTCCTCCCTCTCAGCTGCTTGACTACCTTAATGAGAAGGGAGTGACAAACACTATTCTTTTCTTGACATGGAGGGTAACCAGGATTTACCAACTGCTCCGCCTCTTTGCCATCCAGACCCCCAGACACTATCACCTGACTTATGGATAAAATGTAAGGATCCATTGGTCTTCTCATCTCCCTCAAATCTGAACTTTCTTTTATATGCTATCTCCTCTATTAGAGTATGAGTCTCTTGATAATAGGGATTATTTCTCCCTGTCTATTTGTCTCCACAGAGTTTAGTACAATGAATGACATACAGAGAGCATATAATAAATGTTCTTTATTTCATTCATTTATTCATA
Organism: Bettongia penicillata ogilbyi; assembly: GCA_023548195.1. Classification (NCBI taxonomy): domain Eukaryota; kingdom Metazoa; phylum Chordata; class Mammalia; order Diprotodontia; family Potoroidae; genus Bettongia; species Bettongia penicillata. The sequence goes on along the minus strand of JAJHZJ010000602.1, from coordinate 873,880 downwards.
AAAGGTATAAAGCAACAAGTCAAGTAGTATTAGTTAGGACTGACAATGGAATTAGGAAGACCTGGGCTCAAGTCCAACCACTAATGTAAATTGACTATACAGTCCTGGGTAAATTATTTAAACTCTTTGTACCCCAGGCAACTCACTTACACTTGGTAGAGGGAGTTTTCTCACCAGAAGTTTCCCCAATCACATGTTCAGACATTTTTCAAAAGGTCTATGGTATGATCAAGGAACCTCAACTCTGCAGTAAACATGGTGGACAGATCTTTCTCCAAAGATCTGTAAGCAATTTTCCTTTCTTTGTACCCATGGAAAGGAACAGTCACAAGTAATAATTAGAAAAGATGTTGTCTAGGAGTTTGACACATATTCCATGCCATATAGCAACTTTTCATCAATATGACCAGGAGAAAAGGGGAATTTATTTTATTGAAATGCTGCCAATTTTTGGTTATCTATAACAGTGCCCTTTTTAACCTTTGTTTCTCTGTCCACTTTCTTTCTCCTTACATCTCCCACCAAGTAAATATTTTAACACAGAAATTATTTACCAAAGGAATGGTTTCAACTTCCATTAGGATAGGTCTTGAGGTTTGTACCCCATTTCCAAAATTGGGATGAACTGGGTATAGAGACTCTATTCAGTTGGGAGGTATTGAGGATGTAGGCTAAAGTAGTTCCAATCTCAACCTTAATTCAAATGTTACACATTAATGTATATAATTCACAGTCTTTATGTAAATAATGTCACACTTCTTAGGCATCAATGTTTTGATCTGGATCCCCTTTTCTCTCTCTTTTCTCTTTCAATAATCTCATTATATCCTGTGAGTTAAACTATTATGTCTTTGCAGATAACTACTGAATCTACTTCATGTATCTCCTAAGCTGATCAACACCAATTTTATTTAGTTATTGTATTTATTTAAGTGGAAGTACTGAGCTTTTGATTAGCTGCTGTTTGGCTTTTTTTTGGTCACATGTGATCCTAGCCCATGATTGAATTAAAATATTGACAACATGTTCATGGAGGTAACTGAAATGTTCAGTGTTCTTCAGATTACCCTAGAGTAATTAACTGGATCTCCTCTTCTTCCCTAATTATACTATAACTTTTGGCATAGTTAATTGTGGATCTCTTCTGTCCTTCTTTTAAACTGTAGGCACCTTGAAGATATTTTTCATCCTCATTGTCACCTGCACTTGACATATATTCTCAAATATTTAAAGAAACCTCTGATCTCATTGATGTAAATGTTCTATATATCATTGCAGATTGCAATCTATCCACACTTGCCCAACTCATTTGACTTTTCCTCTTCCCCTCCCATAGGTTCACAATGTCACTGGGTAGCTGCTGCCATGCTGGGCTAGGCAGATCACACTGCCTCTGGGCTCTTTTGGTCGATTTACTGTTCTTCCATGTCCATGCTCACTCTTCAGTGGGAAGCTACAGAACTTTTTTCCCACCCTAAATTACTGGCTACTGTGTGTGTGTGTGTGTGTGTGTGTGTCTATGTGTGTGTGTGTTTGTATGAGGATGGAGGGAGGGAGAGAGAAAGAGAGAGAGTTCCCTTCAGCCAATGTGTTATGAAGGTCTTTCACCTAGGCCAGAAAATCTCACACTTTTTGGTTTCAGGATCTCTTTACACTTACTGAGGACTCCTCAAAGAATTTTTGTTTATGTGGGCTCTATCTAGGAGTATGATGGTGCCATCTTGAATTGGATCATGAGACCCAGTTGTTAAATGATGAATGTGAGCAACTATACCTTGGAAAGTGAGACAACAAGGAACAGATAGAGGCATACTGACTGTTTATAAATCCTTTCCTTAAAGATTTTATACTTTGATAGGTTGAGCTAGAAAATAGGAAGGCAGTGGATACCTAAAATGGGGAAAGGAAGAGCTACTCAGAAGAAGATGCCTTGGGCCTGCTCTTCAAGTACAGGCAAATGAAAACTATATGTACACAAGCACAGAGCAAGTAACTTAATGTTGGAGCCAAAATTCAGATCCAGATTCAGATACTCGTAATTCACTCATCCTTTATATTACACCATATGGTTCATCTTGGCCAAATCACTTCATCAGTTTCCTCTTCTGTAAAGTTAGGGCTTGTACAAGATAAATACTAAGGTCTCTTTTAATTCTAAATCTCTGAATTCACAACAACCCAACAATATTCAAGTCCTTCACAGTATCTATACCTCTCTGTCACAAACAGAATTTTGCCACTGTCAGTAAGATCAGAAATTTAAGTGTATGAGTGACTCACCAAAGCCCCAGTTGCTAAACAACACTTCTTGTATTCTTTACTTGATGTGACTTTAGTCAAGAGGCCAACATTAAAATCTGATGGCAGATTTCAACATTAGACCTGGTATGCTTCAATAGCAAGAGGGCTAGAGCTAGAAAACAATTGGCATATATGAGATGCTGGATGTGTGCTGCCATCTGAAAATAATCTCAGAAGAAAAACGTGCACATATTTTACACATGCTACTGATTTAGTTTCCTAGAGAAATATACACAAAAAGATACATGGAACATATTTTTCTATTGTAAAAATGATGTGCAAAATACCAGCTGGTTATTTTTTGTTTGTTTTGGGTTTGGAGGCACACATTATAAGGAATGGATTGACATGTGACTCAGGAAGCCTAACATTCTGCACTCAAATCATGGGATGTGGGTCTCATGCTTTCATCATGTAAGCTCTAATCTCAGGAAGTCTCTGAAACTTCAGGAAACATCACAAAATCTCAAAACTGGGAACTCTTTAATGACCACTTGGTCTAACCATTACCTGAGGCAGATCCCCTGTAAAATACATCCAATAGACAGATTCACTAGGAGTCTTGTCTACTTGTATTGGAGCCACAAATAAACTCACTACTTTGACTGGAAAAAAAATGCATCCAATAAGAGATTATCAAATACCTACACCCAGTCACTGGAACCCCACTAATACCTATCACAGATTTCTAGTTGGAAGGGATGCTAGAGATAATTTAATCCAACCCCTTCATTGTGTTGTGGAGGAAACTGCAGCCCAGAGAAATTAAATAATTTGTCCAAGGTCATTTGGGAAGAGGCATTTGAGCTCAAATCCTCTGTTGCTGCATTCAGTGCTCTTTCCATGGCAAACATACTGGTACTCCCATGTAGCTTGTCCCACTTTGGGACAGATCTTCATTATGAGAAAGTGTTTCCTTATAAAGTTGACATTGGTTTCTCCTCAACTTCAACTGATTGCTCCTTCTATCCTGTCAGGTCCCATTCAATTAACAATGATTGCTTACTTTAAAGATAAGCCAGACTTTATGCTAGGTATGCACAGCAGATAAAAAGACAAAAAGAAATAGTCCCTGAATTCAGGGAGCTGACACAACAAAGGAGATACAAAACAAATATATAAGTAGATAAGACAATGCAATGTCAGCCAGTGGGGAGGCAGAAGGAAATAAAAGAAGTGTTTGTACAAAATAAATGGAAATGTGAGATTTAATAATAACAGTAGTCTTTGACTTTAAAGAATTTACCAGGTATTTGAATTCTTAGCAAGAGTGTTTTTTCTCTTGGAATAATGAGAAGACAATACACTATGAGGTAACATTTTACAAAATTATCAACAAGCATCGGCAATCACATGAGTTGTCATTTAGATAATGAGGAATGGGACATGCCTGTCTTCTCTTTTCATTGTTCATATCACTTAGAGATCTGCCTTCAGACTTCCACTGGGCATTGGATTTCCCTTCCCTTCTCCTTCCCAGTAATAGTATCTATGATGGCTACATGTACATGTCAGCAAGATCATATGTTTTTCTAGATGATCCTGAGACCATATCCCAAGTCCCTAGTTGGTCTTTTCTGTTTTGTGTTTCTTTCTCTGAGCACAGCTTTCTTTTTTTTTTCTTTCTTTATTTAACTTTTTACATTCATTTTCACAAAATTTTGGGTTCCAAATTTTTTTTTCCCCTTTTATCCCCTCCCCCCACCCCAATACCCCAAGCAATCTAATTTTCCCTATCTCCAATCTGCCCTCTCTTCTATCATCCCTCCCTTCTCTTCTCTCCATCTTCTCTTTTCTCCTGTAGGGCCAGATGACTTTCTATTCCTCATTAACTGTATGTCTTCTTTCCTAGTAGCAACAACAATACTAAACAGTTGTTCCTAAAACTTTGAGTTCCAAATTTTCCCCATCCCTCCCTCCTCACCCATTCCCTTTGGGAAGGCAGGCAATTCAATATAGGCCATATCTGTGTAGTTTTACAAATGACTTCCCTGATAGTCGTGTTGTGTAAGACTAACTGAATTACCCTCCATCCTATTCTGGCCCTTATTGTTTCTCTTCTGTCTTTTGATCCTGTCCCTCCCCGAGTGTTGACTTCAAATTACTCCCTCCTCCCTTTGCCCTCCCTTCCATCATCCCCCCTCCTTGCTTATCTCCTTCTCCCCCACTTTCTTATACTGTAAGATAGGTTTTCATACCAAAATGAGTGTGCATTTTATTCCTTCCTTTAGTCAAATGTGATGAGGGTAAACTTCTTGTTTTTTTTTTTTTTTTCTCAGCTCTCCTCTTTTTCCCTCCACTGAAAAGTTTCGTACTTGCCTCTTAAATGGCATATAATTACCCCCTTCCATTTCACCCTCTTTCCTCCCACTACATTTCTCTCTCACCATTTACCTTAATTTCTTTTAAGATATGGTCCCATCCTATTCAGTTCAATCTGTGCTCTCTGTCTCTGTATGTGTGTGCATGTGTGTATGTGTGTGGGCGTGCATGCGTGTACATGTGTGTGTATGGACCCACCAACCACCCAGATACTGAAAAGTTTTAAGAGTTACAAATATTGTCTTTCCATGTGGGAATGTAAACAGTTCACTTCTGGTAAGTCCCTTAAGACTTCTCTTTGCTGTTTACTTTTTCATGCTTCTTCTCATTCTTGTGTTTGAAAATCAAATTTTCTTTTCAGCTCTGGTCTTTTCATCAAGAATGCTTGAAAGTCCTCTGTTTCATTGAAAGACCATATTTTCCCCTGAAGTATTATACTCAGTTTAGCTGGGTAGGTGATTCTTGGTTTGAGTCCTAGTTCCTTTGACTTCTGGAATATCCTATTCCACGCCCTTCGATCCCTTAATGTAGAAGCTGCTAGATCTTGAGTTAACCTGATTGTATTTCCACAGTACTGGAATTGTTTCTTTCTAGCTGCTTGCAAGATTTTCTCCTTGAGCTGGGAGTTCTGGAATTTGGCCACAATGTTCCTAGGAGTTTCTCTTTTTGGATCTCTTTCAGGTGGTGATCGATGGATTCTTTCAAAACTTATTTTGCCCTCTGGTTCTAGAATGTCAAGGCAGTTTTCCTTGACAATTTCATGGAAGATGATATCTAGGCTCTTTTTTTGATCATGACTTTCAGGTAGTCCCATAATTTTTAAATTGTCTCTCCTGGATCTATTTTCCAGGTCAGTTGTTTTTCCCATGAGATATTTCACATTCTCTTCCATTTTTTCATTCTTTTGGTTTTGTTTTGTGATTTCTTGGTTTCTCGTGAAGTCATTAGACTCCATCTGTTCCATTCAAATTTTGAGAGAACTATTCTCTTCAGTGAGCTTTTGAACTTCTTTTTCCATTTGGCTCATTCTGCTTTTGAAAGCATTCTTCTCCTCATTGGCTTTTTGAAGCTCTTTTGCCAATTGAGTGAGCCTATTTTTCAAGGTGTTATTTTCCTCAGCATTTTTTTGGGTCTCCTTTACCAAGGTATTGACCCGTTTTTCATACTTTTCTTGCATCTCTCTCATTTCTCTTCCCAGTTTTTCCTCCACCTGTCTAACTTGCTTTTCAAAATCCTTTTTGAGCTCTTCCAAGGCCTGAGCCCACCCGACATCCCCCTGAGATGTCTGGGGTACTGAGGCCCCGCCCTCCACGTCTTTCCCTGATGGCAAGAATATTTCCTCGTCAGATCTGAAAGCCGGGATCATTTGCATCTGTTCGAAAAAACTCTCTATAGTCTTATTTTTCTTCCCTTTTCTAGGCATTTTCCCATCCAATTATTTGACTTCTGAGATTCCTGTCCACCCCCGCCTAGCTCCGCCCAGCTAGTGCTTGGGGTCTGAGATTCAAATGGGCTTTCCGCCTGCCGGCTGCTAATCAGTGTGAGCTTTAGTTCTGGTGCTGGGGTGGGGGCAGGGCCGCCTCCCAAGCTCAGCTCCCTCAGGGGCTTTATGCAGAGACCTTCAGTAATGAAGATCCTGCCTGCTGCTGGGGGAGTCCCGGGCCACCGCCGCTGCTGCCTCCACTGCTGCCCATGCCTCTGCCTCCGCCGCTTCCTGTCCCCGTCTCTGCTGCCGCCGCTTCCTCCCGTGGGGGCCCGAGTCACGGAGACACTCCGCTCCCCTCCTCCAGCCAGCCGTCTCTCTCACTGACCTATAACTTCTGTGGGCGGAGGGACCTTCCAGGCTGCCGGAGCTTCTGTCCCTGAAGCCTGCTCGGATCAGCTTCTCTGGGGCCATGGCCAGGGCAGCGCTGGGGTGGGGTCCGCTTTCCAAGGCGCGACGGACTCTGTGGACGGCTCTCCGGGGCTCTCTGGAATGGAAATCTCTTCCACTATGTTTATGCACCCCCTGCAGTGATTCAGAACTTACGGGGATCTCTTTTTACCTTAATTCTATGGGTTGTGGGTTCGGAGCTCGTAAACGTGCATCTTTCTACTCTGCCATCTTGGCTCCGCCCCCCTGAGCACAGCTTTCTTGACATGGATGTTACTATGTTTCTGACATGTCGTAAGCATTTAATAAATGCTTGCTGATTGATTTCTAGTTTAGACAGCTACCTTGTGAGTCCCAGAAATCTGGAGTTATTGAGGAATCTGGGTGCTCATTGTCTGGCAAGAAATGATTCCTTCATTTATCCCTTTCTTAGAGAAGAATACCACAAGGAAGATGAACCACACATTCTTGACTGACCATGGATGTTAGTGAGTTGCTGCTTGGCACTGCCATTCTGATGATGTAAAAAAGCTGTTTGAGAAAGAGCTGGAGAAGAGAGAAGGACTTTAAACCGAATACGAAGGAAGTTTGCTTAGCTGACTTGTGGGTCATGGGGGGAGTTGGAATAGTGAAGCAGGTTGGAGAGGAGAAATTTTTGGGGAGAAATTGAGAAAAATATAAAGAAGAACAATCTCCAACTACAGGTCCTGGCCCACATCCTACTTCAGAGCTGATAGGAGAGCAGGATCAAAATAATGAAAGATGATGTTGTTTTAAAGTCACTCAGTCCTATCTGATCCTTCAGGATCCTGTGGACCATATCACACCAGTCCTGTCCATGGGGCTTTCTTGGCAAGGATACTGGTGTGCTTTGCTATTTCCTTCTCCAAAGTAAGGATGATATAAAGGGAAAAAAGAGGATTCCATGGGGCTAAAGATGGTTAGGGAGTAGTACCTTGAGGAGAAGTTTCAAGAAGGAAAATGATAAGGCAGTTAGGGAGAAAAAGTGAAATAACAAAGAAAAGCTAAATGAAACAATTAGAAGGTAAAGCAAATTGAAAGGATGAATTGGTCCTGAAGGCAAAATGGTAAGACTGATTGGCATTTGGTGCAAGACTGAAGAGGACATTAAGGGCTGGCAGTTGAGACTAAGGATAGCAAGCTGAATGGGACTAAGTTATTGAGAGGAGATAGATCTAAAGGTTGTAAAAATTTTAATCCAGTTCTTGAGGCAGAAGTGTAAATATCCACAATTTATTAGAGGGGAACAAAAGGTTGAAAAGTTAGCAAGGAGAATATGTAAAATGAGTTGCATTTCTGTGTAGCGTTTGTACTCTTGCCATAGAAAAATGACTCAACTGCACTAAGTATAGACTTCACTGTTACAAGAGTAGTCAGCAGCACACATTTATTAAGCACCAAGGATAAAAGAAAAGCAAAAGACAATTCCTGCTCTAAAGCAACTCCCAGTCTAATGAGGGAGACAATGTGGAAACAACTACATAAACAGTATAATCTCAGAGGGAGGGCATTAAAATTAAGGATTCAGAAAGCTTCTTGCAGAAAATGAGACTTGATGGAAGCAGGGAAGCCAGGAAGTAGAGAAGAGGCTGAAGAGAGTTCTGGTCATTGGGAGAGCCAATGAAAATGACCAAAGTCAGGAGATGGTCTAGCTTGTTTGAGTAACAGCAAGGAGGTTGTTGTAACTAGATCATTGAGTATGACCAGAGGAATCTGAAGGGAAAGGTAGAATGGGGATAAGTTATTAAGAACTTTAAAAATCAGAAGATTTCATATTTGAGCATGGAGATGATAAAGAGTCACTGGAGTTTATTGAATAGAAGGTTGACATCAGTCCTGTGATTTGGGAAGATCAAATGGAGGGTGCACTGGAGTGGAGAAAGATATGAGATCAATCAGCACATTGTTCCAATAGTGCAGGTCTGAGTGATAAGGGTCTATATCAGGTTGGTGACAGTGTCCATGGAGATAAAGGGGCATATACCAGGGAGGCTACAATGGTAGAAGCAGCAGTTTACAATTTCTTGAATATAAGGGGTAAGGGACAGAGGAGTTCAAGACGAGACAGATTATGATGCTAGAGGATGGTAGTTCCTTCAAGGGTGATAGGGAAATTAGGAGGAAGAAAGGTTTAGGGTGAAAAGATAAAGATAAGTGATTTCAGTTTTAGAAATATTTCTTTGAAGACATTTATAAGCCATGTAGTTTGAGATGCTTAGTAGGCAGTTGGAGATGAAAAACAGGGGGTCAGAAAAGATGATAGAGGTGACCAAACATATCTGAGAATCATCTGTACAGAGATGACAGCTAAATTCTTGGGCTAATGAAAAGAGCAAGTGAAATAATATAGAAGATAATAGGGCCCAGGACAGAGCCCTGTGGGACACCACTGGGTATATAATGAGTCTATACCTGGAAGTGCAACTTCTATAAATAAAAAAAAAAAATTGTTCATGATTCCCATTGCATGCATATTTATTTATAAATTACATAATGTACACATACATATACATGTATATATAATATTCAGTATAATACATACATTATCTTCCTGCACAAAGCCCACTTTGTATATATTTGTTTGCATGTTGTCTCCTCCATTAGACTGTGAGATCCTCAAGGGCAGGGACTATCTTTTGCCTCCCTTTGTATCCTTAGTGCTTAGCACAATGCCTGGCACATAGTAAGTGCTAGATAAATGTTTATTGATTTTCATTTCTCACCAAGCTGTGCTCCAGACTTTTCTACCGTGCCCCAGAAATCTCTTCATCCTCCAAGATCACTTTAATTCTGGAATTCAGACTTCTAAAGTACCCTCAGTCCCTGTTCCTCCCAGAATCTGCATGTAGAAGGGTTTCCTCTTCATTTCTCACCAGGAAGCACTCTGATCTTCTTCAACATGCCCCTCCCTGAGCCAGGTGTCTTCCTCTTTCCTCTTTTTTTCCTTTTTTTTTGCCCCTTTATGTTCTGTTTTCCCTCATGAGTACATAAGCTTGTGGAAGGCAGGTACCTTAAAAGAAAATTATTTTTTATTTCCAACAGGAACATAGTAAGCACTTAAAAATGCTTGTTGAATGACATATACAAAATATGAAGAATGAAAGGATAAGATGAAAGAAAAATGTTTTAAAATATTTAATTGTATGAACTACTGCCTGTGTGACATTAGGCAAGTTATTTGGCTTCTTTAAGTCTCTGTTTCTTCATCCATTAAAGGAGGTTAGCCTAGAATGCCTCTGAGGTCTCTTCTGGCTCCAAATCTATGATCTTTGTTCCTATGATTTTATGCCTCAATATTTTTGAAAATCTTGATTTAACATTTTGTGACATAGTTACTTGAAGGACTGGTTCTCAGTTCCGTTTATTCCAATATCTGATTTTAATTGACTCTATTAGCTGAAATAGATCCTCATAAAATATATAGATCCCCAAATAAAAGAAATATATTGTTAAATATACTTACTAAAGCATGAGACTCACTTTTTAAATCTCATATGCCAATGACACAAAGGTTTTTGTTGAATTTTAGCTAGTTAATTTGCATCTTTCCTAATGTCAAATTAGTTATTATTTTTGATTAAGTAGTGTATTTTTTATATATTTTAACAAAACCCATTTTTTTTCTTTTTTAAGGTTTTAAATGAGATTTCCAAGCTTTCTAGGTGTGTAGCTATAAGAATTTTTATAAGTGACTCATATGGTTTGCTGAAACAAAATTACATAATGGTGGCAACATTTCCAAACATCTATATTCAAAATGCTCTCTTCTTAGTACAAGTTTCTTTTGAAAAGCAATTGCTTTCATACTGTTTGCATTTTTCTTTAAAAATGATGAAATTAGCAGATATCAACAAACAAAAATTTCTGTATGCAAAGAACAGAGAAGAAAGATGGCATATGGCATCATAAAACTATATTTTGTACAGTTACCCCCCAAAAATGTTAAATTTGAGATGGTAGTATTACCTTCTGCTCTCTTCTGTGTGTTTTAAAAATATTTCCTTGACACTTTATTCTTTTTTTCTTCATTTTTTAGTCATTAATATCCTTATTCTTCCAATTGCTACCTCACAATTCTTCATCTTCCTCCCCCTCAAATAAAACCCTTTCCTTTTGAAAAGGGGAAGAGGATAAAGAAATAAAACAAATCCACACATTGATCGAGTCTGAAGGTTTAGGTCTCATTTTATATCTGGTCCATTGCTTCAATGTCACAAGCTAGGAATCATGTTTTGTCATTATTCTTCTGGAGCTGTGATTGCCCATATTGATCAAAGATCTAATGTCTTTCAAAGTCATCTTCCTTTACTATTCTGTAGTCATTGTATAAATTGTTACCCTGGCTCTACTCTCTTTATTCTGCATTGGTTCATATAAGTCTTTCCAGGCTTCTCTGAATCTATCCATCTCATCATTTCTTATAGCAAAATGATATTGCATTACATTCATGTGCCATAATTTTTCCAATTGTTTCTTAATTGATGGGCATCCACTTGATTTCTAGTTCTTTGCTTACTAAGCTTCTCTTCACTCCTATGTTTGCCTTTCAAAGTTTCTAAGTAACTCTTGGCTTTTCATTTTTAATGGTTGAAAGTTCTTTAGTCTATTGAAAGTCCATTTCTGCCCCATTCTAATAAGCACTAAATTCAGTGACACTAAGCAGCCAGGAATCAGAAGACCTGGGTTCAGATTTTTGTTCTACAAATAACTAGTTGTATGATTCCCTGGTCTGTACTTCAATATTCTTAGCTTATACATGAAGAGATTGCACTAGACAGTATCTAAAGTCTCTTTTAGCTCCATGAATCTTCTCTCTTCTTTTAACTTTTCTTCTTTTTTGCAAAGTCCACTTTCTCCCATTTCTCTCACTCTTTTTATATTTATGCTAACAGATTGGTGTTTTCTAGACATTGATAGTCAGAGCACTTCTTTACTTCTACCAGATGAATCAAAAGTCATAATATGTCAGGACTGATCTTCAGGACTTTGGCTGTTCTTGGCTGTGTTCCTGTGTTGCTGAGTATTCTGGGGCTGCTGCTTCCTTGTCAAAAAGCTTTATTTCCCCCCTTTCCCCCCGTGTAGGCTACTTCCAGTTCTGGAGCTATTCCAGAAGGCTGGTCTCCAAATAGCTAAGTTTCTCCTGCTATAATTAAGCACATAAACAACCAAATACCTTGGAGAGCGCTTTGGGTTTTTCAAAGCACTTGCCTCTACATTTTGGTTGGTTTTTAAAATTCTATATGGTCCTGATATAATGAGAAGGAAGCCAAATACCTATTGTATGAGGTAAAAATGTGGCATTCCCTTAGTCTTTAATACATGAATTTTATTTTTTAAAAAATATTTAGTGTTTAATTTTTCCCCAGTTACGTGTAAAAACAATTTAAAAAATTTGTTTTTAAAACTCTGAGTTCCAAATTTTCTCCCTTACTCCCTCCTCACTCTACCCACTTCATTGAGAGGGCAAACAACTTGATATAGGTTATACATGTGTAGTCATGCAAAACATTTATTTCCATATTATTCATGTTGTAAAGGAAAACATAGACCAAAAAAATAAAGCCCTCAAGAAAAATAAAGTTAAAAGAGTACTTCAGTTTCTATTCAGCCACCACCAGTTCTTAACTCTGGGGATGTATAGCATTTTGCATCATAAGTCCTTCAGAATTGTCTTTGATCATTGTATTGCAGAGAATAGCCAAGTCATTCACAGATGATCAGCTTATTCTACACCCTACTGTAGATAACATATATATAAAATATATATTATATTATATATGTGTTATTCTGTTTCTGAGCCAGTTCTGATAAGAGTAAGTTCACTCACTCCCTCTTATCTCTCCCCTCTTTTCCTCCACTCTAAAAACTTTTTCTGGCATCTTTTACATGAGATTAGTTACCCCATTCTACCTCTCCCCTTTCCTTTCTTTCAGTACATTCTTCTCTTACCCCTTAATTTTATTTTTTTAGTTATCATCCTTTGGTATTCAACTCACACTTGTGCCCTCCATCTATATATACTCCTTCTAGTAGCCCTAATAATGAGAAAGTTCTTATGAGTTACAAGTATCATCTTCCCATGTAGAAATGTGAACAGTTTAACTTTATTAAATCCCTTATGATTTCCCTTTCATATTTGCCTTTGTATGCTTCTCTTGTGTCTTATATTTGAAAATCAAATTTTCTCTTCATCAAGAATGGTTGAAAGTACTCTATTTCATTGACTGACCATTTTTTCCCTGAAGGATTATACTGTTTTGCTGGGCAGGTGATTGTTGGTTATAATCCTAGTTCCTTTCTCTAGAATATATTCCAAGCTTTCTGATCCTTTAATGTAGAAACTGCCAAATGTTGTATTATATTGACTATGACTCCACGATACTTGAATTATTTCTTTCTGACTGCTTGAAATATTTTCTCCTTGACTTGGGAGCTCTGAATTTGACTATAGTATTCCTGGGAGTTTTCATTTTGGGATCTCTTTCAGGAGATGATCAGTGGATTCTTTCAATTTTTATTTTACTCCCTGGTTCTAGGATATCTGGGCAGTTTTCCTTGGTGATTTCTTAAATTATGTGATGTAGATTCTTTTTGTTTTTATTGATCTTTCAGGTAGTTCAATAACTTTTAAATGATCTCTCCTGGATCTGTTTTCCAGATCAGTTGTTTTTTCCAATGAGACATTTCACAGTACCTTCTATTTTTTCATTCTTTTGGTTTTATTTTATTGTTTCTCATAAAATTGATTTTTCATAAAATCATTAACTTGCATTTGCACAATTCTAATTTTTAAGGAATTATTTTTTTTCAGTGAGCTTGTGTACCTACTTTTCCATTTGACCAATTCTACTTTTTCAGTAGTTTATTTTTCCTTCAATGAATTTTTGTGCCTCTTTTTCTGTTTGTCCAGTTCTGCTTTGTAAGGAATTCTTCTCCTCATTGGCTTTTTGTGCCTCTTTTACCATCTGACTCAGTCTGTTTTTTAAGGTTTTATTTTCTTCAATATTTTTTTCTGGTGTCTCCTTTACCTAGCTGTTGACAATTTTTGTGCCTCTTTTTCTGTTTGTCCAGTTCTGCTTTGTAAGGAATTCTTCTCCTCATTGGCTTTTTGTGCCTCTTTTACCATCTGACTCAGTCTGTTTTTTAAGGTTTTATTTTCTTCAATATTTTTTTCTGGTGTCTCCTTTACCTAGCTGTTGACATTTTTTTTTGTGATTTTCTTGTGTCATTCTCATTTCTCTTCCCAATTTTTACTCTACCTCTCTTACTTGATTTTCAAAATCCTTTTTGAGCTCTTCAATGACCTGACACCAATTCATATTTTTCTTGAAGTCTTTGGATGGAGTAGCTTTGACTTTCATATTTTCTTCTGAGTGTGTACTTTGATTTTCCTTGTCACCATAGTAACTTTCTGTAGAATTTGTGTGTGTGTGTGTGTGTGTTTGCATTTTCCTCCAGTCTACTATTTGACTTTTAACTCTATGTTAAAGTAGACTCTGCTCCCTAGGTGGAGGGTGTACTCTCCTAAGCTTCATGGGTTTTATGGAACTGTTTTCAGAGATACTTCTGGGACCTTTAAGTTTTCACTTCTTTCAAGGTAGTACAGTTTAAGGCCTGGCCTGTGCTCTGCTCTGTGAGTGACCACAAGCACTCTTTTCTGCCCTGGAACTGGGATGAGGTATCCTGCAAGCTCTTTTATGATAGTGCTCCTCTGGGGAGTCCATCCAGGACTGCAACCCAGATCCATATGGGCAAAAGAACAGAGTCCTGCCTCAGTGCTAGTCAAGAATCCCTATAATCTCCTTCTGACCAGTTGTTCAACCCCTTTACCATTTATGGGTTGAGAGCTCCAGAAGCAGCTGCTGCCACTGTGTTGGCAAGGACTGTGTTAGACTGTATTCTACACTCACCTAGATGTGACAGACCTTTCCTGATGACTTTTTAAGTTTTCTTCTGCTTAAAAACTATTTTACCCTGTCCTTTGGTGGATTCTGCTGATCCAGGAATTGTTTTATAGCATTATTTAAATGTATTCAGAAGAATTTTGGGGAGAACTCAAGCAAGTCACATCCTTTCCTCCACCATCTTGGCTCCACCCCTCTACATATGAATTTTAAAGATGTTTGCATGATTGTCTTATACTTTTATGTGTTTAACTATACCTGCCAACTGAGACTCAACTCTTTCCAATTCAGCTCAATTCAGTTCTGAATTAAATTCATTTCAAATCAACCAACACTTAAAAAGACCCAGGCACTGTGATGCACCCTGGGGATTCAAAGATAAAAATGAATTTCTCCCTGTAGTCACGAATCTTATATTTTATTCTCAAAAATCAAAATTTGATTTTTGAATTCCTTTTCAAGTTTTTAAAAAAAGTTTTCCCAAGTACTCTTTTTTAGGTTTGTCATCCATTTCACACTACCCTATAAGGGACAATAGCATGTATACAGCTGAATTAATCCACAAAGCATGTATGAACTTTGTATATATTTTGTGTATACAGCGTGTTCGTCTTTCGTTGCCAAAGAAGACCATGCCATCAGAGAAATAATGACATGACTTGCATTTGACTTTTTTTGAGTGAGTGAGGGCTGTGGAGGTCACCAACCTCACTTCTCCTCCAGAGCCATCTGAATCCAGTGACCAGGTATTCATCAGGATGACTGGAGATGACCCAGGATGAGGCAATTGGGGCTAAATGACTTGCCCAAGGTCACAGAGCTAGTGAGTGTCAAGTGTCTGAAGTGAGATTTGAGTCAGATCCTCCTGACTCCTGCCCTGGTACTCTATCCACTGAACCACTTAGCAGCCCCACCATATGAGGTTATGCCTCATAACCCATACCTGAAATACATTCTATCACTACTATCTATCAGAAGGCCTTTTTCCTTCAAGCCTTAGCTTAAGTACCACCTTCTCCATGAACCCCATTCTCCTCCCAGATAGCTGCTGGTGGGCCCCTATTCCCAAATCGCCTGTCTACTGTGTACAAACTGCTTCTTAAGGATAGGACCTGTCACTTTTGCCTTTGTATCCCCAACACCTATGTGCCTGGTATGTAGTAAGCACATACTTTTAGTTATTAATTAACTAAAAATTATATTATGACTTTTAGCTAAAATGACCAGTTTTCTCTTGGCCACAATGACAGACAAATTTTTTTTAAAGGTACTTCCTGTTCTTTGATAAGATACTTCACAGGATAAACTATTTATGACTTACACATAGGGCTAAAACAAAAGAAAACATAAAAGGCATAGTAGGGATATTAGGTGGGGATATCACCAATACTCTCAAACTGGCACACCTAGTTTCTAAATGGCAGGTGATTAAGATATCAGAGTTACTATGGCTTATGGGAAAGTCCCTGGAACTGAAATTCAGAAATTTGTGTATACAGTAATTTGAGGGTGAAGGAAGAACTTTAACAGCTAAGTAGAGATCAGGAAAAGCTTCATGTCAGATGTGACTCTTTAGATGACTGGTGAAAGGAATCAGAAAAAAGTTCCTTGGACACTTGAAATGTCATATATTATTTCATAATGTGTTCTGATTTATAGCTAGATATTCATCTTCAATTACATATATTTTTTATTTTTATTTTTCTTTCTTTAAACATATTAAACTTAAACATATTAAAACAACCTCCCGGTTTTAACAAAAAGTTTATGTTTGACTTTTTTCAATAAGTCCCTAAGAGTTGACAAAAAGTTCTTTCATGTTAAAGGATCATTTAAGACCAGTGAATTAAAAAAAGCAGGCAGTCAGAGAGAGCCTATGGTTTAAACTATGGAGGTGATGAAGCTTTCTATATTTGTATTAACAAATGAAATTTTCCCCCTTTCATTCTTTCTCTTCCCTCCTCCTCCCCCTTATCTCCCTCAGAGAGCAACATGAAACTCAATTTTACCCTTGGTTGAGAAGGTGCTAATTTGTCTGACAAGTTGTTGGAATCTGAGCAAGTACAAGGTACCCTTGATGTATCAACACCTTCATGCCAGATGAAGCATGCCTTTCATGTGTCACTGTTTAGTAGATATTCTATATCTCATTAGGTAAGAACAAAGTAAACCACACACAGGCAAGTGTATGTACCCATCTAAGGGAGAACCTTTAAAAGGCTTATGTACTAACTAAGGGGTACAGCAAATTCACCCAGCAAAGAGTTTCATCAGAAATGAACTTGATCACATTCGTAGACTGTCTCTCGTGCTAAAGGCAGAAGAGTCCTCATAAGAGAGCACAACATTCCCCCTCAGTTGTGAGGTTTGATCTTCTAGCCTGTCCCTTTATTGACTGCAGTATCTGGAAGTGTTTCTGAGAAAGTTCCTAAGAGAGACTGCAATGGTAATATTGAAAACCCTAATTCCTTTTCTTTTTAATTGCATTTTTATTGACTTTTCCATGTACTTAATAAAGCTAAGAATTAATTATATGAGTGACCTTTTCATTTTAACTATACCCTAATTGGTAGCCCATAGTAGCCCTGGGAGTAAAGGTATGATGGAAAATAAAATTCTTTTTTTTTAAATGAACACATTTTAATTCACTTGAATAAGTTGCTAAATTAACTCTACCTACAGTTATTATATAACTTCAAATGTTATTAGTTACTTATAACATGTCAAGAATGGGGTTGATAAAAACTTCTTTTAAACTCAATTTTTTTTTATTTTAAAGAAAAAATTATAATAATGACTCTTCCTCCCCATCTACCATCAAGGTAGAGAGAAGGAGTTGAACTGGCTATTGAGGAGTATGTACAGAATATATTTTAGAGCAAGAAGTCCACCACAGCATCTTCTTTCTTTCTTTTTTTTATTTTTGCAAATACTTTTTAAAATTTTATTATGTTATTTATAAATTTATTTATTAAACTTTTTACACTCATTTTCACAAAATTCTGAGTTCCAAATTTTCTCCCCATTTTTCCCCTCCCCCACCCCAATACACCGAGCATTCTAATTTCCCCTATCACCAATCTGCCCTCTCTTCTATCATCCCTCCCTCCCCTTGATCCCATCTTCTCTTTTGTCCTATAGGGCCAGATGACTTTCTATGCCCCATTACCTGTATTTCTTCTTTCCTAGTAGCAAGAACAATACTCAACAGTTGTTCCTAAAACTTTGAGTTCCAACTTCTCCCCATCCCTCCCTCCCCACCCATTCCCTTTGGGAAGGCAGGCAATTCAACATAGGCCATATCTGTGTAGTTTTGCAAATGACTTCGATAATAGTTGTGTTGTGTAAGACTAACTGTATTTCCCTCCAATCTATCCTGCCCCCATTGTTTCTATTCTGTCTTTTGATCCTGTCCCTCCCCAAGAGTGTTGACTTCAGATTGCTCCCTCCTCCCATTGCCCTCCCTTCCATCATCCCCCCCACCCTGCTTATCTCCTTTTCCCCCACTTTCCTGTATTGTAAGATAGGTTTTCATACCAAAATAAGTGTGCATTTTATTCCTTCTTTTAGTAGGGTGTGATGAGAGTAAACTTCATGTTTTTCTCTCAGCTCTCCTCTTTTTCCCTCCACTAAAAAGTCTCCTGCTTTCCTCTTCTATGAGAGATAATTTGCCCCATTCCATTTCATCCTCTCTCCTCCCACGATATTTCTCTCTCACTGCTTCATTTTTTTAAGATATGATTCAATCCTATTCAATTCACTCTGTGCTCTCTGTCTCTGTGTGTGCATGCATGTGTGTATGTGCATGTGTGCGCACATGTGTGCATAGGTGAGTGTGTGTGTGTGTTTGTGTAATCCCACCAACTACCCAGATACTGAAAAGTTTCAAGAGTTACAAATATTGTCTTTCCATGTAGGAATGTAAACAGTTCAACCTTATGACTTCTCTTTGATGTTTACTTTTTCATGCTTCTTCTCATTCTTGTGTTTGAAAGTCAGATTTTCTTTTCAGCTCTGGTCTTTTCATCAAGAATGCTTGAAAGTCCTCAATTTCATTGAAAGATCATATTTTTCCCTGAAGTATTATACTCAGTTTTGCTGGGTAGGTGATTCTTGGTTTTAGTCCTAGTTCTTTTGACTTCTGGAATATCCTAGTCCACGCCCTTCGACCCCTTAATGTAGAAGCTGCTAGATCTTGTGTTATCCTGATTTTATTTCCACAATACTGGAATTGTTTCTTTCTAGCTGCTTGCAATATTTTTTTCCTTGACCTGGGAATTCTGGAATATGGCCACAATGTTCCTAGGAGTTTCTCTTTTTGGATCTCTTTCAGGTGGTGATTGATGGATTCCTTCAATACTAATTTTGCCCTCTGATTCTAGAATATCAGGGCAGTTTTCCTTGATAATTTCATGGAAGATGATGTCTAGGCTCTTTTTTTGATCATGACTTTCAGGTAGTCCCATAATTTTTAAATTGTCTCTCCTGGATCTATTTTCCAGGTCAGTTGTTTTTCCAATGAGATAGTTCACATTCTCTTCCATTTTTTCATTCTTTTGGTTTTGTTTTGTGATTTCTTGGTTTCTCAGAAAGTCATTAGCCTCCATCTGTTCCATTCTAATTTAGAGAGAGCTATTTTCTTCAGTGGGCTTTTGAATTTCTTTTTCCGTTTGGCTAATTCTGCTTTTGAAAGCATTCTTCTCCTCATTGGCTTTTTGAAGCTCTTTTGCCAATTGAGTGAGCCTATTTTTCAAGGTGTTATTTTCTTCAGCATTTTTTTGGGTCTCCTTGAGCAAGGTATTGACCCATTTTTCATGCTTTTCTTGCATCTCTCTCATTTCTCTTCCCAGTTTTTCCTCCACCTGTCTAATTTGATTTTCAAAATCCTTTCTGAGCTCTTCCATGGCCTGAGCCCATTGGATATCTATTTTGGATGTTTGGGATACAGAGGCCTTGACTTCTATGTCTTTTCCTGATGGTAAGCATTGTTCTTCCTCATCAGAAAGGAAAGGAGGAAACATCTGTTCACCAAGAAAGTAACCTTCTATGGTCTTTTTTTTTCCCCCCTTTTCTGGGCATTTTCCCAGCCAGTTACTTGACTTCTGAGATTCCTCTCCACCTCCACCTCACTAGTGCTTGGGGTCTGAGATTCAAATGCTGCTCCCCAGCCTCAGGGCTTTCAGCAGGGGGCCGGGGCTGCTATTCAGTGGAATTAAGTTCAGGTTCTCAGGTGGGGCCTGGGCCGCAGCCCAGTCTCAGTTCCCTCAGAGGGTTTATGTGGAGACCTCCAATAATGGCCCTGAGCTCCTATCTGCTCCAGGAGCCCCTGTCTGCCACCTCCTCCTCCACTTCCTCCCGAGGGGACCTGAGCCATGGAGACACCCCTCTCCCCTCTCGGCTAGCCAGATAGGGTCTCTCACTGACCTGTAGCATGTGTGGGTGGAGGGACCTTCACAGCCACTGGAGATTCTGTCCCTGAAGCCTGCTCAGATATGCTCCTCTCGGGGCCCTGTGGCCAAGGCAGGGCTGGGCTCTGCTCTGTGTCCGGTGCACGATGGACCTTTGGTGCCGATTTTTCAGGGCACTCTGGAACAGAAATCTCCTTCACTCTGTTGCTGCATGGCTTCCACTGCTCCAGAACCCGTTGGGAGTTCTTTTTATAGGTAATTTATGGGCTGTGGTTTCGGAGCCAGCATATGTGAATCTTTCTACTTTGCCATCTTGGCCCCTCCTAGCATCTTCTTTCAGTGGAATTTTTTTTGGTAGAGAATATTGGCATACATACACCTTATGATTTTCTATGAGTGTCATGTGATTGTTTGTTCAGCACCTCCAGAGACCCAAGAGATCCTCATAGCAATGCATGATATTCTTCAAGAAATTTACCTTTCTAATGTCACTAACTTGATAGCACAGAAAACTTGACACTGTCAAAAAATGAGGAAAAAGATAATTTACTGTTTTGCAGAATTGAATGTCCAGGGCAACTCTTTAAAGATAAGATGCTTAATAAAGGCTATGTGTACAAGGGAAAAAATAGAGAGAAAGGGGTTACATGGGTCCAGCTGTTTGGGGGAGGCAGTGAGGTATCCAGTACTGGGTCTGGAGTCTGGATCATCTGGGTTCACACCTCACCTCTGACAGGCAACTCATGTCATTTCCCTGAGTCTTGTTTTCCTCATTTGTAAGATTTGTAAGATGGGTATAAAAATGCCAATGTTATCCACTTCACAAGTTTGTTATTGATTTATCATTTTGTAGCACTATATAAACAACAGTTTTTATTATGCCATTTGCAGTGGTTCATTTAAGTGATTACATGGGACTTGCAATCTCTCTACTCCTTATTTCTTTCCCAGGGCATTACCTTTATATTGGCTGTATTCTCTTCACTTCTCCATCTTGACCCTATGGTGAACCAGTTCAATTTTACACTATCATCAGGCTTATCATGTCACTATTTCTCACACCATGGATACAATCAGTCATCAAATCCTGTAGATTCTAACTTCACCATAGTTCTTGTAGAAACTTCTTCTCTCTTCTGATTCTGTCGCCATCTTGGTGTAGGTCCATATCACTTCACACTCACACGTTGTAATAGCTTTCTAGTTGGTTTATCTGCCTCAGCTGTCTCTCTACTCTACTGCATCCTCCATTCAGCTATCAAGGTGTCCTAAAGCATGAATCTGACTATTTATTTCACCTCCCAACTCATAAACTCCATTGGCTCCTGACCACTTCAAGGATCAAATAAAAATTCTATCTTTAAAAGCTTTTTATAACCTGGTGTACTTTTATATTTCTAGTCTTTTTATAGCTTACTTCCCCCTCCACATACTCTATGATCCAGTGAACTGACCTCTGCTGTTCCTCAAACACGATGCCCTGTCTCCCAAGTCAATGCATTTTTCCTGAATGTTCCTAGGCCTGGAATTCTCTCCCTCTTTTGCCCCATCTCCTGGTTTCTCTGTATTCTTTCAAGTCTCAACTAAAATTCCACCTTCTGTAAGAAACCTTTCCCAGTTCCTTTTGATGCTACTACTTTTCTTCTTAGACTATCTCCAGTTTTTCTTGTGTATATCTTGTTTGTGTATGATCATTTCTTTGTGAATTCCTTGAAAGCAGGTCTCAGCAGAGCACTTGGTATACTGAAGGTGTTCAATAAATACTTATTGACTCATTTACTGTTTAGTCAATTTTTAAAAGACTGATGGTAATTGAAAATGCCAATTGACTCTATCATGGTCCATGCACTAATGGTAGAAATGTGCAATGACTGTAAGTTGAAAAAAAAAGGAAACCATATGTGACCTTCCAACACCACAATACTTGAAACCCTCAACCAACTTTTCAAGCATATTTGGAAAGTACTATGTCTAATTAAAATAATTAGCGGGTAATTCTTCTTGGAAATTCCCTTAGCTGAATTGGAAGTGAGCAAAAGTTGATAACTTTGAATATCTTTTGAAGGGGAATGACCATCTACAATGAATAGATGAAAAACAATCACAAATAGACTGATTCTTAATTAGGATGAATTTGTGCTATATGGGGGGGTTCAGGGCTCTGGTATGAGAGCTTGCTGATCCCTTTTCAGGGTGGCTTATCCACTTTTGTGTCCACCTGTCACCCAACTCTCACCTGTGGCTCCAAGGATCTGTAGTATGTACAGCATTCATATTCTGGTAAAACTATCTCAGCAGATAGGCTAAATTAGGCCAGAAACCCTTTGGTAAATTAGGGGTATGTCTACCCCAAGCATGTGAAGACTTCCTCTGGCTACTGTTGTGTTTGTCCTTCATTTTCCAAGAGGACCATGACATTAGGGAGATGATGACATGACTTGTAGTTGACTTTGATTTGAGTGAAGGAGGGCTATGTAAGGTCACCAGCTTCACTTTCTTCTCCTGAGTCATCTGGGTCCAGTAGCCAGATATTCATCAGGATGACTGGAGATGACCTAGAATTCAATGCGAGACACTGGCCCTTTTAGGGTTAAGGTCTTTTCAGGTTCTCATTTTCAGTGAGGCAACAGCCATTCAGTGAATAGGCCTTTTTAAGAAGTGAATCAGGGGATGTCCTCTTTAATTACCACCCAAAAAAAAATCAAACTTGGAGGGGAAGATCCTCAGGGTTGCTGGTCAAAAGAGAAACAGTTACCATTTACATTCATTCTGAGTCAGGAAGGTCCAAGATATAGCAATTAAGTGGAGCTTGGGCAGGGACCTATTGTCCCATCTATGAGCTACAGAGTGAAATGAGTTTAAGGTGAAGAATAATTTGTTCAAATGGCCATGAAGGTGGCTGAAGTAGGCGTTGTGGATTGCTTAGAGCTTGGTCAGACACTGAGGATATGAAGGTCATCTACCGCCTCCTGGGATATCATCGGTCTTTTCTCTTGTCATTGGACGTTGATGGCTCTGGGAGAGTAAGTCTGATGACTGTGCCTCTGCCTCTCTTAAATCCAATTCACACGAGTGACCCCTTCAGAAACAAAGGATGAGCAACAAGATCAGTTCAACAAATTACTAAGCATCTTCTATTGGCAAATCCTTTCTCCACTGGCTCATTCTCGTGTCAAATTGATTCTGGTTTCATGAAGGCTATGACAGGCAAGTTTGAGCTAGGACAGGTCCTACCAAGCAAGCTGTGTACAGCCACAAAAACAGCCATATCTCCTATTCTTATCCAAAGACCAGCTTAGCCAACTTTAGAAAAGATCATCACTAGATTCCCTGTGAGATAATGAATTCTTCAGCAACAGCAATTCTTGAAGACTATCTCCTAAATCTTAGAGGGATTGAGATCTTGGGTGGTGGAAGAAGGACTCAGGCTAAAGAAATCAAAACTCCCTCAAGTATAGATGTAGGTACTTATTATATGTTGGGATGAATGGCCATCTCCAATGAAACAAAACATATGTCAGTGCATCTCATTCATGTTTTAATTATTATCATAGATACATATTTCTCCTACAAACAACTGTTATCTATCTTCAGATAACTTCTTTTTCCCTTGGAGGCATGGAGAGATGCTCTTGTGTTAGCTGACTGGTACTACTATAGCATAATAATATTTGACAGGTGGGCACTTTCATTTCCTTAGAGCGTATAAACATGGGCAACACAATTATAATTGTGTAGACAAGTAAATACATTTTCTTCTTTTACTGTTATTATTGGGAAGATGTGGTAGGAACAAGCTTCAAGTATGCTTCATATAACAGGCTATCTAGTCTTCCAAGGGCATTTAAACTCTCTTTGAGGGTTTCATTGACTCAGGTTTCTATGTTTCTTGCTACTGGTGCAGCTTTCTGGTAGCCTAAGTACAAAAGCCAGCTCAAGAAGAGATAAGAATTGTGCCAATGAAGAGTTGATTATAATTGAATCAATTGTCAGTCATCCTTACACTTACTTCTGTTAACATCTGGATAGTCTTGAGTATTTTACTTCTCTTCAACCCTGAACCTAAAGAATCAGAGCAGTCTGGATCAGGATCATCCTACAAGAGTCACACAGAATGAGAAGGCATAGAGAGATTGACGTCTGTACCACCAAAAGCATACACATACTAATAAGAACATAAAGGTATCAAAGTACTATACCAACTTTTCTAGGACACTGCCATTTTAGGGAAGGAAAAACCAACCACGACCATTATCACAGTAAGAGTTATAGTCTGGGATTTCCAAATTCAACATATACTCTTTCATTTCAGTTAAATCAAATCAATAAGCATTTAGTATGTTCTTACTATGTGTCAAGCACTCTGTTAAGCAAAAGGAAAATGAATACAAACAAAAAGACAGTTCCTGCCTTCACAGGACTTATATTCTGATGGGAAAAGACAATATGAAAGAAAGCGGAAAAGCTGTGTGCAGAAGGAAGAACAGATGCATCACAGGGGTCATGGTGGAGAAGAAAGTCTGCCCAAGTCGTCAGAGGCAAAGCAAATTAATTTATGATTCTGAAAAGAAGAAAAAAGTTTAGAAAGGAAAGGAAGCAGTCCAGGTGAGAAGAATGCATATAAGGGGACGTGTTCACCAGCTAGTGATTGATGATAGCTCATATTGATAGTGCAACCAGCTCTGTGAAGCAATTATCTTATTTGCTTAGTTAATAATAACACATTATAGCTGTTTCAAGTTTGTAAAGTGCTTTACAAATATAACCTCATTTGATCTTAACAACAACCTTGAGAGATAGGGATATTATTAGAAGCATGGTTTTCCCAACTTTAACAAGTCTCATCAGCAACAAGCATTTATACAATGCTTTATGGTCTGCAAAATGAAACTGAGTCTCAGGTTAGCTGGCTTGCCCAAAGTCACATAGCAAGTTTCGGGTCTATTTGGACTCTAAATCTAGCTTCTTTCCATTATCCACAATGCCTCTTATTACTGAAGTTATCATCATACTCCATCCACTTGTTAAAGTATAGTAAAGCTATGGATATTTCTGGCAAACAGTGGAGAGATGCTTTTCTAAGTGAGTGGATGAATAAATGAAAAAAGATTTACTAAATGTACTGTGCTAAGGACTGGAGATACAAAAATCAAGGAACTTGCAGTTTAGGAAGAGGAGGCAATATAGATAGGGGAGTGTTGGTCAGGATGGACATTCTAGTCATGCAAGGGTTAAATTCTTCCATTCATAGTGTCTGGCCAGGGGGCAAGATGGCAGCAAGAAGATGTCCCGGGAATAAAGTCAAACATGTCTGGAGCCTGCTTCTGTGTGTGGCACTCCAGGATATAGGACTCTAGTAATGAATTCCCTATCCAAAGAAATCCAATGAAAGGGTTGTCTTTCAGGTCATGGTCTCTGGACAAATGTGTGGGTGGCATTATTTTCCTCATTTTAATAACAAGGACAAGATTTTAGAGTTTGCCAAGTGAAACTGAGTCTCAGGGAGATTAAGAAGGTTTGGCCATGGCAATACTCCGAATTCAGACCTCTTTTTATTATGCCACAATGCCTTTCAATATGTTACTCACCAAAATCTATCAATTTGTTATACTGGAGTATAAACTATGGATGTTACACACATACCCCCCCCCACCCCCCCCCCCCCACACACAGAGGATACTTGTCTAAATGTATCATTACTTTTGAATAGGCAATACCTGTACAAAGCTGCTTTGGAAATGTAGAAAGTCTCACAAAGTCAACATCTTACCTGATTATTATTTTTCTAGGAAACTGAGTAATCAGCAGGGTTTGTGTGTGTGTGTGTGTTTGTTTTTATATTTCATCAGTTCATCCACATTCCGTGAGCAGAGATCACCTAAAAGTACAGAATAAAGTCAATCAGCAGATTTGTACTTCTCAAGTTCCGTGGTTTGAGATAATATTGTCTATTTGTTATGTTGGATAATCTATTATCATTTCTCTCCTTCTGTCCCTGACCTCCTCTTTCCAATGTGCCCACTCCTCATTACACACCAAATGTGGACTCTGATGTATGGTTCCAAATCCAGGTAAATCAGGAGAGACTGTGTATAAAAGACAGGAGTCACGTTTGCCTGTGATTCATTCTAATTACATGAAAATCTAACTAATGGAGGAGTCAGTCCAGTCAGAGGAGAGAGGAATGTGGCTTCTCTTCCTCTGTCTTTCCTTTTTCCAGAGACTGACCCCAGTGCACTGTGGAAACTTGATAGCCGTAATCAATAGCCTGTAAAACAATAAGGTCAGCATTACAAAGATTCAGATTTTCTGCCTTCAAATGTAATAGGATCGAGACTGGTGTGCTGAGCCATTGAGGTGAGTCTGACCTTAGCTGACTGCCTGATAAAAGAGCGAGGGGGAGAAGAGAAATAATGGAGTAACATGGGGAACCTATGGTTGTAAATACAGTATGAGCACATGTCTGCTGCTCATCCTGGGAGCAGGGAGAATCATTTTTCTGCAATTTGACCAAGAAAGGTATATACGAAAACTGGCCAAACCTTGGATTAATTAGAACTGGCATAATAAGAGAGCTGGATAGTTCATAAGTAAGATGTATTGCTTAGCAAGGCAGTTTGGTGTGATGGAGAATACTGGGTTAGGAAGCAAGAAAAACGGGTCTGAATACTGCCTTTGACATAATTAAAATCAGATTTTAAAACTCTGTCTATTACCATATAAATATATACTGCCTCTGAGACTTTAAAAATAAGATTATATATATAATGCATGTATATATAAGTGCATACATGCACTTATATATACCCATTAGCTTATTAAAGATTATTATTAGTAGGTTCTGACACATAGGTTTTCATATATACACATGTCCATATAATCTTATTTTAATATTGTTAGAGGCAGTATTCACAATCATATAACAGTATATATGTCTGTTACACAGACATATATGAAAATAAATATACATATGTGGACATATTACATGTGTATATGTACATATAACATTACATGCATATATGCACACATATGTTTATATATATTAAATATAAGTGAGGGCAGAGATTGCCTTCTTTTTTTCTTTTGTGCTACAATATATACAATGTATATATGTATTATATACAAAATATGACTTGATGTATATGAATCCATATGGCAGCTAGGGGGCACAGTGGATAGAGTGCCAGTCCTGGAGCTAGGATGACTCATCTTCTTGAGATCAAATCTGACCTTGGACACTTGCTAGCTGTGGGACCCTGGGCAAATCACTTCACCCTGTTTGTATCAATTTCCTCATCTATAAAATGAGCTGGAGAAGAAAATGGCAAACCACTTCAGTATCTTTGCCAAAATAATCCCAAATGGGGTCATGGAGAGTCAGACACTACTGACTCAATGAAACAGCAGTGAGCAGCCATATGAATCCATGGTATATATGCATTATATTTATTATGTATATTACATGAATTTATATTGTCTATGTGTATATGTTCTATTAGTTACCTATAGATATATGTTCTATTCCAATAGTCTCTCTAGAGAGACTATTCTTTCTCTATAAACTATTATATGTATTATATTCTATATAGACACACTATTATAATGCATACATATAGCATAATACATAGTAGTACGATGTATATGAATATACTTTTGCAAATTCTAAAGTATTACATGAATGTCATCTTCTGTTGTTCTAATTATTTTGTTAATCTCACTCTTTTCATCTTTTTCAATCCAGTCCAGTGAGAAACCTTCCTGAGACAAGTATTATCCTACTTTTATACTTCATGTTCTGTGGACTATTGCATAGGTTGATAAAATAGATGATTTTTGTTATTGAGTAAAAACACCGGGATGCCAGCTCATCTTCTGTAGGCTTACTGAACTGATCTTCAGGGCTTCTTTTGTAGCAGATGGAAAGATGACAATGCCCTCATCCTATTCCCGTATGATTTTGATGTTTTTGGTCAAGTTGATGTTTTTTGAAAGTTTTTCTTTTCATATAATCTAGAGATTATTAGTATTCAACACAATGACAACTATTTAAAATGCTATTGTTATTTTTCTAGGAATCAATATCAAGTCTGCTGATTGTAGATATCCATTAATTTTCCAGGCCCAACAATTCAGTAATTAGTTAATCTCATTTTTTTTTCAATGAGAGTTAGATTAAAACAATTTTGAGATAAGCCACTCTCCTATTATTTCCTATTATGGACTACGGCACAATCAATAAAATAACTGCTTTTAGTAGTTATACACAGATATTAAGATGGAAACTCATCTGATATATTCTCACTGGAAACATCCTTGGTACAACTCCAAGAGCAGATGAAACCATGTGGATAAGCTGTACCTCATCCTCTTCCCACCTTATTTTTGTCTCCTCTGCTAGATTTCTATATTTTGAAAATGTTTTTATTCTAAGTAACTTAGAGATTATGGCTATTTGGCAAGGTGATATCTCATAAAATAGATTTTTATGGACCTATTTTGTATGAAAAATTATTATCATCATTAATTTTTTTATTAATCTCCTTCTCATTGTATTCATTTGGATAGAAACTGTCCTAAGGTAAGTTGCTGTTCTATTGCTATTACTTATATTCATTGTTCTTCAGATTATTGAACAGGTGAATAACATAACAGGAATTTGTAGTTTATCATTTTTATTTCTTTATCTGTCACAATTTTTTTTGTCATTTAGATAGAACTGGAGCCTTCATAGAATTAGTAAAAATTGGTATAACACCTGTGATGCCTATCTCATAAGGTTGTTGCATGAATCACATGCGATAACCAATTATTCAATATATAATCTTTTTATGAAGTACCTACAATGATTTAGGCACTATCACAAGGACTGCACATGGTTAAAAATAATGCAACTGTCCCTACCCTCAAAGAGATTACATTCTAATTGGGGAGACAGCAAGTACATATGTAAATATACACAGAGTAAATGTAAAGGAGAATAAATATAAGCATAAATAAGAGATAGTTTGGGAGGGAAAGCACTAGTAGGTGAGAATAGCAGGAGTGGCTTTGTGTAGGAGGGAGTGCTCAGGCTGTGTCTTAACGGAAGGGAAGGGACCTGTGATGTAGAAATAATATAGAAGTGAGGAGAAAGTGCATTCCAGGAATGGGAGACAGCCAGGACAAAGGTGTAGAGAGAGGAGTATAATCTGTGAAGAATGTAGAGAAGGCTAGTTTGCATCACAGAAGAAAAGGGAATGATGTATAATGAAGAGAGGCTGGAAGAGGGATAGATGAAGGGTTTTAAAAGCTAAACAGAGAAGGCTATATTTTATCAGAGGAAATAGGGAGTCATGGGTTTATTTTAGCAGGATAGCAACCTGGTCTTTCCTTAAGGAAAATCGTTTTGGCAGTTGCATCTATCAATTGGAGTGGTGATAGGTTAGAGGCAGAGAGATTGGGATGTTGTGATAATCTAGGAAATATTTGATGAGGGTCTAAACTACACTGTGTCAGTAGAAAAGGAGTAGTATATGAAATGTGTTGTGGAGGGAGAAATGGGTAAGGAAGAAGGAGGAGATAAGGATGATGCCAAGGTTATGAACTTGAGAGATCGGGAGAATGATGGAGCCTTTGACAGAAATAGGGAGGAAGTTTGGAAGAAAGTTGTGTTTGGAGTGGGGTGGGGAAAGATAACAAATTCTATTTTGGAAGCATTGAATTTAACATGTCTATGGGACATACCCTTTGAAATGTCCAACAGGCAATCAGTGATGAAGGAATGAAACTCAGGGGAGGGAGATTGGGGGTAGTTACTTGGCTCTGTGAGTCAGCTGTTTAGAGATGATAGTTCAACCCATCAGAGTTGAGGAGGTCAAAGAAAGGGTATAGAAAGAGAAAAGAGGACCCAGGTCAGAGCCCTGGGGAATAGCCACACTTAGGAGATGTGATACAGATGATCAAGCAGCAAGGGAGACTGAGAAGGATCAGTCAAGTAAAACAGATCAGAGGAGAGCCATGAAAGAGAAAGGTCTCCAAAACCTAGAATGGAGAAAATATCTGGGAGGTCAAAAGCCTGAAAAGCCCTTTGGAGACCTTAGAGGAAAATAAATACCAATAATCATTCATAATATTTAAATAATTTGTTCATAATTATTAAATTCAAATTATTCATATTATTTAAATTACTTAGAAAGATCTTAAAATTCTAAATAGATATGAGCTAACATTGTCTAGCTCAGTGGCTTTTTGGTAATTCTAGTGGTTACCTGCATTTTCTGAATGCTGGGACCACTTAAAAAGGGAAAAACAAAAGACTTGGCACTTCTATTAATGGGAGAATTCTAATGTGCAACCCTTGGGTTAGAAGCCAGATTCTTTTGGCTTTCAAATAAATGCTCAGCATTTTTCAGGTCTGAATAGAACTGAAGTGGGGCTAATGTGCTCTTATCCACAGGAAACTCCATGAAGTCGCTACAGAAAACCTTAGAATGAGGCTGAGAAAAATCATCTGCTGGATTGAAAGAATGAATTTTAACAAGTTCAGAGCTTGCTCATGCTTCATGGTTGGCATTTATGATCTGAGCTTTAGAAGCTACAGTTTAAGTAGGGAAAGTCAAATTCTTCTCTTAAGTGATCTTTTAAAAGGTTTTCTAAAAAAAAGTATCAAAGTATTATGGGTGACTGAATTACTTAACAATATTTGTGTATTTGTATGTGTATGTGTAAATGAGTCAGACACATACAGAGTAAATTTCTCTCCAAATATACATGCACTTAAAAATTAGAAGAAAAAAACATTTTTTTCCCCTTGGAATGCTTTGATGAAGCTAGATCATTTCAGAAATAGTTCAAGATGTTCACCGAAACAAAAATGGAGCCAGATGTAACTATTCTTCTCTGTAAGATCACTGCTGCTTCCCCCCAAAAAAGTAACAAAAAATTAAACCCTACAGGTTATTTACCCTAAGGATAAAGTTCTTATGGAGGATACTAGTGGTTTTGAGGTCAAGGTCTGAATTAAAAAAAATAAAGTGAGTTGCATATAGTAGCTACTATATACTCAACGAATGAATAAATAACCACTGACTTCTAGTAAATAGAGTTCACTGTGGAGTCTTATTTCCCACAGCTCCCCTTTATATAATTTATTTTAGCTAGCCAAACTTGACAGCAAACTGTTTCTCCAATTCCAAAGGTTGACTCTTGTCTCTATGTACTGGTGCTGTCTTCTCTGATGACTGGAATAAAGTACTTTTCAGTCTCCACTTGTTCAAATTCTTTTCTTTCTTGAAGACTAAGCCTAGGTGCCCCCACCTCTGAGAAGTCTTCCGTGATTACTCACAAGTAAAATTGTTATCTCCCCCTCAGATTTTTCCAGAAGCAGATGCCTGGGTCTTTCCCACTCTCTACACTCAACCTTCTCACACGCATTTGTATGCAATCATCTTCCTATTGGGAGAATTTAAACTGGGTGAGGACCTGAAATATTGTGTCCTTTTTCAATTTTGCATCTCCATTGTCCCTCACTATTATATTGTAGCTTGCACTAAGTGACACAGTAGAAAGAATGTTCTATCTGGAGTGTGAGAACCCAGATTCAAATACTAACTCTGCCATATTCTTGCTCTGTGATCATGCTTTGTAAAATGAAGGGGGTATGAACTGCGTTAGACTGGATGTTCTCTGAGCTTCCTTCCAACTTGAAATCTAATGGAATTCTGGTCCAATAGTAAAATGTTTTGGTTAATACCTGGGATTTTATCACAGTGGGAAATGCCTAGTGTGGAAAGGGTCTCCATCAAGGCAGATAAGAAACTCTTATCTAACATATTCTTATATATGTTATCTTAACATATTATCACCTGAGGGGATGCAAGTTTAAACAATTCATTCATTGTTCATAGAGCCAGTGCATATCTGAGGTTTGGGTCTTATCAAAGCCTTGTTTTCCAGAGCTATTAATTTCACTGACTGGCCAATAATAGGCCCCAGACCAAGCCTCACTTACTCATTGTTTAGGTTTTGATGCTGTGTGACCTTGGGCAGATCACTTCACCCTGTTTGCCTCAGTTTCCTCATCTATAAAATGAGCTGGAGAAGGAAATGGAAAACCTCTCCAGTCTCTTTGCCAAGAAAACCCCAAAAGATCTTGAAGAATGAGACACAGCTGAAAAACAAGTGAACAGCAAACATACAGAGACACATAAATTATTTATACATATGTATATATTTATATAATTTATTTTTATTGACTATGAATACTTCTTATAAAAATTTTCTTTTCTTTTTTTTTAAATAGGGGTGAGGATTTTGAGAGAAAATAAATTTGTTAACTAAAAAAATGAGGTGGGAAGATGCCACAGATATGAAGCTTTTTTACTTTGTTACAAGAGATCTCTCATGTTTGAGGAGTAATTGGTAAATATAAAAATTAGACATAAATAATACTTTTTAATAAAAAGTAGAATAAATTTAAGTTGGGACTTAAAGGAAGCCAGGGAAACCAGTAGGTGGAGGTGAACAGGGAGAATGAATTAAAAGAAGTCCCTAAGTCATGGAATCTTTGTAAATAACAAACAGTAAAATGTGGAATAAAACTCAAGCTAAGCACTAACACAATGGAATTTGATTTATAAAAAAAGTAATTGGCAAAATGGAGGATTCAGCTGATAATTATGTTAGGAAGAATGCCCAAAAATTCCCTTCTGATTCCTTTATTTCTCTGCCCATTCTCAATGGGTACACAGTGCATATGTACATTACCTACAACCTGGTCCTAATCATATTCTACAACTATGGTCTCAAAAACCTATATCCACCAAATCTTTTTACTATTTTCCTCCTTCCTAACTACCCTCATCGGAAGTTAAACTCTACTTATTGGTGCCTAACCTGAATTCTGAATGTGGTGTTGGTTTACACTGCTTAGTCTAATCCATTGATTTTTCTGTAAAAGATGCATATATTTAAAACAGAGGTTCTGTGTGTGTGTGTGTGTGTGTGTGTGTGTGTGTGTGTGTCTGTTATGGAATCATTTGGTCATTTGGATTTCTCAAAATAATAGAATATTTTTAAGTACGTAAAATACATAGAATTACAAAGCAAACCAATTATAATGAAAATCAAAATATAATTTCATTTTTCTCCATCCAAGTTCTGGGACTCTCTTGAATTCTGTCTATGATTAATGTTGGTGCCAGGTTAAGGATCTCCATTTCAGAGGTTTCCATTTGTGAACCTTTTTCTATAGTGTAGAAAGGATACAATGCATTAAAAAAGGAGTTCATAATGGACAGAAAAGGCACAATTGAAAACTACTTTTCCCAGGCATGATATAGCATGACATATATGATTGCTGTAACCTAATGGACCCTGAAGTGATTCGAAACACCTCAAGCTGCATAATAATGCAGATACATTGCTTGTTTGTGGCCATGGTTAAGGGCAAAAAGCAAAGGAAATTTAGAAATAGAGCAAACCACTTCACCCTTTGGCACCTCCCAGGCCCCAGGGGCTTGTTTTCCCTGCAGCTCCCTCTACTCTGGGCTTCTTTGTATTTTGGTCTTCATTCAGAATTCTGAGTTTTCTACCTGCTAAATTAAAGAGAGGCTCCAAGCTTCAGACTCTCTTCCTGTTTGCACCACCAGAGGCATTGCCATGGAGATGAACTCTTCATAATATGATTCTCTATGCTCTAGATGGAAGTTGTGTTACTGTACTAGAAAATATATTTGGGGAATAATGCTTTTCTTTTTTCCCAAATGTATCTCCAAAACCTTAATCTAACTATTGAAAATCTTCTGTGCTTAAAAATTCAAGTCAATTCAATGTAATAAACATTTATTAAGTGCTTACTATGTATATGACACTGTGCTAGGCACTGGAGATTACAAAGACAAAGCAGGTAGGCAATCTCTGTCCTCAGAGAGTGTATGTTCTACTGGAACTTACACTCTATGTTCTTCCTCCTTCTCTTCCTCCTCCTCCTCTTCCTCCCCCTCCTTTCTTTCTCTTCCTTCCCTTTCTTCTCCTCCTTTTCTTCTTCCTTCTTTTCCTTCTTTATCCAGAAGAGAAAGTTAAGTGTGGTACAATGGCCTAGATCCTTGATAAGGAGGGAACATACCTGGAAACATGTCTTGGTTTTGCCATGGATTCATTGGGAGAACTTGAACTAATCACTGAACCTGACTGATATGAAAGCCTGGTCTTAAGACATCTCTATCTGTATCTCTTTGTATCTATATCTGTATCTATATCTATATCCACATCTATATGTATATATATACACATATGTATTCATACCTGTGTATATATACATATATGTGTGCCAAGAAAAATATGACATGCAAAATCTTCTCAAAGAGGATGAGAGAAATTGGTGTTAGTGGTGGCAGTGGAGAAAGACATATGGATGAGGAGTCAGGAGACACTTGGATTCTAATTCTAGCTCCAGTACTTACTAGCTCTGGAAACGTGGCTTAATCAGAGGCCCTGGTTTCCAATGTCATCTTTTATGCTTACTACCTCTGTAACCTTGGGCAAGGCACTTAACCTTCATTCTCAGTTTCTTTATAAGTAAGAATGGGCTGGTGTAGTTGGCTTCTGAGCTATCTTCTAGTTCTGGATCTAGGATCTTCTCCTGTAAATTCTTTCAGTCTCAGTGTCCTCATCTCTAAGATGAGGCTAATAGTGTCTACCTACTTCATGGAGTTATGGAGACCAAAATGAGATAAAATTTGTGGAATTATTCTATAAATTATTATAAAATGATAGCATCCTAAAGATCAATTATATCAATAAAGCACTTGTCAATAAATTAATCATTAGATTTACAACAATGAAAATAACTAGAGAAAGACATGAATACAAAAAGAAAGACATAAGAGAGAGTGACGTGAGTGCAAAAGAGAGGTCTAGTAAAAGTTCTAGGAGAAATCCAAAGAGGGAAAGATTGCTTCCATCTGAGGATGGTGTTAGGTGGGATCAGGGGAGGGTTCATGAAGAAGGTGGCTCCTGAATTGGGGCACTTCGTTAAAAGGGAGGCACAGGGATGGCATAAGTAAAACTTTAAGAAAATAGGATGAAATTCAGAGTTTGATTAAAATTTGGTATCTATTTCGCTTTCTTTCAATATTTGCTTGTGGCATATACTTTCTGGTGCTAACTGCAGTTAGCAATGTCTGCTGATCAGAAACATTACTATTTTCATAGAACATTCAATAAGCATGTAGTGCTGCATTGGATGCCTCCACCTTTTCTCTTTTCATTCTTTCTTAATCCCTTACAATCTGGCTTCTGACGTCATCATTCCACTGAAACTACTCTAAGTTACCCATGATTGCCAAATTCAATGACTTTCTCAATCCTTATTCTTCTCGATGTTTGCTGTTGTCAATTGCCTTCTTCTCCTTGATAATATCTTCTCTCAGTTTTTGGGACAGTACTTTTTCTGGTTCTCCTAACCATCAGGCCTCCTTTTCTAGATCCACATCCAGGTCATGCCCTTGAACTGGAGGTCTGTAGGTGTCCCACAGACCTTCCTTGGGTCTTCTCCCCTCCCTCTCTAATGTTTCACTTGGCAACCTCATCAATTTGAGTAAAATTAATTATCATGTTTATACTGATGATGTGCCTATCTAGTTCTCCACTCTTAATCTCTCTGCAGATTTTCAGTCTTGTATTTCCAACTGCCTTTCAAATATCTCAAACTAGACTCTCAATAGATGTTTTAAATTCCACATATCCAAAATTGGACTAACTGTCCCCTCTTAAAGACTCCCTTCCCCATCCCTCCAAAATTCCCTATTACTGTCAAGAGTTCCACCATCTTCCCAGTTCCCTAGGCTCACAACCTAGGAGTCATCCTGGACTCTTCACTCTCTCTAACTTCCCATATGCAATCTCTTGCCAAGGTCCATCGATTTCACCTTTGCAACATCTCTCAAATATACTCCATTCTCTTCTCTGATACTCTAACTTTCCTAGGACAAGCCCTCATAACCTTATACTTGTACTATTATTATAACTTACTGCTCAGTCTGCCTGCCTCAGATCTCTTCCTTGCCAATCCATTTTCCATTCAGCCAAAAAAATTACATGCTCCTATTCAATAATCTTCAGTAGCTTGCTGTCACCTAAAGGATCAGTCCTGTTTAGCGTTCAAAGCTCTTCATACCCTAACCTCCCCATACTTCTCCAGTCCTGTCAGACTTTATTCCCTGCCATAAACTCTTTGATCCAGTAACTCTAGCCTCCTTGTTCAATGAAAAAGATACTCCATCTCTCCATGCTAGGCATTTTATCTGGCTGTCCTTTGCCAGGAATGCTCTCACTTCTTATTCTGTCCACTGCCTTCCTTGACTTCCAGCTAAAACCTCATCTTCTACTGAAAGCCTTATCCAACTACTCTTTAAGTCTAGTCATTTCCCTCTGTTAATTGCTTCCTATTTTTTTCCTATATGTACCTTGTTTGTATATATTTATATGTATATAAGTATATATTTGTATGTATATTTATATACATATATTTACATATACTAAATATGTACATACACATATACAACTTATGTATACACACAAATACATATATTTACATGTACAAATATATATGTATTTATTTTTACATATAAATCGATACATATTTACATATTGATGTGCTTATTATATATATACATATATATATATATATATATATATATATATATATATATATATATTTAGCTTGTTGTCTCTTCAGTTAGATTGTTAGTTCCTTAAGGGCAGAGTCTGTCTTTTGCCTCTTTTTGTATCTTGAGTGGTTAGCACAGTGCCTGGCACAGAGAAGTCACTTAATAAATATTTATTGACTCGCTGATACCTGTTATTCTCTGTGAGGAATTCAAAGACATACACACACACACACAGACACAGACATCCCTATATTGTAGCTCCCTTCCTTCATGGAATTTACAGTTTTGTGTGTGTATGTGTGTGTGTGTGTGAGCATGTGTATGATGTATGCAAATAACTCATGTAAGTAACTATGATAATTATAATAAGATGGCTATACACGGGAGTTTAAAAAGTGATATAAATTCAAACCAGGAAGAGATGCTGCTAGGTGTCATTACTTTTTTTTAAGCTATAATTTGTATATTATACCTCTGAAAAACATTCACAGAAATGAACATTTCCACATATAAATAAGAACAGAAATAAAGGATTATGTGAGAAAATAGGAATCTCTATTACATATATCTTAGGTGTTCTAAAAGCATGAAATAAACTGAACATGGTTGAATAAATACTGTCCTGCTTGTCTGGGTCCCTTCTGAATTTTTTTTGTTCTCATTTGTGTATAAAATCTTCCCAAAACAACCAATAACCTATCATTGACACTCCTTTATTTTCTTCCTGTCACAATATTCCCAATATCATCTTTTATCTTTTCATAGTCACACATTTCCAGAAAATTTAGTCAAAAGAGTTTTCAAAGGCCAACTAGTATAAGAATGGCATTGGCATTCACTTTTTTGAGGAGTTTTTCCCTATAAAGTAATGACACAAAAGTTTACATGTACAAGCCTGTAAAACGAATCACAGCAACACATTTCATGACTGCTTCTGTTAATAATCTTAAGGATCTAATTGCATAGTATAATAAACTGCCTATTTATTCAGCAATAAACTAAACATTATTCAGAAAAGTAAATAACATTCATAGCAACATCTTTAAGCAGAACATGTCATCTAATACATATATGGATCTCATAACACTCAGTATGTCATATATCATTGCATATATCATTGCATCCTCAACATCAGGGGGGCCCAGGCTAGAGTCTTCCCTAGCATGATGCATCCTTAAGGGATAGCAGAAAATACCATACCATCCACCCCTAGGTCACTGTAAGAACAATCTCTTTAACTAACTGTGTACTGACAAAGTGTCCTCTCTCATCTTGACTTGAGGCTGACTTTTAAATCCCAAGGTTCCTCTTCCATGGACCAACTGCTCCCAGCTCTTGTTTGGGTTCATGCAAAGGCAGCTGTCTTCTCCTGCTCCTTGTTTCAGCTTGTGGGAACTGTTCCACTGCAAACTCTTCCTGCTTCTGCCTGATAGCAAGCTCCAGGGGCTCCTGCCCACAGTTTCTGAGTCTAGGAAAATAAAGCTTAACAGGGCTATAACAATTCACTCATAAAGATCAACAGACAGGACTTCTGTCTAAGAAATCAACACAGACCAACAGACAGGGCTTCTGTCTAAGGAATTAACACAGATCAACAGACAGACTGCTGATATCACAAACATTATTTCTGTTAGGCCTCCCCACAAGCAAGTTGCCCTAGACATCTCACACTTGCT
Organism: Bettongia penicillata ogilbyi; assembly: GCA_023548195.1. Lineage (NCBI taxonomy): Eukaryota > Metazoa > Chordata > Mammalia > Diprotodontia > Potoroidae > Bettongia > Bettongia penicillata. The sequence continues at coordinate 835,726 of JAJHZJ010000602.1, read as the reverse complement.
CCTCTTTCTCAGCTCTGCTTTTCTCTCTACTTCTCTTAGCTCTGCTTATCTCTCCAAACAATACCATATATATATATATATATACATATATATTTATACACACACACACACACACACACACACACACACATATATATATATATATATATATATATATATATATATATATATATATATATATATATATATATACTGTTTCCAAGCAAAGATTCTTGAGTAGCTCAATCAAAGCAAGACAATCAAAGGCACTTGGCTGGCTAAAACTCCATCCAGAAAAACAGCAAAAAAATCCTACTTTGCTTACTATTACAAAGCCATGAGGTAGGATGGTTTATCCATTACTCTCTAAGTTGTGCGGCTGACCCTCTGGACTTGCTTTATCATGCTGCAGAAGCCCCTAGACCCTGGAGGCTTTTTTTGACATTTCATATTGAAAACACCCTCCACTCCTGTGGTCTCATAGTCCTTCTTGATCTCCAGCTCTCTCTCCTTGTCTGTTTCTTTCTAGAACCTTCATTTAGAAAGGATGCCAAGGCTAGCCAACTCTCAGTTCCTCTTCAGGCTGCATTCCTTACTCTAGAGATGAGACAGAGTGAGAGAACTATTTTTCTTGGAAGCAGAACAGGAGGGCAAAGTGTGTCATTTACCATTTCTCCATCCTTAAGCCCTTGCATAGGCTTGCTCTCTCTTTCAACCTCTGCCTTACCGAACACATAATTTGCTTTAAGTGCTACTTCCTGAATAAATCTCTTTTGGAGCCCCTCTCCCCATTCTTAGGGCCCTCCTCCACAAATAAAGTAACTTTCCATCCACCTCGAGTATATTTCATATTTACTTATTCATAAGTACTCATATTCATATTTACTTATCGGTGTATGTACATAAGTACGTACTCATATTCATATTTACTTATCGGTGTACATATTGCTCTCCTCAAGTAGAAAGGAAGCTCCTTGAGGATAGAGACTACGTTATTTTTGTGTCTTGGCATCTTCAGTGCTTAACACTATACTTTGCATATAGTAGATGTTGAATAAATGCTTATGGAACAAGTGAAAGGGGGAGACTGAAAGAATATACTTCACGAGGAGGAGGTGTAGACAGGTAGGAGCGATGGAGCTCCAAATACAAACTTCCTCAGCTTTGCAATTTTATCCTGAGAGTGTAGTAATCCTCCACTGAAACTTCGTCTTGGTTTGAGTGACCCCGGGCTTTCAAAGGCTGTCTCAGTAGAGCCCAAGCTCTGGCAGGATTTACTAATCTGGAAAGACTTTGAGGATGGAGATGAAGATGGATTGCTTCTCTATTTGCTTAGGACCAGACTAGAAAAGAAAAGAGAAACTCTTCATCTGAAAAACAAAAGCCAAAATTAAGCTCCTTGAAGGCAAGACCTAGTATACTTGTATTCCCAGCACCTAGAGTCTCCCCATTGGCTGCAGACAATATGAAAACACTGACTAGATCAGGGCTTTTTTTTTAAAGACTGCAATAGTGAAGAAACGTGTCATGACCAGGTGATTCTGTTTAAAATAAAAACTTTTCTCTGGCTCATTGTAGAAGGGAAGAGTAGAAAATATCCAGCCTTCTTTTCAACAAATTGTCTTAAGAAAAACAATGGCTTACTATTTCAATTCTTGGGCCTGATATGCTGTTTGATGCTGCCACAATAATCCAGTTGTGCAGAAATCAGGGTTGTTTGATTTAAAGCACAAGAGCCCAAAGAACAGAGACCACACTCCTGTTAACTCATTTTAAAAAGTGTCCGGGGCATAGAGGCACCTATTTTTATCTTTAGGTGATGATGATGATTTGAGATACAGTAAAAATTGGAAAATTTGTTCACTTAACATTTATCTCAGAAGTGGCACTTTGTCACAGATAAATGTGGAGGACAAGGACAAGCCAGACTCTATAGCAAAATAAAATTTAAGAGGCAGGGCTGTGGAATGTATGACTTACTTTAGGTGAAAGGAACTGATGTTGAAATTCATATAAGCTCTGGTTGATTGGAACTCTTGACAGGGTATCTCAAAGCAATGGCAAGGTAATAACATGATGGTATACAAATTATCTCATTACTCTGTGTTATACAAGGGGCAGAGATAGGAGAGTGCTGGTAAATGTTTAATTATCATTTTTTTGGAAATAATGTACACATGACATATATGGTTTTAAGTTTAATTTTCATCATTAACATTTTCTCCTTTTCTTTCTGAAGTCTATAAAACCAATGAAATATAATGTTTTTATTTATAATGCTTTAAAATGCTTTCTATAATGCTATATAATGCTTTTATTTGTAGCATTTGCCAATTTCAGGGGTATAAATGCTCAAACTGAAAATTTAACAATCATCTCTCAGGAATAGGTAAGAGTTGGCTCTAGAACACATCTAGTTTTGTGATAGTAAATAGGAAGTAATTGATTACTTATAAAGACTTGCTGTGATTAGCAAATCTCAGAATTGCAATAGAACTCAGAAGTAATTTCTTATGTCACAAAATACAACAAAAATTCTCTTATGTCATCTAAAACAATTTGTCATCATTCAGACCCTGCTTGAAGATGTTCAGGAATGGGGATTTTACTACTTCCTGATGAAATTTATTCTACTCTTGGACAACGGAATTGTTAAGAAAATTTCCCCTAACATCATGTCTAAATCTACCTCTCTGCAAATCCTCTGAGTCCAAGCAGAATGGGTCTTACAGTTCTTCTGTAAGGTAACCGTTCAAACACTCAAATAATAATGTAATTTTCCTCCTCCAAACTCTCCCCTCTCCACCAAAGTTTTCTCTAAGCAGTCAATTTCTTCAGTCAGTCACCTTGGCTGTTCTTGTTCGGACACGCTCCAGTTGACGGAATTCCTCTCCTCAAATATGGTGCCCAGAACTGAATGCAGTAATACAGATGTGGTTTGATTAGGACAAAGTACAATGGTGATATCGTCACCCTCACTTAGAACACAATATTTCTATCAACATAGTCCAAATAAGACTTTATTCTTCCCCTTTGGATGTCATATCACTGCCATGTGACACTCTCCTAGTGAGCTTGGAATCAGGTCTTTTTCACATGACTCACAATCTAGAATACAGGTATTGTTTTTTTCTTATTATTGTTCTTATGTAATTTTTTAAAATTTAGTTACAAGATTTTACATTTATTGCTATCACATTCAATAGCTTTAATTTAAGCCCATTCTTTTAGCCAACTAAATTTTTCTTCTCAGTCTTATGCCTTCATCCAAGTTATTGTAATTCAACGTACAACAGAAGCAAAGGACCAAGGACAGAGCCTTTGGGTAGTCAAATGGAGATATCTATCTAATTTAATTCCATTCCCATTTAAACATTTCAAAGTACTTCTCATGTGCAAGGTAGATCATAGGATCATAGATTTGGAATTGAAAGGCACTTCAAAGGCCATTCAATCTTTTCCCCTCATTTTACAGGTGAAGAAAATGAAGCTGAGACAGATTGAGATGGGCTCAGGGCAACTCAGCTAGTAACTGTTCGGATTTATATTGAGTCATTTCTCTTTGGGCCAGACCCAAAGAGACTATTTCTGAATTAATGTAACTACATGTCCTCACTTTAGTATCATATCTAATAATAATAAGAGTAATAATATCTAGAAATACAGGTGCTAGTTTGTCGTTCAATCACTTCAGTTGTGCTTGACTATTCGTGACCCTATTTGGGGTTTTCTTGGCAAAGATACTGAAGTGGTTTGCCACTTGCTTCTCCAGCCTCCTTTTATAGATAAGGAAACTTGAGGCTAACAGGGTTAAGTGACTTGTCCAGAGTCATACAGCTGGTAAGGTCTGAGGCTGGATTTGAACTCATGAAGATGAATCTTCCTGACTTCAAGCTGGACACTCTATCCAGTGCACCACTTATCTGCTTATGGTTATTATTAGTATCCCCATTTTACAGATAAGGAAGCTGAGGCTGAGAGAGGTTAATATCTTACACAGCTGGTAGATGGATATGAACTTGGGTCACCTTGATTCCAAGTCCAACACTGTCCACTGCACTACTCTTGCTGCGGCTGCATAGATAGGATGAAACCAAGCACCTGAAAGCTTTCAGGAATACATAGGTATTTACGTTCGTAATTCTCCATAATTTAAAATATACAAGCTTGTAAAAAAAAGGAAGGATAAGAATAAACTTGGAGAAAACTTCAGAACTCACATGCTCAGAAGAGATTTATTCAAGAAAGCTTGGAACAAAAGTTCTAGTGAATAAGACATTTAGTATGTGATAAATCCAAGTGCTTGCTAATAGAATTGGTGCATAATCTCCTACAGAGAATGTGGTTCTGGGGTCTCCAAGGCAGGCTGAACTGACCCCCATGGTATCCAGTGTGTCAGTTAGCATTCCAACAGGGTAAGACAATGACAGTTGGTGTTTGACTGGGTTGGGAAGCATAGGATAACAGAGAGGTTGGTGGCAGGTCTTGACCTAGGTCTAATAAATCAGGAATGCATTTAACCAGTGGGCTTTTCCTAGAGGGTGAGTGTGGGTTGAAATGGCTTTTTACAGTGTCCTGGGAGCACTTTCTAGGTAGCTATTCTCAAACCTCCTCCATGAAATGTTAGCCCCAGTCCAACTCACTCCCCCTCAAAGCTGCAATTGATGAGTTCTCCTTCAGAGCTCTCAAAATGCTTTCTATCTTTATTATAAACTTATCACACACCTTTTCTCCCCTATAATATTTTATGTTACATACAGGCAGTAAGTATGTTTTACTCATCTTTGTATCTCCAACAAACATCATACATCAGCAGTTCAGTTAAATAAAAAAACAAAACAAAAAGACAACTATTAAGCAATCCCATATGCCACAAAATTGTATTAAGTACAAGGAGGTGGGGTACAGACAAAAATGAAAGAGGATTTTTCATTCCATTGGTGCACATAGTAGGGGTGCATATATAGTAAATATTTGCTGTATTTCCATAGCAGAACTTTTTTGTAGTTCTTTCAGATTGACTTCTCATCCTGCCTTTTTCCAATTTGCTTCTGCTCAATACAACCGATGACTTTTTTCCTGTTGCCACCTATAAACCACCACACCTCCTCCCTTTTGTTGCCTTGTTCTTCCCTTCCTCTTATCCATTGTCTCCCCTCAATCTCCAGATTTCTATTTTAACGACTTTACCGTATTTGAACTGTATTAGCTCAGCTTCTTGCATCTTTTTGCTTTGTGTCTAGCACCCTGTTGGAACTTAACACTATGCTAGCAATGATAGTAAGGGTACGTAATGCACACTTACCTTTCCTAGGAGGATTTTATGAAATTTGAGAAACCAAGTAATTGGACTGTTTGGGAAGTCCCTAATTTCCCAAGGTTTGCTGAGTGGACGCTGAGTGGTATAGGGCATGAAGGGAACCACAGCTGCCAGGAATTCTACTATTGCATACAGCAGGGATACAAAAAAAAATATTTTTTTTACAACCAAACTTCTCACAGCCAAGTTTTAAACAATTTAAATAAAGCAAAGTACTCAATTAGAGATGCTTGAGGAAGCCAGGCACGTATCATCTGTGTCAGCAGCAGAGGAGAAGAAAATATTTAGCCTTTGCAAGCTGTGACCACTTCAACCCTGTATGATGATGTTGCCTTACAGAACAGTGAAAGAATACATTGAATACCTCAGAGAGATTAATTTCCCCAGGAAAAACAAAGGAAGATCCTCTGATTACATTTAAATATTTCCTTGCCAATGCTTGGGGAATTCTAACATTCCTCTCTTGCAAAGGAAAGCTTTTGTGCTTGGGAAAAAGGTGATTAGGGAAACATGGTTCAGAGAGAGATGGAGAGAGGGAGGGAAGAAGGGAGGGGGTGGGTGGGAGGAGGGAGGGGGGATGATTTCTGCAGTAACACAGGTGCAACAGTTTGAAGTGAGTGATGGCCTCACAAATGACTCTGGCACAGAGCAGAGGAAACTCAAGGAAAAGATTAATTGAATTACAGCGACAGTGTGTGTGCATTTTATTTCTGCTGTTGAGTCCAAATGGATTGTGAGGCTGGCTGACCAGCTGGGGAGGGTCAGAATATTGAGGAAATAGGAGGGGAGATGCATGAGCAAATTTCCTGATGGGGAGGAAGACCTAGCTTGCATGAATTTTAATAAAACATTTTGGGGTTTAAGAGGTTTCAGTTTGTCGAAGTTTTTTTTATTTAGGAGCGTATTAATTACCATTAGGTTAAGGAAATGGCTGGGGCAGGTGTATCTTCCCCATAAGCAAGCATAATATATGACAACACAACTTAAGATGCCCATTTAGGATTTTCTCTGGGCTATGTCCCCAAGTCAGCACAGACACCTCATTGGTGTCTGCTACCCCAACAGGTTTTAGAGTACCCTGTAGATTCAGACTCCTACTACTGTAGCTCATGAACCCCTAGTGGTTGGTTCCATGATACAGTTGGAGTTTGGTAAAGTTAAGTTGACAAAAACAAACATAGCAAAATATTTGCCCCAAAATGTGGGATATGTTCTTTTTCAGGCACATACAGGGTCCATGGTAAGGGTAGAAATGAATGTGTTGTGAGGCATACATGTATGGAACACATATGACTGATTTAATTTATAGCTCCAATACTTTAGGTCTTTGATATCCTCCTTCTCCTAGTGAAGTCCTCACCAAGCTCCCCTCTGACTCGAATGTGTTTGCTGGTAGAGGTGTTCAGCTAGACCCTCACAGGCTGCACCTCTTCAAAGTTTTACTATTGATTGTTAGGACTAACTCTCTCTTCCTTCTCCCTACCTTTCCTTTTTCCTTTCCCTTTCCTTTTCCCTTTCCCTTTCCCTCCCCTCCTCTCTACTCCTTTCCCCTTCCCTCCCTTCCCCTTTCTCTCCCTTCCCCTTTATTTCCTTTCCTCCTCCATTCCTTTCCCTTCTTCCCTTCCTTTTCTTCTTTCCTCCCTCTGTGCTTTCTTCCTTTTTTCTCTTCTTTCCATCCTTCCCTCCCACATTTTCATTCCTTTTCTTCCTCCCTCCTTCCCTCCCTTTTCCTTCCTTCTCTCCTTCATTCCTTCTATTTTTCCTTCCTTCCATTATTCATTCCTTCTTTCCTTCCTGCTTCCTTGCCTTTCTTGCTTTTCTTGCCTTCTTTCTTCAGTTTTAGAAGACGCTGGCCATGGAGTGCCAACTCTGGCAACACCTTCTATCATTCTGGAAGAGGCTTAAGTATGGGAGGCATCAAACTCTATGTCAGTCTTCTAAGGCTGTGTGTAGCTATAGTCAGAGAGGCTCCCAAGAAAAAGGATGGTTACCATGGAGCCTGGTGGTTTAACTGGATTTTACTAACAAGCTATTTCCCTAGAATTTCACTAGATAATTTGGTAGTGACACCAAAAATGAGAATGAGAGACATCATCAGGACAGAAAAAAAAAAAATGATAAAAAAGAAACCTAAAGCATTGCTGATAAATACTTAAAGGGATAGTCATGTAAATTAGTGATGTCAAATTCAAATAGAAACAGAAACCACTAAACCATTTATAAGGATTCCTGTGAACCAGATATCAATTAAAAAAAAAACAATGCTTCTCTCTCTCTCTCTCTCTCTCTCTCTCTCTCTCTCTCTCTCTCTCTCTCTCACTCTCACTCTCTCTCTCTCTCCCTCCTCCCCACTTTCTATCTACTTATCCTTTTTTGTTAATACCTCAACACATTAAAATCAGATAGAAACTACATTTTAATCTGGTTCAGGCTATACTAAAGAATGTTACGGGCTGTACGAAACCTGCCATGTGTTTGATACGTCTTATGTAAGAAACAGATTAGACTTATTATGTTTGTCTCTAGGGGAAACAACCAACAGCTAACATTTATATAGTACCTTAAGGTATGTCCCACTGCATCCGGGTCATCTCCAGTTGTGCTGACCTATGTCTTGCCACTGGACTTTTATGACTGTGGAGGAGATAATGAAGCCAATGGCATTCCACGGCTCTGCCTCACTTAAATCCTGTTGTCTGTCAAGTCAAGACACCACCATATTGATGTCACCAGTCCTCTTTGAGAAGGAAGATGAACAACAAACAGTTTGCAAAGCATTTTACAAATATTAATTTTATCCTTCCCACAACCCTGGGTGGTGTTTTATTATTTCCAGTTTACAAGGAGAAAACAAGCAGACAGAGGTTAGGTGTCTTGCTCAAATTAACATAGCTAGTCAAAGGCTGGATTTGAACTTGGGTCTTCCTGACTCCAGTTCCAATGCTCTATACATTGTGCCACTGAGGTCAATGAGGACTTTTTAGGATGACAGATTTGAACTCAGTATAGGAAATGGATTAATAATTAGCACTCTCCAACATCGCCTTGTAAGACTTTAATTTATTAGAAGTGTTCAAACAGAGGCTAAATGTCCTCTATCAGGGAGCTGGTCAAGGGGATTCATATGTTGAATGGGCAGCGGGTTGGACTAAATGAACTATCAGAAACTTAGGAATTCTGAAGTTTTCTTTTTTAATGGCAAACATCAGGAAAGGAGTTATAAAGGGGGAACTAAAAATAAAGAACCTATTTGATGACTCATACAAAATTCTAGTCTGAAGTTATTGACCAATATTAGATTCTGTTCAACCAGGATCCTTTAACAAGTTTAATGGTCACAGGGTTCTTCACACACACACACACATACACACACACACACACACACACACACACACGGTGCTAAATCTCAATAAAATAGAAATGACTAACACTCTTTCCTCCCCCTCCCTCCCCCCCCCCCCCCCATCTACGTTAGGTTAAATCACTGCTGCTGGGAGGGAGACGAGGAGGAGGAAGTTGGGAAGCAGAAGTAGCTGCATGGACAGAATTCTAGAGGTCAGTGGAATTCACTGGTTCTAGCAGACACCAGCTCCTGATAGCGGGCCTATTCAATCCCCTGGAGGAACGCCTCCAGAGAACCACACTGCCCCGGAGGTTGCACCGTTCTTGGGCCAGTGGACGTAATAGTTCAAAATGGGGTAACAGGTGGTGGGTGTTGCTGAGCAAAATGAACATTTTCTTCCATGCATAAAGTCTTTCAAATGTGTGAAGGTCTACCATGGGAATATCAATCAATTGATAATCCTTTATTTAAATGCCCACTATATACCAGGCATTGTATAAAATACAATGAAGAAAATAAGCCCCACTCTCAAGGAGTTAAAATCCTAACAAAAGATGGGTTAGATGATACAGTGTGGACTGTTTTAATTTGTAGAAAATATTCCTAACGATTAATAATAATAGTAACTTTGATGACAATGATGATAAGTGTTTACTATGTGCCAGACACTTTATAATTATTATGTTATGTTATCCTCACAACAATCTCAAAACAACTGTGGGAGGCAGGTTCAATTTACAGATGAGGAAACTGAGACAAAGAGAGATTAAATGACTGGTCCAGGGTCACATAGCTGGTAAGTGTCTGATGCTGGATTTGAACTCAGGTCTTCCTGACTCCAAGCCCAGCACTCTATATACTGTGCCAACTAGCTGCCCAATGATTAAGTGGAATGGGTTGCTCCAAGATATAGTAGGATTCCTTTCGAATAGAACTCTTTTAGATCTCATCTAGATGCTAGATGAATATAATTGGGGGTATGATAGGGGAGATTCTTTTTCAGATACAGGCAAGACTATACAGTGTAGTTCCTTCCAACTACAAGGTTCTGATTGGCTTGACCATGGTTGTGCATGCATTATATTTTGGGAGGAGGACATGAAACCTGACCTTTCCTTCTCAGAGGACAGTTCTCCATCCTTTGCACTACACTATCTTTCTTCTTAGTTTAGCAAAATGCCAGCTTGATGAATCACTCTGTAGTTTTTTAGCTCCCTTCCCCCCATTATAATCTTTCTCAATTATTTAAATGGTAGAAGGGTTTTAATCTTCCCAATTTCTACTCCTTTGTGAACTAGTTCAACTTTACACTTTTCTCTACTATCAAATCTTATTCTCCCTTGCTCATTCCACTGAAAATACCTTGCCAAACCCCAACCTGGATTACTACCACCATCTGCCTCTTTTGTTCCTACTCAAAGTGGGCAGCTAGGTGGAGCAGTGGATAGAGCACCAGTGCAGGACTCAGGAGGACCTGAGTTCAAATTTCACCTCAGGTACTTGACACTCACTAACTGTGTGACCTTGGGCAAGTCACTTAACCCCAACTGCTTCATCCTGGGTCATCTCCAGTCATCCTGATGAATATCTGGCCACTGGATTCAGACGACTCTGGAGGAGAAGTGAGGCTGGTGACTCTGGAGGAGAAGTGAGCTCCCTCACTCAAAACAAAGTCAAATGCAAGTCCTGTCATCATTTCTCTCTGATGGATGGCATGGTCTTCTTCTGCAACAAAGGACAAACACACACACTCAAGGTAGCTTGTTACCTCCTGGGCCATTACCGGTTTTGTCTTGCCCCTGGACTTCAGTGACTCTGGAGGAGAGAACAAAGTAGATGACTTTGCGCAGCTCTGCCCCATTCGTATCCCATTCATGTGCAAGCCAAGACATCACCCTTGTGATATCGTCGGTCCTTCTTGAGAATGAAGGATGAACAACAGGGGTTCTGAGGATCACGTACTTGGAATGTGGGCAAAATCCTTGTTGGTTATATATTATTGAGAGATATGTGAAAATCTACCAAGAACCTACCATCTGAACATACTCTTCACAATTTTTCATTTAGTCTTTGGGGAGATATGTTAACCCCTTCATTCTCCTTCAGATCCTAGAGCCCTGTGCTAATTAATTATTAATGATATTCTGGTACCACCTGTTGTTCCATTCTATCACTATCCAAGTAGAAATCCCCTCCAGTACAGCTGTGGGTCTTAAATCATGTCAATGATGAAGTTTGGAATATTTTAGTATGGAGAATGAACATTCCCTGAATAAGATCAAAGCTGAAAAAGCTGTAAAGCATTAAGTTTTGTTGGAATTGATGTTATTTCCCCCCAAATTTAACCATTATACGAGCTCCAAAACTGTCTCTATAATTCTCTTCCTTTTAGAATAATTTTACTCCTCTTTTATTTCCTAGCTCAGACACTAACTAGCTATGTGACCTTTGGCAAGATAATACTTAACCTCTTTAGGCTACATCATCATCATCAGCAAAAATGTCTAGGATTTCACTTGACGAGTTCTGCAGTCTGTTGCAATCTCCAAAAATAGTATGCTAATTTCTAACAAGATCTACAATAATTGTGTTAAATTAAGATCCAGAATTTGTATCAGTCTTGTAGAGTTCTAAGTTCCATTTGTTTCCTAACAGGTTTCAGGTTATGCTGACCATGAGATAGTATTCTAGCTTTGGAGCTATGAATTAGGAAAACTGTTGGAGATGGCCATCAATTTCCAGTCATGGCAATACATTAGGGTTACTGTCAGAAGATGTTTGGAAATAGACTTTGAATGAATGTCCTCTTTTCTGGGTGACTTTGTTTGAGACAGAATTTGAACTGGGTAAAATCTGATTAAATCTCAAATACTCGATTTATTTTTTTAAGAGTATGGGTGGGCAGTCTGGTGAAGCCTGTGGACCCCTTATAAGAATAATGATTTTAAATGCATAAAATAAAATCCATAGGATTACAAAGGAAAACAACTATGTTGAAATATAGTAATAAAATATTACTACAACAAATTCATAACCCCAGGTTAGTAACTCTCAGGGAAAGTGTGTGTATTTGGGTTGGGAGAGGAGAACTGAGATGACGTTAAAAAAACCCAAAACTTTTGGTTGATGGCATGATTAGAGAGGGGAAGCAATTGAATTGGTTTGGGATTAGGAAAGCCCTACTTTCAAAGATTATCTCCTATACTTAGTAATTATGTGGTTGTGACCCAGTCATTTAACTTTACTAATTCTCAGGTTTTTTTAATCTGAAAACTGAAGTGATCATAATAGTAGTTCTTATTAAACAGGGCTATTGTGAAGCTCAAATGTGACAATTTTGCAAATCATACTTGCAAATTTTTACTATATAATATTTTGCAAACCTTTACTGTATAAATTCCAATGATCATAATATACCTCTTTGTAAATATCTATCTGGCAACAAATATTGCTCTTTTCAGGAAGATTTGGTTCATCTTCATTAATCCAGAAACTCCTCCTCACTATTAAGAAGTGTATAATGGCACTTTAAGAAGCTTTTCAGTTTAAAATTCAGAGCCAATGGAAATAATTTCCAGTGCCCGGAACTAACACTATCAGAGTAGCTGATACTTCCTAGAGTGCAGGGCCATTTCTGCCAGCTACCTCTAGGTATTCACAAGAGTTCAATTCTTGGTTACTCACCAGCTGTTTGACTGGGCCAGTCATTTAACTCTACTCAGCCTCAGTTTCCTTATGAGTAAAATGAGATGGGCTTGGGCTGGATGATCCCTAAGATTCCTTTTCATTTTAATATTCTGTTTTTAATTATGTAATTTCTTTTCTGATTAAGTATCTGAATCAAAAAAGATCTCATAGATCATCCCAACTCTGTGTGTGTGTGTGTGTGTGTGTGTGTGTGTGTGTGTGTGTGTTTCATGGATCTATTTGGTGGTCTGGTGAAAGTTTAATGATCTTCAGGGTCTATTTTAAGTTTCTGCACCAATCATCATGTAAGGATAGAAAAAAATAATTAACGGTTTGGTCATCTAGGAGGGATTCTAACGATGACATAGTGATGATGAATGTCCTTGGATACACATGAAAGTCCGGAGTAGTAACATGTTCACAGAAAACGAAAATGATATTGAATAAAAAGAATTCTGGGATCACTTCTACACATGAAAAAACTTTCAAAGGAGGACCTAGACTCTAGGTTCTAGAAACACTTGGAAAATGCCACCATTTTGCCAAGGAGGAATCAAATATTGTAAAGAGATACCCCCAAAGGCACAGAGTAGATTAGTAACTGTGTTGAAAACAGGCCCCATTTATCAAATTGAATTGAATTGATTGTTAAATCCAAAATGAGATTTCACTTTTATATTTTGATTTACAAAATTCTCTTCCTAGTACAATCCTGTGAGATTGGTACTAAAACTATCATTCCCTTCACTTTACTGATGAGGAAACTGAAGTTTAAAAGGTTTAAATGACTTGCCCTTGAGTAGTAAATGGCTTAGCCAGGACCTAACCCTTCTGACACCAAGTTCAAGGCTCAGTCTACTACAGTTCATTATTTTTCCTGTTTTCCCTTTTAACACAATTTCTTATAACTTATTACTCTTCAGAAAAAAAAAATCTAAGGAAAATTACTCAAAGTCATGAATTTCTAATTTCTGTGTGTGTATGTGTGTGTATGTGTGCACATATTACCATAACCACTAGAATTTTACCTTCTGATAACACTATATTTTAATTCCATTCCATTCAGTGCATGTGTGTTCATCACTTGCTGTATGTAGAGCACTGTGCTAGGTATACAGAGTACAAAGATGCAGATTTTGCCACTAAAGAGCTTACAAACTAACACAGGAGAAAGCATATACACATTAATAACTGATAAAAAAGAATATGATAATGACAAGGGTGAGATTTTGGCAAAATGCTAAGAACAATTGGAGGAAGGATGGATTAATTTCATTTGGCAGGAAGAGAAGGCTTGGAGAAGGAGAAGGTTGTAAAATACTTAATGGAGGAGATGGCCCCTGAACTGGGTCTTGAAAGATAAGAAGGACTTGAATAGTTGATGGTAGGAGCTGAAGAAGTATATAATATATTCTGAAAAGGCACAAAGTGAGAGAGGGCAAGATGGGAATGGGAAATGGAGAGCAGATCAGTTTGGCAAAGACATAGTGCAAGTGAACAGGCAGTGTGAGTGATGAAGCAGAAAATTAGTTTAGAGCTAGACTGTATCGAGACAGCTAGGTGGCACAGTGCATACAGAGTTCCCCATCTGAAGTCAGGAAGACTTATCTTCCCAAGTTCAAATCTGGTCACAGACACTTACTAACTGTATGACCCTGGGCAAGTCACTTAACTCTATTTGCCTCAGTTTCCTCAGCTGTAAAATGAGCTGGAGAAAGACATGGTGAACCACTCAGGTGTCTGCAAAGAGAATTCCAAATGAGGTCAGACACAACTGAGCAATAGCAAGGGTGTAGAGGATCTTGAATGCCAGGATTAGCTGTTCATGATTTATTCAATTGGAAATGAGGAGTTGCTGCAGGTTTTTATTTTTTTTCTTTAAAGTAAAGAGGTTACTTATCAAAGCAGCATATTACAGAGACAGAGATATGTAGAATGGATTGGGATGTACTTCATGAAGCAAGAATTCAAGTTCCAGTTTTCAATAATCTAGCTAAATAAATGAGCACACTAGAAAATAGAAAGGAAGAGATGGTCAGAAAAAATATTGTAGAATTAGAATGATCAGGCCTTGGCAACTTACTAAATGTCAGGGATGAGAATAAGGAGAAATTCAAAGGTAACTCTAAGAGAACAGAAATTCACTTCCTAAAGGAAAACAGTACCCTCACCTGCCCACCTTCCCCCACCGATGCCTGAGGTGTCATAAGTGACCCCAAAATTATTTTCCTCATAACGAGCACTGGAGCTGTACAAGATAATCTGCATTTCTATTGATAATCAAAATGCCAATAGGATGTTGGGAACAGGGACAGAATAGGGCAAAAATCTAGGAATGAAATTACCAGGAGCTTCTGGCTCATGTATCCGGGATTAGGAATGAACCTTAGAGGATTTCTTTTTTGCGTTTTCAAGCGGAGCTGTTACTTGTCCATTTGTATTATGAATGTAAATTGATGCTAACTGCATGACTGACATCTAGTGGATATATTCCAGTGTTGCTCTTTGCAATGAGTATTTTTCTTGGCACACAAACAAGTTCTATCAGAATTCTTTGAAGCCCCAAACTGGGTGGAAGAGTCAGATTTGATGACTTTTTTTAAATGTAAGATATGGGCTGAAATTGAACAGTAATGAAGTGAGAATTTACCCTTTGAAAATGAAGCTTTATAAATCTAGATATATTTTGGAGAGAGAACTATGGTTTAAGAAGAGAAAAAAGTTCAACCAGTAAAACATAGGTTTTGTGTAGCTCATTAAAAAAGCTACAAGACCTCATCCATGTTGGAGTGGACATACCCAAACACACACACACACGCGCGCACACACACACAATTACATGCACCCACACATGTGTACTTGTATGCACACCCACTCGTGTTATATCAACTGCTTCTTGCCTGGATTTTCTCTTTCTGATGTTACCACATATACTTGCTCTGTAGTCTACAAAAAGATATGGTCACCTGATAATTAAATAACCCCCTCAACAGTCCCATGGTTGGTGGCAGACTGTTTTCAGCATCAAACTCTGAGTGTTGACAGGAAAGATGTAAATAAAATTATATCCACGCGTACGACTTCTGAGAAATTCTCATTTCTATTACAATGGGTGACATTCGAGGGTCATTGTACACTTAGAAAAAAAGAGCGTAGCTCTAGAACGGTAAAGCATGCTTTAGGAATTATTAAAAAAAAAAAAAAGTAAGGGGAGGAGTCCTGGTTTTCCTTAGGCACAAATAATAGATATATTACAATCCAAAGAAGCCAGGAAAGAGAATGTGTTTGTAAAAAAGCAAATCTTAGTTTTTGAAAAAGCTATCGACATTTTTATTATTACGGGTTGAGATTAAACCTCGAGGATCTGAGCAGGCAGCCCAGTGTGATACAGCGGCAGCTCATATTACAGAAATGCCACTGTGGGTCAAAGAAGTCCTTAACTGCCGGCAATAAACAACATTTTGACATGCAATCTTGTAGACCTTTCAATGACAGTTTCCTAACAGAAGTTTTCTGCCAAAGAAATTACTTTTCACTCCCCCACCCCCTGGATATGTGAAAATTTCAAGTGGAGATACAAGCCCTGTTCTTAGAGGGCATCTTGTCAGTGACAGCAGCCCAGCTCTGTAAATTGCATTGTCCAGAACACTCACGTCCTGTATAACAGTTGTATTTCATAATAAAAGGAGTCACACTGCTTATCACCCAGGACAGATGGCTTGAGTTTCTATTCATAACTACCAACTGATCAGAAAGAGCTTAGACCCGAGCATTTAGGTCCTTCTTTCCTCTTAGAATGGAGGCAGGGAACGAGAAAGCCTTTTATTAACAGATCTAATGAAGGGACAAGTGACAGAGCATTTGTATGTGTGCCTCTAAGGTCACAGAATCACAGATATAGAACTGGGAGGGACCCTGAGTTCAACTCAGGTCACCAAGTTCAATGCTTTTTTCCTTATAGATAAGGGAAGTTTTGGAAAGAAAGCAAACTCCACGTTTTTAATGTGTCTTTCTCATCGACTTCTAATTAAAGCCCATCTAATAGGAGCTGGTAAGATGTCATGATGCTGAATAAAGTTGAATTTCTGAACTTAGATGCAATTCTAATTTTTAGAAAAGCCCATCACCAGAAACTGTTTTTTTCTTCCATTTTTGGCAGTCATATTAGAGACTGGCACATAGCAGAGGTGCTTAATAAATGCTTATTGATTGATTCATGGAATTTCCTCATTTTTTTCTCTCTATATTGGTAATACCTTTCTGCATTTACATAGTACAGTCATTCAGACGGAGTGAAAAAAATCAGGCAAAATCTTCATGTTTCCAGGTGGTCACGTACTTGGTCATGTATAGACAAACTTGAAAGTCCCGTATTTGTGCATTTCATTTTCATCTATACTTCTTAGAATTTTTCATCTCTACTTCTTAGAATTTCTAGTTTTCTTCAAGGTTTAGCTCAAGTATCACCTTTTACATCAGACCTTTCTTATATATCAAAAAATATTTTCCTTGTGTTCCCCAACCTTAGGCACAAATAATAAATATATTGCAATCCAAAGAAGCCAGGAAAGAGAACGTGTTATAAAAAAGCAAATCTTAGTGACCGTATAAAAAAGAAACTGTGGCATAACGGATAAAGGGATAGACATGGAATCAGAAAGCCCTGGATTCAAATCAGAGCTCTGATATTTAACTAGCTGGGCAAGTTAGCTTCTCAAGCAACTCTTTTGGATGGATCTACTAAGTAAATGAAATTTTGCCTCTAGAAAGAGAGTGCTCCAATGTGGGACTTCCCTGCAATGGGGAAATCACAGATCCTTCTTATATTTGCATATCTAGTCTATATATGTATGAATGAGATCTTTACAGCACTGCCAAAAATCATTTGTTAATATAACAAACTCTATAATTCTAAAAATAAAGGGGGTGGAAAATCCATATAGACACACATACACATAGAGACTGATATGCAGAAAAAAACTCGCTGACTGTCTCTTCCTGCTTCTCAGAACAGATTTAATAACACAGCTCTAGCTCATAATATTGAATCTTTGTTATTTTTAGTAAACATACAAGAGCTCATTTGGTACAGTCCAAGGAAATGCTATAATTAGAATTAAAAATCCTTGTTAAAGCAAATGAGCCAAGTATATTTCATGATGTAGCATGGCTCAGGTCATGCTTTCTTTACATATCCTTTAGTATTTTGTATAAGCAAAGTGCTCAGAAATAAGATTATTGGAAGATCACCAAAGCATCTCTATTTGAAAGGTAGAGAAACAGAGGGTGAGAGTTTGAAAGACATAAAGGAAACTAGCTGCAGTGTTAGTATCATTATTTGGCATGCTTCCTGATCTGGGCTCTCTTCCTAGTTTAATGAGAGGTATACTATTCCTCTGTGATATATTTTCTCATAGGCACAAGGTGGAGTGAGGAATAGCTGAGTTCAAATCCCACCTCAGACACTTACTAGCTGCGCAACCCTGGACAAGTCAGTTAAACTCTCTCAACCTCAGTTTTCTGATCTGTCTGTAAAGTAGAGATAATAATATCATCTACCTCACAGGGTAGTTGTGAGAATCAAATGGGATATGTAAAGTGCTTTGCAAACCTTAAAGCACCATATAAATAGCAGTCATTATTATATAAAGGCATATAAGTTGTATAGTGGATAGAATGCCAGCCCTGGATTCAGAAAGACCTGAATTCAAATCCTGTCTCAGACACTTATTAGCTGTATGACCCAGGACAAGTCACTTAAATTTGTTTGCCTCAGTTTCCTCATCTGTAAAATGAGCTGGAGAAGAAAATTGCAAATCACTCTAGTATCTTTGCCAAGAAAACCCCAAATAGGGTCATGAAGAGTCAGACACCACAGAAAAGTGACTAAACAACAGCACTGTTATATAAAATTCAATTGGTATTTAAATATTAAAGTAAAATAGTGAGAATTTGCCAGAAAGATTTATCAACAATACAGAAGTATCTAATGTTTGTCATATATCTCATAAATGATGTCAGTCTATTGTATACTAAAGTATCTAATTAATTCAGTTAAAAAGTCTACCAGTCATCTGTATATTTTATCTTTATGAAATTATTAGAGTCAATGAATTAAATGACTATTATTTGGTTTATTTGTTGGCAGTCAGGGTTAAGTGACTTGCCCAGGGCCACACAGCTAGTAAGTGTCTGAGGTCACATTTGAACTCAGGTCCTCTGATTCTAGGGCCAGTGTTCTATCTACAATGTCACCTAGGTGACCCGAAATGATTATTTGAATTTATTTACTGGATGATTGGACACAATAAAGACAAAGCAGTGGTTTTTTTAATACCCTTGGAAAATACATTTTAAATAAAATATAATATTTTGTATTTTTATTTTACAAATTTATGTGGCTGCATATAGCAGGAGTTAATAGCCAGTGATTTCTTTTCTTTTTTTTTACTGTTTATTTTATTTTTAGTTTTTAATATTCATTTCCACAAAATTTTGAGTTCCAAATTTTCTCCCCATTTTTCACCTCCTCCCATCCCATAATGCCTTGCATTCTGATTACCCCTTCCTTCAATATGCCCTCCCTTCTATCACACCCCTCCCATCCCTTATCCTCCTCTTCTTTCTTTTCTTGTAGGGAAACATTGATTTCTGTACCGCATTACCTGTATTTCTTATTTCCCAGTTATATGCAAAACCAATTCTCAACATTCATTCCTAAAACTTGAGTTTCAACTTATCTCCTTTCCTCCCTCCCCACCCATCTGCACCGAGAAGGCAAGCAACTCAATACTGGCTATATATATGTAGTTTTGCAAAACATTTCGATAATAGTCATATTGTGTAAGACTAAGTATATTTCCCTCCATCTTATCCTGCCCCCCATTTATTCTATTCTCTCTTTTGACCTTATCCCTCCCCAAAAGTGATTACTTCTAATTACTCCCTCTTCCCATTTGCCCTCCTTTCTACCATCCCCCATCCCACTTGTCCCCTTCTCCCCTACTTTCCTGTAGTGTAAGATAGATTTTTATATCAAATTGAGTGAGCATGTTATTCTCTCCTTAAGCCAAATGTGAAGAGAGTAAGCTTCACTTTTTCCCTCTCACCTCCTCCCTTTTCTCCTCCATTGAAAAAGATTTTTCTTATCTCTTTTGTGAGTGATAATTTGCCCCATTCCCTTTCTCCTTCCACTCTATTCCTCTCTCACCTCTTAACTTTATTTTTTTAGATACCATCCCTTCTTGTTCAGTTCACCCTGCGCTCTCTGTATATAAATATATATGTATGTATATATTTATACACACACATATATACATATATACATACACACATACATACATATGTGTGTGTGTGTGTATAATCTCTCCAACTACCAAATATTGAGAAAAATCTCAAGAGTTACAACTATTATCTTTCAATATAGGAATGTAAACAGTTCAACTTTAGAAAGTCCCTTAGGATTTCTCTTTCCTGTTTACCTTTTCATGCTTTTCTTGATGCTTATATTTGAAAAGTCAAATTTTCTGTTCAGTTCTGGTCTTTTCATCAAGAATGCTTGAAAGTCCTCTATTTCATTGAATGATCATTTTTTTTCTCCTGAAGTGTTATACTCAGTTTTGCTGGGTAGGAGATTCTTGGTTTTAATCCTAGTTCCTTTGACTTCTGGAATATCTTATTCCAAGCCCTTCAATCTCTTAATGTAGAAGCTGCTAGATCTTGTATTATCTGATTGTATTTCCACAAAACTCTAATTGCTTCTTTCTAACTGCTTACAGTATTTTCTCCCTGAACTGGAAATTCTGGAATTTGGCTACAATATTCCTAGGAATTTCTCTTTTGAATTTCTTTCAGGAGGTGATCAGTGGATTCTTTCAATATTTATTTTACTTTCTGGTTCTAGGATATCAGGGCAGTCTTCCTTGATAATTTGTTGAAATATGGTATCTAGTTTCTTTTTTTGATCATTGCTTTCAAGTAGTCCCATAATTTTTAAATTGTCTCTCCTGGATCTATTTTCCAGGGCAGTTGTTTTTCCAATGAGATACTTCACATTATCTTCTATTTTTTCATCCCTTTGGTTTTGTTTTATAATTGCTTGGTTTCTCATAAAGTCATTAGCTTCGTTGAACTCCACTCTCATTTTTAAAGAACTATTTTGTTCAGTGAGCTTTTGAACCTCCTTTTTCATCTGGCTAATTCTGCTTTTTAAAGCATTCTTCTCATTGGCTTTTTAGATCTCTTTTGCCAGTTGAGTTAGTCTATAAATAAAGTGTTATTTTCTTCAGCATTTTGTTGGGTCTCCTTTAGCAAGCTGTTGACTCGCTTTTCAAGCTTTTCCATGACCTGAGACCATTGCATATTTATTTTGGAGGTACTGTATGCAGAAGCCTTGAC
>JAJHZJ010000602.1:527500-810000 GCA_023548195.1 Bettongia penicillata ogilbyi | reverse complement strand
TAATTGGACAAAAGTCCCTTCCTATTGTAAATAGGAAATTAGGTTCCCTTTCTCTCCAGCACCTACAAAAAACCTCCTAAGATGACTGGAAAATTATTCAAACTGACTTTCACCTTAGATGACCTATACTACTACTTCTTAAAAATCTCTACAGAATTTTCCAACCCAAGTTAGGCCAGCCAGGAGACTTTCTAAAGAAAAATAGAATCCTCTTCCTTTACAAAATTCCAACCAAAAATCCTTACAGGACTGGGAAAAGCAAATGGCACAGTCAGAATTTTAGTTTTTGCTTTCTGTAAGCTGAGGTATAGTGTGTAGAGTGCTAGGCATGGAGTTAGGAAGACCTGGGTTCAAATCCTGCATCACACTTGATAGCTGTACTATCCTGAGCAAGTCACAACTTTTCTGAATCTCTGTTTCTATCATAGATAAAGCAGGGATAATAATGGTACCAAAATTTCTGCATTATGCATATATTTAAAGTGCTTTGCAAACCTCAAAGTATTGTGTAAATGTATTAGCTATTATTATCATTTCAATATTGGCAGTTAGGAGAAGATATTATAATTCTCAATTGTCTTTTCACATTGAAATTTCCTGGAATCATAGATATAGAGGTAGAGGGGACTTTGGAGAGTCATTCAAGTCTCTCACTGAATGAATGAGGAAACTGAGACTTGTCCGATGTCCTATAGGGACTAAGTGACTGATGTGGGATGTGAAGTCATATTTAGAGCATGAAGAATTCATGTGCTTTAAATCCACCAATCTTTTCATCAGACTCGATGTGTCCTAATAAACACGTATACATATATATGTATGTATATATATACATGCATATATTTATGTGTATGCACATATATATATACATGCATATGTGTGTATATGTGTGTATGTATATATATATATGTATATATAAAATTCTAAGTTTGCCCCATCTATAGTTTCAGAGCTCTAAATTACTGAGTGAGAGATCAGTTCAGGGCTACATCACAGCAGTGTTTAACAGCCTGGCAAACAGAGAGCATAGAAAGAGTTTAAGAATGCTGCCCTTGAATACTAGGTAATTTAAAGTTAAGGACTAGGAAATCAATCAGCTGAGGTGATTGAACCTAAAGAACTCACCACAGGTTGAATTCATTCTAGGCACCCAAGAATACAAAGGGCTTCAGCATGAGGTATAGTCCCATGTCACTTTCTGAGTCATCTCTCTATGTGCTGTATAAGAAGGAATCCCATTTTGTCTAACCACAGGGGAGAATTGGGTTTTACAGAAAGAAGGATGAATTACCTGATATTAAAATTCCATAGGATAAAAGCTCCCAGTGAAGAAGACACTTTGGTCTAGAGGCTTGTTATGTATTTAACCTTTAAATATTAGCAAGAAGCATGGGGAGATCTCTAAAGCCTGACACCTCCTGACTTTCACTGAAATAGCTTCACATATAAGTAAGTGAATCAATGGCCTCTGGAAATCTGTGGTGATGAAGGGTGAAGCCATTCAGAAAAAAATGTGCTGTTCAAAATCCCCCAACACTTTCCCTGGAGTATTTATGAGAGAGAGTTTCACTGACACTCAGCTTGAATGAGGCAGCTTCCCCCTTGGTCTCCCTCATTCGCTCCTCTTGTCTCCTCTTTGTCTCTCAGGTGTCTCTGTAATAGAGTGAGCAGTTACAGGCTATTTCAAGTCTGGCCTTGTTAAAGACTGAGACTCAGGAAAATAAGCTAGAGATTTGTTTCAGTAGAAACCAATAGTTTTAGGGCTTTAAGAACTATTAAAAATGATTTGGTGCTGAACTCAGACATAATGTTTGTGTCAGGATTCTTTCTCCTCCCATCTCATAGCATTAGTATCCATTATCGTACTGCTTATTAAACTGGGGCAATGCAAACATGATTAAAAATGACTTGCTCAGAAATCAAGCCTTTTATATACTTTGGAATCATTTTAAAATAGTTCAAGAATATTGAGTCACTTATGGTTAGCATTAAGGTGTGAATAGTCATCATTGAGAGCTGAAATGTCCAGAAGAAGGGAAGTGCTGGTCATGCTCTATATCAACCTCAGTCAGCACACATCTGGAATAGTGTGCTCGGTTTTTGTCACTACATTTCGGAAAGGACATTGATAAGCTAGGGCACATCCAGGGCAAGAAAAGCAAGATGGCAAAGGGCCTTGAGTCTATGCCATATTAGGATCATTTGAAGGAATTGGTTATGTTTGGGTTGGAAAGAAAGGAAGGCTCATGGTCTGTTGTCAGAGATTTGAAAGACTTTTATGCATTCTCCATGGTCCCAGAGGACAGAGTTATGAACAATGTATGAGTGTCATAAAGAGGTAGATTTTCAGTTTTGAGCTCCTAAATTAATTCAGCACTCCTAGAGAAAACTGGGTTTTTGTTTTAAAGCTCCTTTGGCTTGTTCTGGTTTTGTAAGTATACATACATACATATACATATGTATATACATATATGCACACATATGAATGTGTATACACACATACACACACATAAAATTTTGAGGCACTCTATTAGAAAACATTAACAGTAATACCTATTATGGAGGACATTTGTAGACCCTGTGAATGAGAAGAGAAGAAATTAGACACAGATTTCATCATAGTCTATTGGTATAATGAAATTATGTAAATTATGTAAATAAATGATTTTATGTAAATTCCTCATACAAGGAAACAGCATGTGGAATTCACTTGAGCTTTCCCTCCTCTTCCTCTTCTTTTCTTTCTCCTCCTCCTCCTCCATCTTCTCTCCTTATATTGTCCAAGTTAGTTTTGCCACTGATCAACGTGACAGTTTTGATTTGTTCCATTTCTGATTTGTTCCATTTGATTTGTTCATTTATTTCAGCTGGGTGGCCCCCCACTCACAGGGGCTCATTGTAATGATGTCTTCATTCAGTGCAGATGCCAGATTGGTACCACTCACTGCAAATCAGAAGTCCAAGGCTCAAGAAATCTACTAGCTTCAACATCCATAGGATTATAGGTATAAGCCACCACCTCCAGTTAAATCTTAATTTAAAAAATCTTACTATGCTTCAAATGCAGATGCTAGAGTGTAGGATTATTCTAGATCATAAGTTTTTTTGGCAATCTGGTGATGCCTAGGAACCCCTTCTCAGAATAATGTTTTTAAATGCATAAGATAAAAAACATATGATTACAAAGGAAACCAATTATAATAAAGTAGCTATTGAAATGTTTTTAAAACTCATGGACTCCATATTAAGAAGTCCTATTTTAGAAAGGAAAGAACTAGTCAAGGCTGAAGGTAAAATCTTGATTATTAACTATTTCATGTCAAGTGTTACTGTGTGATGGGACCAGAAGCAATGGAAAAGGGGCAAAAGAAGGGAGAGGAAAGGAAAAAAAGTGATGGACACATTTATTTTCTGATTTTGTAAGAAATTGTAACAACAATAATAGCTAACATTAGCATGACACTTTAAGGTTTTGCAAAGAGCTATACACATATCTTGTCATTTGATCCTTTGCACAACCCTATGAAATAGAAGTTATTGTTATCCACATGTATGGATAAGAAAAATGAGGCTGATGGAACTTCAAGGACTTTTCCAAGGTCACACAACTAGTAAGTGTCTGAGGTAAGATTTGATTTCTACAAGTCCAGGACTCTAGCTACCACA
The DNA here is from genome assembly GCA_023548195.1 of Bettongia penicillata ogilbyi. Classification (NCBI taxonomy): domain Eukaryota; kingdom Metazoa; phylum Chordata; class Mammalia; order Diprotodontia; family Potoroidae; genus Bettongia; species Bettongia penicillata. The sequence goes on along the minus strand of JAJHZJ010000602.1, from coordinate 806,334 downwards.
TAGCCTAGTTTCTTCTAATGAAAACAAAGTTCAAATCACAGTCAATGAAAGAGAAAATCATACAGTAAATGTGTTCCAATTGACAGTGAATCATTCACAGCAATTATTTACTGCAAAATCCAGAGTCTCACATTTGAGTAAAATCTCAATGCAGAAACCATAATTACCATCAGTAAACACAGTTAAGTCCAGATTTATATTTTGAATGTCATTCATTTTGATAAGTATTATGTAATAAACTAGTTTCCTATAAAAACAAACATCTGCACCTTTTTTTAAAAATAGAAAATATAAGAAGTTAAAGATAAAAGTTTTAATTTTTTAAATAATTAAAGTTATTAAAATTGATTTCTTCATTTGTTTGTTGTCTTTAATTTTAAAATGAAATCATCTTTCTTTATGATGGATAAATCAAAAATTGGTTTACAAAGACAATATACTGGAGCAGCTCCAGTTGTTCTAAACAAAGGAGACTGCTGTAGGAAAAAGAGAAATACAAGTTGAAGAGCTTAAATCCAGAAAATACTATTCACTATATTTATCATTATTCACAAATACTGTTATTGATGGAAAAGAAAGATCATTGTGTTTTCTTTATACTAATAATAGATACCATGAAATATCATACATTGAAATGACACCTTGAAAATGTTAATGCAGAGTATATCATTGAGCCAAGAGATTTTTTTCAGAGAAAGTCAGAGTCTTTAAAATTTCTTTTCAGTTCTGAATTGTGCCCCTCCCTTTATTCCTTCCCCCACCCATTGAGAAGGCAAGGGATACAATATATGTTAAACATGTGTAGTCACTGGAAAATGTTTCCCCATTAGCCATGATATGGGAAAAAAGCAAGAAAAATAAAGTGAAAGAAAATGTTTAAATCTGCACTCAAAGTTCACAAGTTCTCTCTCTCTCTCTCGAGGTGGATAGCATTTTTCATCATGAGTCCTTTGGAACTGTCATGGATCAGTGTATTGATGACGTTTGCTAAGTCTTTCACAGTTGATCGTTGTAATAATATCATTATTGTGTACAATGTTCTCCTGGTTCAGTTCACTTCACTTTGCATCACTTTACATAAGTCTTCCCAGGTTTAACTGAAACCATTTCCTTCATAACTTCTTACAGCTCAGTAGTATTTTATGACAATCTTTTGCCGCAACCTATTCAGCCATTACCCAACTGATGGTTATCCCCTCAGTTCCCATTTCTTTGCCACAACAAAAAGAGCTGCTATAAATTTTTGTACATATGACTCATTTTCCTTTCTCTTTGATCTTCTTGGGGGTACAGACCTAGAGATAGTATTAGTGGATCAAGAAAGTTAGATTCATTTGATGTAAGAAATCAAACTTGCCATTTTTCCAGTGGTGAAATCAAAATAATTTAGAATCATATGAAAGAATGCTCTAAAACATTATTGATTAGAGAAGTTGAAATTAAAACAACTGTGAGATATTATTTGACATCTACCAGATTGGTTAAAATGATTGAAGGGGAAAACTACAAATGTTTGAGGGGATGTAGAAAAATTGGGACACTGGCTCATTGTTGGTAGAATTGTGAACTGATCCAACTATTTTGAAGAGCTAATTGGAATTATGCCCAAAGAGTTATTAAACTACCGATACACTTGGACCTAGTATGCCACTACTAAGTCAAGGATGATTAGGGGAAAAGGAAAAGAACCTATATGTTTTAAAATGTTTACAGCACATCTCTTTGTGGTGGCAAAGAACTGGAAATTGTGGGAATACCTATTAACTGAGTAGTTGCTGAATAAGCTGTGGTATATGATTGTGATGGAATACTACTGTGCTATAAGAAATGATGAGCTAAATGATCTTAGAAAAACATGGAAAGACTTCCACAAAATAATAAAGAGTGAAATGAGTAGAACCAAGAGGATATTGTATGCAGAAGTAGCAATATTGTTTAAGAATGAATTTGAGTGAATATTATTGTGATTATTATAAATACCCAAATTAACTATAAAAGACATACAAAGAAAAATTACACCTACATCTAGAAAAAGAACTGATAAATAGAAATGTATATATAAAAGGATTTTACATATATGTGTGTGTGTATGTGGGTGTGTGTGTGCACAATGGTAGCCATATCCAGGGCAGGGGTGGGGGAGAGAAAAACAGAAAACAAAAAGCAACTTACATCATCATATATTTTAAAGGAATAGCAAGTTGTACATAGTAGATTTGCAGTTTCATGTGCAATCATCTCTTTTTTAATATTGTTATGAAAATGCTTGTTTTATTCATAAATTAAGAATTAACAATCGTATCTATGACATAACAAATACATATGTAAGTGCATATGTAAGGATGCTTCTAGAATTGCCTTGAGTAAAAAGTATCCTTTGGTAGGAGAAATATTGGTGCCATTGATATGGCCAGGGCAATTTTCGGTCAATTACATAGAAAGCAACTTCAAAAGTTTCTACTTGTAGACAAATTGGTTGGAATCATTGATCTCTGAAAACTTTGGTGATCAATTAATTGAGAAACTAAAATCCTCCTACTTTGCATAGTTAAGTAGGTGAAGCAACATATATAAATACATCTAATTGGCTTACATATGTATAGTATGTTGTTGAAACTGATGTTAGGGGAAAATATTTTGTAAACCTATTGATGGCAATGTGAAGTCAGAGGAAGTCTTCAATTTAACTGATGGATTTTGAAAATAAAAAAAGATATAATTGGGAAGAATTGTTTGGGACATTTTTCCCCAGAAGCAATTTCTAGTATCTCCCTCATAAGCACCTCCATATTAAATGATCTAAGTATGTGTCAAAGCCCCATTACAGTGGACTGCCAGAAAATTTTTAGGAGGTCATCATGATAAATTCATGTGCATGCTTATGAATGCTGCATTCCCACATTGTAAGAACATTTTCTTGGCTCAAGTCAACCCTTGCCACCCCCTGCCACTGTCTGCTGCCCCTCTAGAGATCCCAGGAAAGATTTTTGGGATTACGAAAATTTGAGTTATTTATATGAGTTTGGGACTGACCGGCCAGGACTCCCAGATTACACCTCATATTGGTAGCTTCCCAGTTCTTTTAGGCTTATTATTCTGATCAAAACAATTCTCTTCATCTTCCCCCCCTTCCCACCCCATACATCCTTTCTCTTTGGTTTATGACATTGTGAGCTAATAGTACACATTGAGATGGCTACTTTTTTGAAGAGGGTCTGATCTAAGTTCCCTTCTATATTTGATCCAAATAATACATCACTGTTCACTCTTTGGGAAATGGACAATTATCATATGCTACATGCTCAGAAATGATAGTTCACTTTCTTTTGCATCGGTAATTTGTGATAAAACTTGTTATCAGTCAAATAAAATTAAGAGATCTTTGAAATCACTCTTCCTCTAGGCTCTCTCCCCCTTCAACTATAATGAAGCCAAGCAGGCAATACAAATCTTAGCTTTATCATTAGAAGCAAAATTTTATATTTTATAAAATGAAGGACAGTGTGGTACAGTAGAAAGAGGGATGACCTTGGAGGACTCAAGGTTCAAGTTCTCTCTCTGACAAGCACCTATTATCTTTGTGGCCATGAATACATGATGTCAGTTCTCAGGCAACTCTCTAAAACTCCAGGTTGAATCTAAATTGCCAATCTGCATTAATGGATGGAGTTTCTAGACCAAGAGTTCTGGACACAGAAGAAATCACAGGTTTTAGCCACACAGAACAAGAGCAGGGGGAGAGAGGGAAGAAAGAAAGAAAAGAAGGATGGAAGGAAGGAAGAAAGAAAGGAAGAAAGGAAGGAAAGCAAATAAGGAAGAGTCACACTAGATGAACTAGAGAAAATGTTGATGCCATAAGGTTCTATCCAGTTCTTTGACCAGTTAAACAATTTCAATAAAATATCTTTGTGGATGTATTTAGGTTAAGTAAGACCAAAATAGTGAAAATTAAAAAAGAAAAAAATTCAAATTTCCTTAAAAACAGCTGACAACATTCTCTCCCTTGTTGCGTCCTTCTCTCTAACTCCTTTTAATTTAGTTTTACCTTTACTTCAAAGGCTTAAAGCTCTTCAGTAATCAGAATTGTGTACTTATTTGAACAATAACAGCAACAACACATTTTGTTGTACTGGGCTAAGTTCCACTGAGGCAATATTCCCAGAATTTAAAAAATACATTATGTTGTCTCAGAGCAAGCAGAAGGAAAAGCAGAACACAGTTTATTAGTTCCTAGAAAAAGTCTGAATGGATATTATTATGATCAAACATTTGTGCATGGCTAGTTAAATCTGTATGGCATTTTGGCAGCTGGAAATGCCAGGGGATTAATTTTTCTTTCAATCAAATTTAAATCTATTTTCTAGAGCAGTGATGATTCTGTCACTGATTGAACTATAGTTATTAAACTTTGGTTTCATGACATTTGAGTACATATAGATGTTTAAAGTGTGAAGAACTTTTTATGTGGCATAGGTGAGAATAGTTTCTGGGAAACCTCTTTTTTTGCTTTTTTTACGGGAAGGGAAACCTCTTTAAAAAGTTGGAAAATAGAATTTAAACTTAAGAAAAAAATATTAGAATAACAATTGCTATTTCAAATTTGAGTCATAATGTCTAGCAAAGGTCCAATTTTCTAATGTTTAGTCCAATGATTTAATTCTTTTTTTTCATTACTATGTTTTTGTTTGTTTTGTCTAGTTTTCTAAATTAAATTTTATTTTAAGCCCTATCTTAGCCCAAGTATAGTAAACTGGAATCTTGGATACAGGGTTGACTCATTATTTTTTAAATTTTGGTATAGGTTTCAAGAGATTGTTTAGTGGGAAAATTTATAAGAATGTGTTTTTCTAGGAATTCCTGTCTTGGAAGTCAGGTAATCCTGATTGCTAAGACCTTAGTACACCAGCTGGCCAGGCTTTCTCACCCAGTTTCCTGCCTGTCTCTGTCTTTCCTCTACCCTTCTTTCCCAGTCTGGAGCATTCCAAGTCTAACTATGTGAATACAATCAAATCAACACTCCCTTTGCTTCTAGAAAAAGATGTCATTGGACTCTTCTCAATCCATACATGATCATCCCTAGACCAAAATACACTTCCCTATTTACAATTCCTTTACTTGTGTTGTCTTTCTCTATTTGAATGCAACCCTTAAGGTCAGGGACTTATGCTTTTGCCTTTCTATCACCTGCTATTAGCACAGTGTTGTTGTTTATTAAGCACTTATTAAATGCTCATTTATTTATTTACTCCTTCCTTATGCTTGTAATAAGCACCAAACTTTTCTTTTTTACCTATATGTTGGACTGTAATCCTGCCTGCTTTTCATTTCTGGATGGTAAGGCCTTGTATCTTTATTTGTTCATACTTCACTTTGACTTGGAATTCTTGGCACTAACATCTGGTTTGTGCATCTAACCACATTTATGTCCATGTGTTCTTCCTAGCTTGGACCATTGGACATTGCCTAGATCTTTATTTTGGACATCTAACCACATTTAGGTCCATGTGTTCTTCCTCGCTTGGACCATTGGACATTGACTAGATCCTTATTTTGGACATCTAACCACATTTACGTCCATGTGTTCTTCCTCGCTTGGACCATTGGACATTGACTAGATCTTTATTTTGGACATCTAACCACATTTACATCCATGTGTTCTTCCTCGCTTGGACCATTGGACATTGACTAGATCTTTATTTTGGACATCTAACCACATTTACGTCCATGTGTTCTTCCTCGCTTGGACCATTGGACATTGACTAGATCTTTATTTTGGACATCTAACCACATTTAGGTCCATGTGTTCTTCCTCGCTTGGACCATTGGACATTGACTAGATCCTTATTTTGGACCTCTAACCACATTTACGTCCATGTGTTCTTCCTCGCTTGGACCACTGGACATTGACTAGATCTTTATTTTGGACATTGGATTTGGACATTGTCATAAATCTATTATTAGAAACTTGTTGTTATTGAATCATTTCAGTCATGTCTGACTCTTCATGACCCCATTTGGGGTTTTCTGGGTAAGGATACTATATTGGCTTGTCATTTCTTTATCCAGCTAACTTAAAAGGATAAGGCAAATAGGGTTAGGTGACTTTCCCAGGGTCATACAGCTAGGAAGTGTCTGAGGTCAGATTTGAACTCAAGGAGATGAGTCTTCCTGACTTCAGCCATGACAGTTTATACTATGCCAAAGAGAAAAAATATCCATGGAAATCAGCATAAAAAACACATTCAAATTAACTTCAAAAGACAAATTCTGATGTATAGGTGGAGTATTCTAGAACAAAAGGCCTCATAGGAAAAGAGACCATGGAATCCCAACCTTTTTGAGCAGAGAACTTTGGGCAATTGTAAGTCCACTGCTGGGGAGATGACCACCTTATGAGAGAAGTAGGATTGAGGCAGGATGAGGAGAAGCTGACAATGGTTTTAACCCCCTGGGAGAGAAAGTGCACCTTTTAGAAGCTTCCTATTTAAACTATTTATTCTTGCTAATTAGGTGATAAGCTTAGTTCTTGCTGTTCTTGAAAGCATTGATGTTTGATCATTGCTCTCTATTTCAGTGTTCAGTACCAAACCCAGATCACCTCGCTCTATAGCGGAGCCTCTAGTCAATGCTTTCATGTTCAGGTCCTGATTCTTACCCATGTCTTTGAATTCAGTTTGGCATGGGAATTCTGATGTTGATTTTATACTTGTTAGCAGAGTTCCTCTAACACTGTTTGTTGAATGAAGAATAAATGAATAAATAAATGAATTTTCTGCTTGCAGGTTCTATGGAACTTAAAGCATAAGTTCCTATAGAAGTGTTATAAATATTTCTAATCTAGCCACAACATTTCTGATAAACCATACTATAATTGAAATAATATACCTTTTTAAATTTTCTATTTTATTTTTAATTTGTGAAATAAAACAAGCATTTCCATAACAGTATAACAAAAAAAGAGGATTGCACATGAAACTGCAAATCTATTACACATAATTTTCTATTCCTTTTAAGTATATAATGAAATTATCATGTAAATTTCTTTTCTTTCTTTCTCTCCTTGCCTTAGAGATGGCTACCTTTAGACATTTGTGTATGTATATGTATATTTTATATATATATATATATATATTTGAAATAATTTTATATATGCCTCTATTTATCAGTTCTTTCTCCGGATGCAGTTAATGTCTTTGTTAATATGTTCTTTGTAGTTAATTTGGGTATTTATAATAGTTAAAATGACATTCACTCAAAGTTGTTCTTAAAATAGTATTATTGTTACTGTATACACCATTCTCCTGGTTTGGCTCCTTTTACTCTTTATTATTTCATGCAGGTCTAGCCATGTTTTTCTAAGATCATTGAGCTCATCATTTTTTATAGCATAGTACTAGTTCAACACAATCATAAACCCCAGATTGTTCAGCCATTCCCCAATTGATGGAATGGAAAACAACACTGTAATAATATTAATGTTACTAATAAAACAGAATTGAAGGAGTAGGACTTCTTTTTAATGCTAGTACTTAGGAAAAGAAGGATTAATTAAAGGATGATGAAAAGGCAGGTAAAGACTTGCAGATATTCTGAAGGGGCCTTCTGTATAATTTAATAGTCATTTAATTAAACACGTATTTATTTTCAGCTGTGTACAGATCACCGTGCCCAGTGCCAGGGGAAATACAAAGTTTAGCTAAAACTTAAACCCTGCCTTCATGTAGTTCAGTGTGTACTAATAATAGCTATGATATTAAAAATACATAATAGTTTCCTGAGAGAAGCGCAGTCAAAATTAAAAGTGAAAACATATGATTAGATTCCTAAAAGATGAGTAGGAATGCATTGAAGATAGGAAGAGTTAAAGGGAAGACATTTGAAGATCAGGGAATATGTGGCCTGAGACAAGACAGAGGTAGAAAAGAGAGGGCATATTCAGTAAATGATCAGTTGTTCAGTTTGGCTAGAATGTAGGGTAAATAAAAGTAAATCCCAAACCAGTACAAGATAAAAAGAACTTTGTCCCAGAGCACCAACATGCTGGGGACATGTGTGCTTCCTCTTTGAACACTTCAGAATCTCACCTCACTGACTCCTACCACTGCAACTGGCCCTGCGCACCACTTCCTAAGGCCACAGTCAAGGGTTAAGAATGGGTTTCTTTGAGTGCTACTGCACCCATATTTGAACTGCCTGTCTTTGGAGCCAAAGTCCCTTCCCCATAGAACTGAACTCTCTATATATCACCACTGCATCCTCAGACTCCTTCCCACTTTCCAGTTTATTTGCCCTAGGTTGAAGCAATTCTAGTCACATTTTATGTAGAGTAGTATAAAGTGTATAAAGATAATGTGGGCATTTGAATGGCCTTTAGACTTCATATGTATAATGAATATGATTTTGTTCACTTTCCCAAATGGCGGGGAAGGGGACTGAGAGGGAGAATTTGGAACTCAACATTTAAAAAAATGAATGTTAATTTAAAAAATGTAATTGGGAAATATTTAATAAAAATGAAAACATTAAATAGAAGCTTATGATATTAGTTCTTTATTGTATCATAGTGAATTCAGAAACTTAAAACTTTCAAAGGATTTCTAGCAATACTCATCTCTTATGAACCACAATTAGAATGCTTTTAAAGAGGGCATTGATAAGTAATGAAAAAAAGCAAAGGAGTAGAGAGATTATCTTGATGTAATTGAGTAAGAATTGGAAAAGGGTTATAAGAAGGAAGATATGTGTACAGATTTGGGGAAAATACTATGGGACAGATTTATCTGAACTATTAATGGTGAAAGAAAGAAAGAAAGACACTGGAAAGAATAGCATATGAAAGACCTCTCATTGAGGAGAAAGAAAGGAGGTGGTCATAAAAGAAAACTGGACTAGTCCATTCTGTGCACTGGCCACCAGGTGTCATCATCATCTTGAGGCAGCTTAGCTGCTATAGGGTACAAGCAATGATATGGTAGGTAGAGTCAACTCTTTCTTACCTGATTGTTAAATATTTGCATTGAATGATTATCCCTTGGTAATAGGCAAATGCTAAAAATTGGCACTTGATTTAGCATTTTGTTGATTTCTAGACTCAAGAAAACAATGAAGAAAATGTTAGTAAACTTAAAAAGTATAACATGGGATCAATATTTTTTATATACAAATTGTTCTAAGGCCATTAGGCAGCCTCATGGTGGTTATAGGCATAGGAGGGGAGGCAGTATAAAATGAGTTCTTCATATATATAGTACTTTTACTTGTAATATTCCTTAGTAAGGCTATGATTTATTAAGATGGCAGCTCACTGCCAAATTAACACTAAAGTTTTTGATTTCAAACATATCTAACATTCCTTTGAATTTAAGTAGTTATAATAAGGAAGATTTTCTTCCTTTATAAGTCTCTTTTGCAATAATTTACTAAAGGAAGCAGTGAAGCCAGTAAAACTTTACTCATCTACCCCAAGGAAGGATGGAGATATTTGCAAATCATTTTTGTGTCTATTCTCTTTTTTCCCTTCCATTTTTCTCTAGTACTTGGGTGGGGTGGGGGGGGTTAGTAAGGGGAGAAAGAGAGGGAATAGTTGGAAAAGGAAGTACCATATTTAACATACCCCGCAACCTAAATACCAGCTTGAGTTGCTAGTGTTTGAATCCCCTGTAACTCAGGAAATCTTATTGAATAGTGTCTTAGTTTGGTGGAGATACTATTATAATATTGTGTAAGACTTAATTTTGACCATCAAAGATTGTTATTGCACAGAACTCAAAGGCTTAAAGAAATTCTATTGTTGGAAAATACTGATTTCTACTAAATCCTTAACTTGTGGTTAAATTTTTCTGTATTGTTTTTGAAAAGACTGACAAATGGAAATAATTTAAATTGGAGATATTATATGGTTTTATAAGCATTAGTATACATCAGACTGTGACTTGAGATATACTATCAGAGGGTGGTACTTTACTCCCTTATTTTTGTCCCTACTACACTCTAAGCCAAATAATAATCATAAAATTTTTAAAAATTATCTTTTTGAGTCATAAAATATCTCTAAATTTAAAAGCATAATCAGTACCTTTTGCTATTAGTCAATTTTAATATTGGTTCTGAAACATATACTGAGTTTATAAATACATTTAAAAGAAATCTCTTTGATTGCGTTAGGTGTCCAGAGCCATAAACCTGAATTATTAATTTCATATTGCCCACAACAGACCTCTTGTGAATGTTTGCAGAGTTTATAGGATATCAGTTACAAATGTGATTATACCAACCATTCCTCAGAACTGACACCAGTTTCAAATTAAAAACTGACAGGCCTCACCTGCTCCTGGGTTCACCCACAGGTCACCTTCTTGTCACTTCAGCTCTCCCCCCATTAAAATGACATCTGTGTTCATAAAGAGACTGAGCGGGGCTGCAAGTTGTTAGAATTGTTGGGGAATAAGAATAAGGTGTCATCTGCTCAGATAATGTAGTGTTCAACTTTGGCCTTTCATGGGACATGATGCCTGCAACACCTGACTATGTTCCGAACATGAGAATAGATGGAATGGGGAGGTCACCAGTTGTTCCTCAGATAATCCATGGAAGTAGATGAATTTAGGTCACCTAGAGGTGGAGTATGAATGGCTCTGCAAGAAGTCAATTAGAAACATGAGATAAAATGAACAAACAAAAACTGCGAAAGTATCTTGTCCATAAATCTTTCAAAATTTCTTGTGAGTCAATATTATAAATTTTCTCAGCTGAAAATGGGTTGGTAAGATTTCTGCTTGTGTGTTTTAGAAAAGTGATTAGATAGATATGAAAATTGAAATGGATGATCAATTTCCTTGAATTTATTGGGCATAAGAAATTTGAATGCACATTCATTATGTTTTGTAATTGTATGTCTCCTTTGACTAGGAACTTAAAAATTTAGTGATATCATTCTAGTTAAAGATACTAATGATTTCAGAAGTCAGAATAAGCCGTCATTTTGGAGATAATTAGATGATAAAGTCTCTAAAATAGAGATGGATTTTTTATGTCTCTAGTATCAATACTTACCAGGTACTCACTGAATGATGGGTAATCCTGATAAAAATAGCAAAAAAAAGTTAGCTGAAAAAATTGATTTCAACAATTATCATTAATAGTGACTTTAAAATTTGATTATTCTTACTATCAAAAATGAACATCATATTTATTTCAAAAACAAAGATTTCTGATTAAGGTCAGGTAGGTGGCATAGTGGGATAGGTTATTAGATTTAGCATCAGGAAATCCCGAGTTCAGATTCAGACTCAGTCTCTTACTAGCTGTGTGACTGAGCAAGATGCTTAACTTCTCTACTCGTAGGTGGTTATGAGAATGAAATGAGATAATATTTGTCAAGTTCTTTGCAAACCTTAAACTGTTATATGTGTTAGCTATTAAGATTTAAATCTATACATTTTTTAAAAAATCATCCTAACTATTTAGTCAATCCATCATTTAGTGAGTCTATCATTGACAGTCACTGTGCTGATTACTAGATACAAAGACAGAAACAATAAACAGAATTTGTTCTCAAGGAGCGAACCAAACAGGCAAATAATAAGACAGGTATAACATACACGCAAAGCAGATAAAAGATAATCTCGGGAAAGGCATTAGCAGTTGGAGGAAGAAAACTTGTCTAAAGAAAGTGGAATTTGAGTTGAATCATGAAGGAAGTTCACTTCCATAAGGAGTGGAAGGGAAGAGGGAAAACATTCCAGGGGGTGCAATTAGTGTAAAAGCATGGAGTCTGTAGGTGTAGCATCATGTTTGAGGAAATGCCAGTAGGCTAAGGAAATTAAATCTTAGGCTGTGTGGGTAGGGGAAGAATGGGTAAGGACACTAGAAAAGTGGGAAGGGACAAAGTTTGGAGAGTTTTAACAATCAGAGGACTTCATATGTAATACTGGAGATAATAGGGAGTAATTAAGAAAGAATTTATTGAATTGGCAGGTGATATGATCAGAACTACGTCTTTTCTTTAGTATCAGAATGGATTGGAATGGGGAATGAGTTGAGGCAAAGAAAACAATTAGAAGGCTATTACAATAAAGAATTGCAAAAGCTCTACAATATGGGCATCTCCACATCTTCACAATAAGCTACCTAAAGGAGGGGTAGATACCTGGTGTAGTGCTTGCATCTGCTTAGCATTTTTATCAATGAATTCAGTGAAGGCACAGAAGGCACAACCACCAGATTTGCAGACAATGATGGATTACTAATACACTAGGTTATAGAACTGGGAATGGGATCCCCAAAGATCATGGTAAACAGGAATGATGGGCTGGATGCAACAAAGTGAAATTGAACAAATATATGCATAAAGTCTTACAGTTGGATTGAAGAAAAAGCATGATATAAGTATATTATATGACTGGACATTGGTTCTTATGAAAGCAAAATCAATGAATTAGCAGTGTTAAATGACATCCTCTTAACCTTCTCTCCTCTTCCCTGCCTCCTAAAAAGGTGAATGCAATCTTTGAATGCATGGAGGCAGGATACCTAGAACCGGAGAGGTGATGTTTCCACTGTAGTCTGTTTTGCTCTGGCAATGAAGCACACAGTAGGTTTGATCTGGTTATTACATATTACAAACAAGACATTTTGAAGGAGAGAGAGATTTAGAGATGTCATTAATGAAATCCTTGTATGAATAAAAAAGATGAGCTAGTAACTTTGTAAGATTGAGGAATAACCATAGGGAAAGCTGTTATCCATTATTACACTGGTATACATCATGATGTCAAGGGAAACTTAAGGGGACTTGAAACTATATTTTCCATATCACATAAATTAATATCTCAGCAGGGTAATAATCTAATTATCACAGTATCATAACAGTTATAGAATTTCAGTGTGGGAGGGGGACTTTGAAGTTATCTGGTTTAAATCATACCTGAAGCAGGAATTTCCTCTATAATATTACAGACTAGCAGTCATTTTAAAGACCTTTAAAGTCATTTGAAGATGGGAAACTGCATGACTTTAGAGTAGTTTCTTTTCTTTCTTAAAACATGTATTTATTTATTTATTTTTAGTTTTCAACATTCACTTCCACAAGATTTTGAGTTCCAAATTCTCTCCCATCTCTCTCCTCTGCCCACCCTACAGAGTAGTTTCTAACCACTCATAATTAGATTGAATAATTGGTAATTGGATAATTGAAATTACATCATAATTGGATCTACTTGAAGAAAAGGGAGTTTGTAGACCAGACAATAAAAGACTTAGGGATGAGGGTAGCTATCTTCAAATATTTCAGAGCTGTCATTGGAGAAAGACATCAAGCTTGTTTTTCTGGCCTGGGAAAGCGGAACTACCATCAATGACAGGTCAGCACAGAGAAGCTTGATTTCTGCTTAATATGAAAACCTTCTGAGTGGCTAGCAATTACCCCAAAGTCAAGAGGTTTCTCATATGTGTAGCTTTTCAAGACTATGTATGGTACTAGTCAATGATCTTATGGAAGGAATATCTTTTGCCAATTTTTGAATCATTAGCACTTAGCACACAGTACCTGGAACATACTAGACTCTTAATGAATGTTGATTCCTTCAGGTATGATTTGGACAAGATGATGTCAAAGCTCTCTTCAAACACTGAGATCCTATGATGAGTATGATTCTGACTGAGATGTTAATTTGGGAAAGTTTAATATCCATTTTATTTTCATTGCTATGAACTTATGATTTCATTGGTATAGGCAACTCTTTAGCATAGAATGCAAATGCATTGCAAAAACCCGTGTGAACTGGCAAGTTATCTATAATCTATAGTCATAAAGAGTTGTCTAGGGCATGAGAAGTTAATTGCCCATGGTTACACAGCTGATATATATTAGAGACACGACCTGTACTCAATTCTTTCAAATTCTTTGTACTATGCCATGTTGGCTATATCAGTTTAACAGATGGTATTAAACTGGGGTACAGTATACCATAAATCATTGTATTAATAAATGATTTAATTTAAATAAAAATATGACTGAATCTTTGTTATCATGAGGTGCTTTGAGAGTGGAATTTTACTAAATTGTGGAAGCATTTATAATTAGGTTTCCAAAAGTAATAACACTATTCTTTCACACAATATCCCATCACTATCTATTTCATAAGACTTTCATAAGAGAGTAGTGTGGTAAGAAAACTTATTTTTCAAGGAAAAGCACTTCTTTGTACTAAGTTTTTTAACCATGACCAAGGCATGATGATAGATCTATTGTTGTGTTTAGCAGAAAATTTGTTCCTTCGTTTTGATACTTTCACTTTATAATAAATCTCAGATCAGGTTGACTGTATCTGGTCATGAATGCTAAGGAGGCATGGCAAGACAGCAATTGGCATGAAAAGAGTTAGTGATTTTTGTGGCCTGCAAAAGCCACATGAGTAAAAACTTATGGGAGTGATTGTTGAAAACTGAAAACAAATTAATTGAAAAAAATACCATAAGAGTAAACAGTGGAAAGTAGGATACCAAATGCAATGTGGTCTAAGGGTACATTTAATGGCATAGAGTGCAGATTAAGAGTGGTGATAGTTCTGCCATAACTGTAAGGAACAAATGAGATAATATTTAAGTGCTTAGTATAGTGTCTGATACATCGGAGGTACTTAAGAAATGCTCTCTTTCCCCTTTTTTATGAAGCGCCAAATCCAGAGTATTTGGTTTAATTCTGGTTTCTATACCTTGGAAAGTGTATTAGATAGCCAAAGTCCACAAAAAGACTGTGCTCAGGACATACAAATGGAAAGGAGATTAGGCAACTGAATGATTGGGGATGGTTAGCTGGGAGAGTTCTATGTGTGTGTGTGTGTGTGTGTGTGTGTTCATCCTTCATTGCTGAAGAAGGCCATGTCATCAGAGAAATAATGACATGACTTGCACTTGACTTTGTTTTGAGTGAGGGAGGGCTGTGCAGGTCACCAGCCTCACTTCTCCTCCAGAGTCATCTGAATCCAGTGACCAGATATTCATCAGGATGACTGGAGATGACCTAGGATGAGGCAATTGGGGTAAAGTGACTAAATCAAAGTCACACAAATAGTGAGTGTCAAGTGTTAGCTGGGAGAAGAAGCTTAGAGTAGGATTAGACATGGAGCAGGCATAATAAATGCCTTCAAGTTTTAAAAGAATATCATATTGATGAAGAATTGTCTTGCTCTGTTTGGCTCCAGAAAACAGAACTAAAATAATGTATGAAAGTAGTAGAAAGATAGGTTTTGACTCTTAGGAAAATTTTACTAAGATTTAGACCTGTCCAAAGTTGGAATGGTTTTTATCTGTGTTGGCATTAGGTGCCTCTCAGTGGAGATCTTCAAGCAAAAGTTAGATGACTATATATGAGGATACATTAGAGGTCATTATAAAAGTAAGAACTGAACTTACTTTCTAAGGTTCTCATTCAACCCAAAGATTCTGTAATTCTAAACAAAAACCACATAGACAAAGGAGAGGGAAGAGTCATTTTAGCACAGGGGTGGGGATCTTTAAGCCTTCTAGGTCCTTGGATGTGGTCTTTTGACTGAGTCCAAGTTTAAAGAAGAAATCCTTTTATTAAGGGGATTTGTTCTGTGAAGTTTGGATTCAGAGGGTTGCACTTGAGGACCTAGCAGTCACAGGTGGCCTGGATGCCACAGGTTCCCCACCCCTGTGACCTAGCACCAAAATGAAATTGACTCACTTAAGTTTTTGCTAAAAGGCAGCCAATCAATAAAGAGAACAATCTGGGGACTCAAAGAATGGGGCCAGATAGGAGTGGACTGAATCTTAGACCAAAAAAGGAAATGCTGAAATTGTGTATGATGGAGGATTATCTTCAGCATTGGAAATAATAAAGGAAAATAAGGGAAGAGTGTGCTCATATTAAATTATTGAAATTTAGGTGTATATGTTGTGCTATGGCTAGGCTAGGAGAACTGGACTTTCTGGAAGGATTTTGGTAGTGAAATTGAAAGCAAGATCGATGGACAAATGACTATTTCACTTAGCAGCTGCGTTACTGGATGACAAGTTGTGTTCTGATAAGCCAATTTAGATATTATCAAAACGAAAGAAAATATATAATCAAAGGGGCTTTGTGTTTGACTGGGATGGGGGTGGGTGTTGTTTAAAGAGAGATAAGACAGGACAAGAAACAAAGAAGATGGAAAAAACCAACAACTTCTATCCAAAACTTTATAAATTGTGAACACATTAATGGAGAACATGCTAGAAGTGAGAAGATAGTGAAATAAGATCAAGATGATAATTTAAATTATATACTATCTATATTAAACTTGGAAAGTTGTGTTGTCTATATGAAGCTTCATCTAGATGTGAAGCTGAATTCAGGTAAACATCCAGGAAGAGAGAGAGAGACAGAGAGAGAGACAGAGAGACAGAGACAGAGAGACAGAGAGAGAGAAACAGAGAGAGACAGAGACAGAGACAGAGAGACAGAGACAGAGAGAGAGACAGAGAGAGACAGAGACAGAGAGAGACAGAGACAGAGAGACAGAGACAGAGAGAGAGACAGAGAGAGAGACAGAGACAGAGAGAGGCAGAGACAGAGACAGAGGCACAGAGACAGAGACAGAGGCACAGAGAGAGAGACAGAGAGAGAGACAGAGAGAGACAGAGACAGAGAGACAGAGACAGAGACAGAGAGACAGAGAGAGACAGAGAGACAGAGAGAGACAGAGGGAGAGACAGAGACAGAGAGAGACAGAGACAGAGAGACAGAGACAAAGAGAGACAGAGAGAGAGACAGAGACAGAGAGACAGAGAGAGAGACAGAGAGAGACAGAGAGACAGAGAGAGAGACAGAGACAGAGAGACAGAGAGAGACAGAGACAGAGAGACAGAGACAGAGAGAGACAGAGACAGAGAGAGAGACAGAGACAGAGACAGAGAGACAGAGACAGAGAGAGACAGAGACAGAGAGAGAGACAGAGACAGAGAGACAGAGACAGAGGGAGAGACAGAGACAGAGAGAGACAGAGACAGAGAGACAGAGACAGAGAGAGAGACAGAGACAGAGAGACAGAGACAGAGAGAGACAGAGACAGAGAGACAGAGACAGAGGGAGAGACAGAGACAGAGAGACAGAGACAGAGAGAGAGAATATGAGTATGTGTGTGTGCGTGTGTGTGTGTGCGCGTGAGCGCATGTGTGCAGCAGAATATTGGAAAATATTTTGTTGATTAACTGTGTCCTTTTTCACTTTTAAATTTTACTATGCTGCTTCTTTGTATTCTTATAGGTTATTTAACGAATTTATTAATCACGGTCTCATAGATTCAGATCCAGGAGGGACCTTTGAGGTTTTCTAGGCCTCTACAGGTTTTCTGCTTTCTAAAGTTTTCTTGGTCTTACAGATGATGAACTGAGGAAGAGAAAGGAAGTAAATTCCCTGAGGTTACATATTTATTAAGTAGCAGAATTAAGATTTGAATCCAGATCCCACTGGCTGCCAATCCAGCATTCTTCCCATTATCTTCTGCTTCTTCCCTACTGAACTCTGCCTATTAAATAAAGTCTTTGTCTCCTTCCAAGGCCCAGCTGAAATGACACCTCTTTCATGAACAGCAATTCTGATCTCTGTCTCAGTCCCAGCCAAAAATTATCACTGCTTTTTCAAATGTTCCTAGTAAATTTTGTGTATATTTCATCTTTGTCTTCATCCCACTGTACATTGGGATGTAATTCTTTTTGTTTAGATTGTAAATTCCTTGGAGGGGAAGACTATATAATTTATGATCTCTAGATTAATGGCCTCTAACAGTGTACTTGTATATCATAGGCATTTAATAAATGTTTAGTGGATGAATGAATAAATGTGTAAACAAACAAATTTATGAATTGAATCATTCAATAAACATTTATTAAGCTACTATTATGTGTCAGGGACTATACCAGGCTCTAGATGTACAAAGAAAATGAACTTACTCCTACCCCCTAGAAACTTACATTTCATAAGAGAACAAGGGAAGACATGTGCATTTAAGTATATTATGCATACACACAAGTATACATACACACATATATAATGTTATTATATGGGTAGATATTGGTGTTACTGTACTAATGTATTATAAGTAAAACATAACCATGTTTTTGTTCAGTTGTTTTCCAGTCATGTGCAATGCTTTGTGACCACATTTGGGGTTTTCTTGGCAAAGATTCTGCAGTAATTTGTCATTTTCTTCTCCAAAATCAGTATATATTATATACTTCTACATAATATATACCTAACACAACATATATAACACAGACATAAAATACTGTAAAATAATATATACCATAGATAGTATACAGTATAATATATAATAAAATACATATACCATAGGTATGTATAGTATATACAGAATAAATTCAATAGAAACAAGGAAAATGAACTAGTCCTTACCTTCAAGAAGCTTATATTCCATAGGGGAAGAGGGGAAGGCATGTACATATAAGTATGTATTATGTACTATATATAATATGTGTAGCATTATTATATATATATAGGTGTTTTATGTATCATGAATAATATATAAGTATATAGTATATACTTGTGCATAATATATACCTATGTATGTACATATATATATTACTGTGTGTGTGTTCGTCCTTCATTGCTGAGGAAGACCATGCCATTGGAGAAATGATACATGACTTACATTTGACTTTGTTTTGAGTGAGGGAGGACTGTGCAGGTCACCAGCCTTACTTCTCTTCCAGAGCCATCTGAATCCATGGCCAGATATTCATCAGGATGACTGGAGATGACCCAGGATGAGGCAACTGGGGTTAAGTGACTTTCCCAAAGTCACACAGCTAGTGCGTGTCAAGTGTCTGAAGTGAGATTTGAACTCAGGTGCTCTATCCACTGCACCACTTAGTTGCTATATATATATATATACACACACACACACACATATATATATATATTTAAATGTTTATGTATTACTATATATACCATACACTTACACAAACTAAATATGAGGTAATTTGGAGGGCTACTACAGTGGCAACTAGGTGGCACAGTAGATAGAATGTCAAACTTGGAGTTCAGGAAGACCTAAGTTCAAATCCAGCCTCAGACACTTATTAGTTGTGTCACCCTGGACAAGTCACTTAATGCTGTTTCTTTATCTGTAAAATAAATTGGAGAAGTAAATGCAAGCCATTCTGATATCTTTGCTAAGAAAACCCTAATTAGAGTCAGAAAGAGTAGGATACAACTGAC
Organism: Bettongia penicillata ogilbyi; assembly: GCA_023548195.1. Taxonomy (NCBI): domain Eukaryota; kingdom Metazoa; phylum Chordata; class Mammalia; order Diprotodontia; family Potoroidae; genus Bettongia; species Bettongia penicillata. Next base: position 787,094 of record JAJHZJ010000602.1, on the reverse strand, counting down.
ACAACTGAACAACCACAAACATTAAGGAAGAGTGAATTTTGAGCTAACATATTTGATGAGTAGTAACTCTAATATAGGGAAGAATCTCTTTTCCTAACCATAGTATTAGTGAAATGGACAATAGAGAAATATCATAAAGACATGTCTGTCTCTTACAAGTAGAACAAATGGTAGGGAAATATCTTCCCAAATTAGGCTAATTATTACCATCAGTATTCTAAATGATCTGTATTTTTACGTGTGTGTGCACGTGTGTGTGTGTGTGTGTGTGTGTGTATGTGTGCGTGTGTGTCCTCCACTGGAGCTGGTTTCATAGCCTCTGTCCTCTAATAAATAATTTTTTTGTAGTTGCTTTGGCCCCAAATTCATAAGATTTTAATCAGCGATGTCAGACTCAAATAAAAACAATTCCTGCAGGCCACATATTGACTTAGAAAACCACAAATCAACATTTTCTATGTTGTGTTATACTTTTATTTGTTTGGTTCAATATTTCCTTCCCAATTACATTTTAATCTGGGTTGGGGAGCTGTTCCAGACTTCTGCTAGCCTGGATTCAGATGATGAGCCTCACTCAGCTTTTCAAGATCATACTTTGTAGGCTGTACCTGAAGTTTTTCTTCATGGTTTGTTTTCTCCTGTTATGTTCTAGGTTAGGTGCAAGTAAACCTGTGCTGAGATGAAGCATCACAGTGGAACTTAGTGGAATTTAGTATAATTAGGAGAAGCCAGATATTTTATCCCAGAATTAACATTTTTTATTTCCTGCACCATAACTTGTCTGAAAACTTTAAGTGAAAGTGATTCTGAAAATGTATAATGCCTCAATCTGGGAAAGAGCATGATCTACTGAAAAGGAAAGAGGCCCTGGGTCTGACACATGCCAACTATGTGACCACTGGCAAGTTACTTCTTTTCTCTAAATCTCAGTTTCCTCGTCTATAAAATTAGGATAATATTATTTTTACTTGCAGCATTGTTATAGTATAAATATTTTGTGATCTTGAAAGTAATAAAAAAAAGTATGTGATCTTTCCTATTCAAAGGTCTATGCATCAGATTGAAGCAATTACATTTCTGAGTGGATTTTAAGTTTGTTTTCCAAACTTTGGATTGTGAGCTGAAAATAGAAGGGAACTTGTATACTGGGGTTTGATGTGGGACCATGGGACCAACCATGGTTTTCTGCAGCATCGAGTGCCAAGCCCTTCAGCACTGAGCCCCATGTATCAACCAAAAGTTTTCAAGGGGATTTTAGTATATGCTCCATGGAAAAGCCCATACCCATATACTTTCTATGTATCCAATACTTGCTGCACTTGCCATTTATGATAATATGATCTCAAGATTTTATAAAGGCTGTGAGTTGATGTGGGGCATCCAGTGTTGGGTTTGGTGTCAAAAGGATCTGAGTTCAGCTCCTACTTTAGAAGCTGTTATTTATCCTTCTTTCTTAAAGAGCACCAATGACATCATGGGGATGATATCTTGACTTACACATGAGTTGGATTTAAGTGAGGCAAACCCATGCAAAGTCTTCAGTCTCACTCTGTTCTTCACAGTCATTGCAATTCAGTGGCAAGACAAAAGCCAAGATGGCCCAGGATCATGGTTGACCTTGGACTTTCTAAAATAAGGTCTTTCCCTGGACTCTGGTTGTCTGTGGCAACACCCATTCAATGACCAAGAGTTGAGTAAGAATCGAGATAAAGCAAAGTCTGCTATATGACCCTAGGCAAATCTCTTAGTGTCTCTTGTCTTCATTTACTTCTTCTGTAAAATGGCGGCAATAATATTGTTGTGAAAATAAGATGAAATAACCAATATAAAGTCTCTAATAAACCTTAAAATCCTGTATAAATCCTAATTATCATCATGTAATGGTTTTTGTAGTGGTTTAATTTATTAGAATATACTTGTCTAAATATGTTTTTCTTGTTTTTTGTCAGTACCTGCATCCAGAATTACTAGTGAAGGATGTGGACACCAAAATTGCATTTGGTCTTGATTTTCATTATAAGACCAGTAATTATTAAACTTGATTAAAATCTGAAAAATCTATATTGTAGGAACTGGAATTTTACTAGATTGAAAATTTGCCTTTATCAAAGCAAGTCACTTGACATGTCTCAGAGCTCTTAAGTGGCTTGTTCATGGTAATATTTCTAATAACTGAGACAGGGTTTGACCCTAAGCCTTCCGGATTCCAAGTCTAGGTTATTTTCTACTATTCCATATTGACATTCTGCCAAAGAAAGTAGAGGTGAGAAACATGGAAACACGAACAAAATAGTTTTGTATGTGGTTGTTGAAATTCTGATTCTTAGGAACCAAATGTAATATTTCACATTCCACCAGAACAACTGCTAGTTCCTCCTTGAATTTTTTGTGTGTCTATTCAATCTATTTAGCAATTAATCATACACTACAAAAAGTCAAATTTTCTACGGTGGTCTATAACTACTACTTAAATATATTGCTTTGTTACTCTTCATGTGTTTTTGTCTTTTCTGCCCTAGATTATGTACTTATTGAAGTTAACAGTTCAGTCTTACACTTTGTTTCTCCTGTGGAGACTGGTACAATCAGATTTATTGTTTCAATTTATCAGTAAAATTGTTGGCAGGGATACTCCCTCTAATAACACAGGCTGATATTCACCTTGAATTGCTAATTAGTTTATGAAATTATGAAATGAGGCAGGCATGCCTAGTTCTTTGAGTACTTGTTTGGAAAGACTAGTGACAGAAGAAAGTGAGATTACAATCATACTTTAATAAGGCACAGAGAGTATGGGTGAACAAGCACAGAAAATATAGAGGCAAGCGGGGAAATGGTTACAGAGGCCAACTCTGTGGAGACAAGGGATAGGGTAGTAGCAAAGGGAGGCAGGCAGTGCTGGAAAAGAAAATGGAGCTTGTGAAAGACAGAGAATCACTCATATAACCATAGATGAGAGTTGAGAGCATTTTGCAGCGTGGATCCAGACAGTGATGGAAGAGCACACAGGGGCAAGAGTTTTAGGTCTCATTTTTATGTGGATTTTGGGGGGACAGATGAACTCTTATCCATACCATCTTGGGCTTAATTTGTTAACATATCCAGATCATCCCAAAATTGTAGATAAAACTTGGAAGTTAACATACATCATCTCAAAGTTATTAACAACATCTGGTCTTACTGTGGATGTCTGAAACATATTATAGAATGGGATAGACCCTCACAACAAAGTCTAGATGGCTGTCCTTAATTAAGCACATACTATCAGGATGTGATTGTTACAATTTGTAAATTACGCACCTTTGATTTTTGGAATGATTTGTACATGATTTCTAGGTTTCCCTTTACAATCTTATTTCCTGCTATTGATACTTTATACTGGCTACTTACAAACTTACTATACTGGCTAGATTGAGGGATGATGGTCAGGTGAATCAGGACAAGATACAATTTTAATCCACCCCTCCGTTAGATCATTCCAGCAGGAAGGATAACAAATACTTATGAAATTCACCAGATCTTTCAAAGTGTGAATAGTAGTTGATACTTGTCATGGATGACATTGATGATCAAATTTGTACACTAAAACTTTATTGCATAATATCTACTTGAGGAAATGAATTAGTACTCAGGAAATTAATCTGGGAAAGATGAACTAGATGCGATCAAACATGAAAAAGAAATCTGTGTTAGAGATGACACATTTTAAAGATGCAGAGGGATCAGCTTTCAAAGTATCCTAAAAAAGAAATACACTTCAAATATATGAAAAAAGTGGTATTTCTTTCCCCTACAAGATGTCTAAGAAGACATCAGTAGCTATTGATTCATATTCCTATTTTCTCATCCCTATAAAATTTTGAAAGAATGATTCATGCAACATCAAAGGTATCACTGATAAAAATAAAAGAAGGTGATAAGTAGGTATTTGTATAAAATGCTCTACAGTAAACCACATTTTCACAGTCACATAATTAACTTAGTAATGCAAAGGATATAAATTCCTACTGTGATTTTGGTTTATTAATGACAAAAGAACCATATGACTCAGAGAAAAAATCCGACAGAGGATATTTCTTCATCATATGTTAATGTTAATATAAGATCCCTTAAGAGATATAACTACAGAAGTGATTGCTGAACATGAGTATCAATATAAATAAAAACCTAAAGCAAGAAGAAATATACCACCCCAAGGTTATTTGCCATGGTCATGGAGGATGTTTTGTATAAAGTACAAATGGAAGAGAGTCTTTCCAAATGCTCCTATTTTGGGATGATATATACATATACATACATACATTGTACAGCCACTGCAAAAGGACAACTACCTGGATGCAGAACTGAACAGGAAGATGAGAATGGACTGGATTGTTTTTTAAGAATTTGGTCATTTTTCATGTCTCTAATATTGCTCCGAAAATACAAGTCCCTTTTAAAATATGAATATTCTTCTGATCATGACGTATAAGTTATGGGACACTACATCTTCTGAAGATTGAAATTGAGTCAATGCAAAGGCCAATGTAAACACATTTTGTGCATAAAGTTGCTGTAGCACATTACAAATAAAAATAATTATGAAGAAATGGAGTTATGGATATGATAAACAGGAATTATGGTGCACTCATCATGCTCCAAGAGTGAGGGTTAATGGGTGGATAGTTCCTGTACTTATTGTTATCCTCATGAAGAAAAAGCAAAGGAGATTCCCTGTGACAAACTTACAGAAAGACATCAGCTAGAATCGTGTAGGATGGAAAAGCACGGGTGCATTTGTGATCTGCACTATTACAGTGAATATCTAGGGGCATAAGACCACAGGTTCATTTGAGATTTTGAGAATATGAGAGTATATGAGGATCTGACATTCATTTAGGTTAGGCTGCCTGACTTTCTGTCTCTCTATGTAATATATTCATAATGTTATACGTTGTGATATAATTACCTATTTTATGTAACAATATACTTATCTTAGACAGATATTGTGGATGGATGATAATCTGGGAACAACAATGAAAAGGAGGAAAACACTTGAATCACATTGAGAAATTGTGTACCACTTTTAAAAATCCCAAGTTACTCTTTGCCTCTGCTGTATATCTTTTTAACATTTGGTGAGGCTATGTGTCCATGGGACATCCCAATTTCAGTGAAATCAACATTGTTGTGAACCTAAAGGACAATTTCAAGATTTAGGAGCAAAGATGGCATCTAGGACATGTGCGACTAGAAAGAAGATGGGTTAGTCAGCTCCAAGAGTGAAGGCTAACAAATGTTCAGGCCACTCATTGTATTGGTATCCCTGACATGTAAAGACCCATTGGAAGGCTGATAGGGATTGTTACGGCTATGCAGGCCCCTCTTCATTAAACTTGTATTGGAAAAGGATGTGTATAGAAATTGGAAAAGTAACAGAGGATCAATATAGAAGAATGGTATGGTTTATCTAAGAACAGTGGTCAGTAGTGCCAAAGCTCAGAATAAATTGAATTTAGTGAGGAAATCTACAAGTAACAAAAATGATTTTTTGTTTGTTTTTGAAGCTACATTAGGGAAAGAAAAGGATCAAAGAGGAGATAGGACCCCTCATGGTATGTTAATCATCATCGTCAACATCGTCGTCATCATTACTGTCACCATCATCATCATGACATATTTATTTAGTAGTTACTATGTTCCAGGTACTGTGCTAAGTGTTACAAAGAAAGGTAAAAAGTCCTTTTCTTCAAGGAACTAATATTTTCAGGGGGAAGATAGCATACAAATAGCCATGTACATATAACAGGTACATGTTGCAAGTTACAATATTTAACCACAGAGATATTAAATTCTTATTTTTCTTTTGTTTCCTGTGCCAAGAAGAAGGAACTTTGGCCCAGTAAGTTCAAAACACAAAATGGCTAATAGGGAGTTGAAAGATAAAGTAAGCAAGGAGGGAGTAAGAGAGCACTTAACTGCCCTTGATGAGTTGATGTCATTTAGCCCAAATGAATTATATCCTTAGCTCCTAAGAGCATTGGCAGATATGATCTTTAAACCACCAAGAGATATTTCAAAGATTATGGGAAACAGGAAAAATACCAGAGGACTGGAGAAGAAGACATTTTGCTTCAATTTTCAGAAAAAGTTAGAGAATGGAATCTTTGAAGTATAGGTAAGTGATTTTGATTTCAAATTACTGGGAAAATTAAGAATATGTTAATAAAGAGATGGTCATTGAACATCTAAATAAGAAAGCAATGATCACAAAGAAACAGTATGATCCTATCAAGGGTAGGTCATATTAGGCTAATCTAATTTCATTTCCCCCTCTTCCCCCAAGGTTATTAAATGGAAATTTTCCTGGTTTTTAGAAAGGAACTTGTTTAAATATCTCAAGTGATTCATGTGGAAAAAATAAACACATGTGACTGTAATTTGATGAATTCAGAACCAGTTAAAAGTCCAGACTCAAAGAGAGTCATTAAGGACTAAAAACAACTTGGAGGAAAATGTCCAGTGCAATGACCAAAGATCTGTGTTGCTCATTCGGCTCTTCAGCATTTTATTATCAGTAACTTGGGTAAAGGCAAATATACATGCTTTTCAAATTTTGAAGAAAAAAAGCTAGAAATGATATCTAGCACATTGACTGACAGGGTCCAAAATGACCTTGATGAAAACTGGACTCAATCTAATAAGAGAAAATTGGATATATTCAAAGTCTAACACTTGCATTAAAGGGATATGTTTAGAGAATCTAACATTTGGATTAGAGGGATGCACTTAAAACTAACATTTGGATTTTTAAAAAATCAACTTCATATGGACAAGATGGTAGAGATGTAGCTGAACACCAATTCACTTTTAAAAGACTTAAGGCATTTAGTGGACTTCCAGCTCAATATAAGTCAACGTTGTGCTATCTCAGGGAAGAAAATGACTGTCATCTTGAGTTACATTGAGAGGAACAGCTTCCAGGAATAAGCTGGAGATAGTCATCTGCCCTGGTTGGATTCCATCAGGCATATTGTGTTCAGTTTTGGCTACCATATTTAGAAGATGACATCAGTAGACTAAGGAACACCCAAAAGAAGGCAAGCAGGGTAATAAAGAGCCTTGAGTCCATGTTACATGATTAGTTAAAGGAACCATTTATGTTGATCCTAGAGAAGAAAGTGATGAAAGGGAATTTGAAAGAGTATCACATGGAAGATTTAGATTGAATCTGGTCCCCAAAGTCAAGACTAAGAACAATGAAACCTCGCATACAGAAGCTTCCAGCAGCTTTTAAATTTAAGTAGACCATCTTGGGAGGTAGTGACTTGTAGTCTTCAAGAACATGTTAGATCACTGACACATTGGGTATGTTGTGCAGCAGATTTACATTGAATTAAATGGCATCAGCAGTCGCTTTCAAATTTAAAATGATGAGTCTTTAGGTGGTAGATTCTCTTTGATAGATCATGAAATCACACAGGATAAGGAGACTCAATTGGGTTATGAGCTATTGCAAGAGGAAATATCTACATTGTTGAGATGATGGACGCATTCAAACATTGAAGCATATTATATCATATATTCTTTGTCCACGACCTTTCTAGAAAGAAATCCTCAGATGTAACTTTTCTTTGTATTTTTCCACTTAGGCTAGTTAAGAGGTAAACCATGTGGTGCATTCTATCATTAGACCTGAACTTTTATTTCCTTTTTTTAATCTATCATAAACTCAGGAAATAGAACATTTTTTATGAACAGACAACAGCTTCCTTCCAACAATTCCTCTTTATTCCTTTATTTCAATCTCTTTGTAATCCCTCTTATGTTTTACTTGTACTTTCCTTTCCCACGACTGCTTCCCATTATGTTTCTTTTTTCAGTAACATCTTTTCTCTATGTGACAAGAAACTTCTGAGTTTACCTTAAAGGATGCCAAATGTACTACCAAATTTTAGAAAAAATTCCGTTCAGATGAAGACCTAAGATTCATACTATACCAATCACTGATATACCAAACAAATATAGCATTAATTCAATGAAAACAAACCAAAGAGAAAACTGGGTTTACAACTCTGAATTTAAAGAAAAAATATATTTTCAAGGTTTGTGGAAAAATAGCATCTCAGTAAGGGAAAAAAAAACCAACTAAAACAGATTTATTGAGGCTAACACTTAAAAAAATGATTTGGGTATTGATCATTTTTAATCTCCTGCTCTGAACAACTGGGAGATCTATTACAGCTTGAGCCTGCAATGAAAAGCAGGTCTGTTCTTTAACCTGCCCCAATTCACTTGGACATATTTTATATCTCAGGGGATTCAGCCACAAAGTCCATTAGAGCTTTGGAGGCAGTCAGGTCAAATCAATTGTCCATACTGCAGACAGGGTAGCCATCATTTACTGTAATTCACCCCCGTCATGGTAGAGGAGAGGAAAGGTTAAAAGCTGTATTACCATGAGGACATCTCATCTATCTTTCAGTATATTGGTAATACCTAAACATTGCTTAAGGGACAGGATGTATGACCTTAAAGTTCACTGCTCATTGGCTATTCACAAATTTTTTTATAATGATCCCTTGGATTTTTATTTAAAAAATGCTTTTAAGTGAGAATTAGGAAATATTGTCTTAAAAAATCTAAAAAAAAACCCCTGCCTGACAAGATATATGCAAAATATAAGTGAATGCTTAGCAATAAAGCCTTGAGTTATTCTGAATTGCTTAAATGATTGATTTCTCCTCCCCGCCCACCCTTTCCACCCCTCCCTCTGCCAACTCCACCTTACATATAGATATATGTATGTGAGAAACAATTTGTATCTCTAGATAAATTTGAGGCACAAAGATGGGTCCAGAACTAAGGAGGAATGAATTATTACTATTAATAATAATTATTCAGCTTAACAGTGATTGAAAGAAGTTGGGGCACCTTGTGGAAAACAAGCTCTCCTCTTCTGCAGAAATGTCATTGACAAACTTGCTCAGAACTTGTAAAAGCCCTTTCATTATAGGCAGCAAAATGAGCATAGAAGCATTATTAACACATATTAAGGAGCGTGACCTTAGCTCACTAATGTAGCGATTATACCATCTCAATGGTCTACAAGTTACTGTACTTGAAATACAACTATGCCTGTGACCTGAAGTTCAAAGTGTCTTGAAAAGTTACTTCCTGGAGTTTAAAAAAAGGAGCATATTCAAATCTAAAGAACAGACAACACAGCATTTTTCAGTGGTGGAAGTGAGGTTACTAACAAAGGCAGTATTGATATTGCAATGCTGCTTCCATGTTGTTTTGCTTAGATTCTGGCCTTAATCTTTTCCCACTAGGTCATTTGACTGGCTTGTTATGAATATCATTCTTTAAGGAGGGCTAGTAATCTCTGATGTGTAGTTGGTTGAATCTGTGTGGGGGGCACAGAGGAGCAGAATGGGAGGGGCATGAATGGCATTTTAATTTTGAGGAAGGGAGGAGTATGCAAGAAAATTCTAAAACCAGAAAAAAATCTCACAAGGAAAAGTTCTTATACCAACCCATTTGTTCTTTGTCTTTTTATGATAGGTGAAAAGAAACAGAATCCAAAGAAAGAGTGTCAGTTAATTTCTCTAGAGCTGAATAGCCCTGGTGACAGTTTAGGGGAAATGATCCCATCTTGGAAAAGGTAAGAATGAAAAAATCCTCCTGGTGGATTTTGAGGGAACAGTGGCAATGAAAGAAATGTGGCATTAAGTGGAGTGAGAAGACCAGCATTTATAAAATTATGTGCAATGTATAGACATCTACGTCTTGTTAACCTTGAAACAACACTAACCAACCCAAAGCACAAAGAGTATCTTCATAAATATTGTCTAAGATATCAGCTTTGACTCTCACGTTTGACTCCAACCCTCTGACTAGAATATTCTCTCAAGTAGCACATGGGAGCTTATTCACCAATAAAATAGAAGAATGTCAAAATATCTATCGCTTGGGGCAATCCGCTTTAATTTCCTCACATATCCCTTGCCAAGCAAGGACAGGGAACAGAGTGGACAGAACTGGAAAGGTGAATGATAGGTCTTTCTTCAGGAAACATCAATAGGGGATTCCATAACTATTAGAATAGGGATTGACCACAAATAATTTCACACAATTTCTATGTAAGATCATAAGTCGTGTGATTAAGCTCAGATCTCTAAAGGAATCCTCTCTACAGAATGCCTAACAATACCCGACATTTATATATTACTTAATATATGCCAGGCATTGTGCTAAGCACTTTGCAAATATGTCATTTGATCTTCATAACAATACTGCTAGGCAGGTGCTATTGTTATCTCTTATTTTACAATTGAGGAAATTAAGGCAGAGAAATGTGTGTGTTCAATTGTTTTCAGACAGATCCCACTCTTCATGTCTACATTTGGGGTTTTCTTGGCAAAGACACTGGAGTAGTTTGACATTTCCTTCTCCAGTTCATTTTACAGATGAAGAGGCAAACAAGATTAAGGGCCACACAGCTAGTAAGTGCCTGAGGCCATGTTTGCACTCAGGAAGATGACTTTTCCTGGTTCTGAGCTTGGTACTCTATCCTCTGCCCCAAGGAAGATAAAGGTTAAGTGACTTTCACAGGGTCATAAAGTCAGTAAGCATCTGAGATTAGATTTAAGACTCAGGTCTTCCTGGCTCCAGGTCCAGTGTTCTATCCATTGCACCACTTAGCCGTTTTTGTTTACTTTTAAGAATTAAACCAAAATGTGTCTCTTTACAACTTCTTCCTGTTCTTACTAGTTTTGATTTCTGTTGCCAAGCAGCCCAAATCAAGTCCCTCTTCTAGATGACATCCCTTCAAATACTTGAAAACAGTCATCATCATCATATCCCACCTCTTCCACCTCTTTTATTCTCCAGGTTAAACAGTTTTAGTTCTTTCAACTAATACTTGGATTATGTATTCACCCATTTTCTCACCATTATGGTCACTTTCCTTTGCATATGTCAACATATTTCCTAAAATGTGTCATGAAGAATTCAAGATGTAGGCTGATCATAGTAGAGCAGTGATATGAAACTCAAATACAAATGATTTCATTTTCTATATATTGACTTAGAATATCCCAAATTGACATTATCTATGCTATATCATATTTGTACTTATTTTGCTAAACATTTCCCACTTGCAATTTATTCTGTTTTTTCAGCATTGAAGGTTTTGTGGCCAGCTTATGGGCCAAAGGACCGTGAGTTTGACACCTTTGGGGCAGAGTATATGAAGATGTAACTTTTCTCGTTCTGGACATTTCAATCCTTTAACCTTCCACTGGAGCCATAGTATAATCAATGTAGATACCTCCTCCACTAGCACAAATCATACCATCTATTCCTTTTGACCCAGTGCGACTCTCATGTCCTCCTATAAATTGTCTATAGAGGGTCCATGAATATGTGGAACACCTTCCTCTAGGTCTGTTAGCATTATGCAGCTACCAATGCAGCACTCAAGCTGTCTACCCATATTGTTTCTTTTTTGCTAATCAGATATCTCTTCAATGTTATCTTTTATATCCCCTCTGGTATATGTTATCATTATAATATATTATAGTCAACTCATACCCTGCATTTCTTTATTGTCATTTGGGTCACCTGAAATTTTAATTCTTTTTGGACTATATTTGTCTATTACTCGTACCAGCACAATATCATTGGAAAAAAAACTAATTTTGAAAAAAAAAAAAAACAAACTGGATTTTTTTCTTTCCATGGAGTGTCCTCATCCTTTATTCATTCAGTTTTGGACCCAGATAATTTTTTCATTGTTAGAATCTATCAATCTATCTAAGATATGTGCTCTGATAGACAGCTATATAGGCTCTCCTTTCCACTGTGTATTATAATATGGATAACGGATACTTTCTATCCACTTGTTTTTCCCCTTCTTTTAGGTCAAATACATTTCCATGGTTATAGATAACATGGAGGAGGCTTTATAGTATTCAAGAGCTTTTCACAGTCAGCATAATGACATTCATAAACAGGGGCATCTAGAGTATCCTGACATCTAAAGCATCTCCTCCATTTGAATTCTGTCTGGAATAATAGATCCCTGGGCTTGAAATCAGGAAGACCAGAATTCAAATGCTCCCTCAGATACTTAGCAGCTGTGTGACCCCTGTAAAGTCATTTAATCTCTGTTGGCCTCAGTTTTTCCAACGAGGTAGATAATAATAACACCTACCTCACAGGATAGTTGTGAAAATTAAATGAGATAATAACCCCGACCTCACACTATTGTTGTGATGATTAAATAAGTTAATATCTGTAAAGCATTTAGCAGAATGCCTGGTGTATAGTCAGGCTTCTCATTCCTCATTTCTTCTCCTCCTTTTCCCTCCCTTCCCTACTGTAGTCACGTATTAGGTGAATATATATCTATATCCCTGTTTTATGCTTCATTTAATATTAATAATTATAATATTGTCAGTTATTTTTGTTACATTTCTCAGAAAACTTTCATGTATGCGTATATACATGTGTGAATATATGTATTTATATAATATATATATATCACATGGGTGATATGTTGTGGGAGAAATCACAGAATCTAAGAGTTGGAAGAGACTTCAGAGGTGATCTAGTCCAACCTTTATCTGAAAAGAATCCCTCCAGAATGTACCCCAAAATGTGGGCTAGTCTCTATCTAAAGACTTTTGTTGAGAAAGAACCTGCTGTCTATCAAGTCACTCATTACCTTTTGAAGAACTCTGTTAGAAGGTCGAGGCTTACAACCAGCCTATATCTTCAGCACTATTACTTTGTCCCCTCACTCTTAATTCTTCATTCTGGGGCTAAATAACACCTGTCTAATCCATTCTCTACAAAATAGTCATAACAAATACGTGGAGACAACCATCACCTCTCTCCTGTTTCTTATTCTCCAAGCTAAGCATCACCACTCCTTTCAGTTGATCCCTAAATGCTATGAACTTGAGGTTCCTCATCATACTGCACACTTAAGAGGTAATCAAAGTTCTTGCTAAAATGTGTCAACTAGAACTGAACACAATGCACGATATGTGTCCTGATGAGAGCAGATTTTGAGGGTGGTTACAATCTCCTTAGTATTGGGACTCTGCTTTTATTAATATAAACAAATATCATATTAATACCCTTTTGAAGCTGTATCACATCTATACTTATTCAGCTTTTAGAACACTAAACCCCACCCCAGATACTTTTTCAGACAAACTGTTGTCCAGTTATGACTGTACCATCTTGTACTTGCAAAGTGAACTTTTAAAACCCAAAATTCGATTTCAAGTTGATTCCCATTACATTAAAAAAATATCAGATTCAGCCCATCATCTTAGGTAATCAAAATCTTTTTGAATTCTGTGTTCAATACATCACTTAGTTTTGTGCCAACTGAAAATTTGAGTAAAATGCCATTTATACATTTATCTAAACCATAAATAAAACTTTGAAGTGCAAAAGGTCATAAACATTTCCTTGAGATACTTCATTTGGGATCTCCTTCCTCCCTGCTATTGAACCACTACTTAATAATCTTTTTATCTAACTACTCAACCAGTTCCAAAATCACCTGATTGTACTTTACTGTAGCCACAACTTTCCATGTTTCCCCTGCAAGAATAGCAAGAGATAGTTTGACAAATATTTACTAAATTCCAGAAAAATGCAGCTTTCCCCTAATTCTACCACTGTAGGAAATCTGTCAAAAAATTAAATTAGGTGGGTGGAGCCAAGATGGTGGAGTAGAAAAACTCATGTATGCTAGCTCCAAATCCACAGCCCATATATTTCCTGCAAGAAGAACTCCCCACAAATTCTGGAGCACTGCAAGGCGCGCAGAAACACAGTGGAAAAGATTTCCATTCCAGAGAGGCCTGGAGAGCCGTCCCCAGGGTCCGTCGCACCCCGGAAAGTGGAGTCCACCTCTTTGCTGCCCTGGCTGTGTGGCCCCAGAGGAGCAGATCTGAGCAGGTTTCAGGGATGGAATCTCCGGCAGCCAGGAAGGTCCCTCTGCCCACAGATGCTACAGGTCAGCGAGAGAGACTTGTGGGCTGGCCGAGAGGTGAGCGAGGTGTCTCCCTGATTCAGGCCCCCTTGGGAGGCAGTGGCAGAGGGAGCAGAAAAGGCAGTAGCGGTGGCCTGAGACTCCCCGAGCGGAAGTTCAGGGCCATTACTGAAGGTCTCTGCATAAAGCCCCTGAGGGAACTGAGCCTAGGAGACGGCCCTGCCCCCACCCGCTCCATTACTGAAGGTCTCTGCATAAAGCCCCTGAGGGAACTGAGCCTGGTAGGTGGCCCTGCCCCACCCAAGCAACAGAACTTAAGCTCACATTGAATAGCAGCCACTCCTGCCACAGAAAGCTCATTTGAATTTCAGACCCCAAGCACTAACTGGGCAGATCTAGGCGGGGGTGGACAGGAATCTCAGAAGTCAAGTAACTGTCTGGGAAAATGCCCAGAAAAAGGAAGAAAAATAAGACTATAGAGAGCTACTTTGAAGGGGTACAGATGTTCCCGCCTTTCAATTCTGATGACGAGGAACAATTCTTACCATCAGGGAAAGACGTGGAGGTCAGGGCCTCTGTATCCCAGACATCCCAGGTGGATATCCGGTGGGCTCAGGCCATGGGAGAGCTCAAAAAGGATTTTGAAAATCAAATTAGACAGGTGGAAGAAAATCTGGGAAGAGAAATGAGAGAGATGCAAGAAAAGCATGAAAAACAGGTCAATACCTTGGTAAAGGAGACCCAAAAAAATGCTGAAGAAAATAACACTTTGAAAAATAGACTCACTCAATTGGCAAAAGAGGTTCAAAAAGCCAATGAGGAGAAGAAGGCTTTCAAAAGCAGAATTAGCCAAATGGAAAAAGAGGTTCAAAAGCTCACTGAGGAAAATAGTTCTTTCAAGATTAGAATGGAACAGATGGAGGCTAATGACTTTATGAGAAACCAAGAAATCACAAAACAAAACCAAAAGAATGAAAAAATGGAAGAGAATGTGAAATATCTCATGGGAAAAACAACTGACCTGGAAAATAGATCCAGGAGAGACAATTTAAAAATTATGGGACTACCTGAAAGCCATGATCAAAAAAAGAGCCTAGACATCATCTTTCATGAAATTATCAAGGAAAACTGCCATGATATTCTGCAACCAGAGGGCAAAATAAGTATTGAAAGAATCCATCGATCATCGCCTGAAAAAGACCCAAAAAGAGAAACTCCTAGGAACATTGTGGCCAAATTCCAGAAATCCCAGGTCAAGGAGAAAATATTGCAAGCAGCTAGAAAGAAACAATCCCAGTATTGTGGAAATACAATCAGGATAACTCAAGATCTAGCAACTTCTACCTTAAGGGATCAAAGGGCATGGAATAGGATATTCCAGAAGTCAAAGGAACTAGGACTCAAACCAAGAATCACCTACCCGGCAAAACTGAGTATAATACTTCAGGGGAAAATATGGTCTTTCAATGAAACAGAGGACTTTCAATCATTCTTGATGAGAAAAACCAGAGCTGAAAAGAAAATTTGACTTTCAAACACAAGAATGAGAAGAAGCATGAAAAAGTAAACAGCAAAGAGAAGTCAGAAGGGACCTACCAAAAGTGAATTGTTTACATTCCTACATGGAAAGACAATATTTGTAACTCTTAAAAACTTTCCAGTATCTGGGTACTTGGTGGGACTACACACACACATACACACACACACACATGTACATGCATGCACGCACACACACACATACACACATGCACGCACATACAGAGACAGAGAGCACAGAGTGAATTGAATAGGGTGGGACCATATCTCAAAAGAAATTAAGTTAAATGGTGAGAGAGAAATGTAGTGGGAGGAAAGAGGGCGAAATGGAATGGGGTAAATTATATCTCATTCAAGAGGCAAGCAGGAGAATTTTTCGTGGAGGGAAAAAGAGGAGAGCTGAGAAAAAAACAAAAAGTTTACCCTCATCACATTCGACTAAAGGAAGGAATAAAATGCATGCTCATTTTGGTATGAAAACCTATCTTACAATACAAGAAAGTGGGGGAGAAGAAGATAAGCAAGTGGGGGTGATGGTAGGGAGGGCAATGGGAGGAGGGAGCAATTTGAAGTCAACACTCTTGGGGAGGGACAGGATCAAAAGACAGAATAGAAACAGTGGGGGGCAGGATAGGATGGAGGGAAATACAGTTAGTCTTGCACAACACGACTATTATCGAAGTCATTTGCAAAACTACACAGATAGGGCCTAGATTGAATTGCCTGCCTTCCCAAAGGGAACGGGTTGGGGGGGAGGGATAGGGAGAATTTGGAACTCAAAGTTTTAGGAACAACTGTTTAGTATTGTTCTTGCTACTAGGAAATAAGAAATACAGTTAATGGGGAATAGAAAGTCATCTGGCCCTACAGGACAAAAGAGAAGATGGGGACAAGAGAAGGGAGGGATGATAAAAGAGAGAGAAGATTGGAGATAGGGAAAATTAGATTGCTTGGTGTATTGGGGTGAGGGGAGGGGATAAAAGGGGAGAAAATTTGGAACCCAAAATTTTGTGAAAATGAATGTAAAAAGTGAAATAAATAAATTTTTATTAAAAAAAATTAAATTAGACCAGTACGGCATGTTATGGTTGAAGCTATACTAGTATCACTACTTCCTTTTCTAGGCATTCATAGCTATCTCCAAAATGTGTTAGGAAACTGGGTGTATTGGAATATGGATTGCAGACAACCTGCTTACTTTTAAAAAAACATCTGTATGTATTTTATATGTAAGTATCTTGAAAGCAGGAATTGATTTTTATTTAATTTTGCATCCCCATTTCTTAGTAAAGAGCTTGGTACACAGTAAACAATTAAGTCCTGTTTTGACAACAGAAAAATCAACTACTATTTTTGAAATAATCAAAAGCAGCAAACATTTGCTCTTTTATTTATGCACTATGACTGTGAAGATGGTTTGAGTTATAATATTTACAAAACTTGTCTTTTTTATATTTTTGTCATTTGCTCATATTTTCTAATATTTTCAATATATGTAAAGACCCTTTTAATGAAACTTTTATAGAAACTAGAAAGGTTTATAGATCAGTCAGCTTTTGATGTCATTTTGATCACTTTTTAAAAATAGTTAGTATCTGTGAGTTTTCTAATTATCAATTCTTTCTCTCTTTTCCTTTGTCTTAAGAATAAAAACCTCAATATCCTCAAAATTGTGTCACCACTACCATGGATTCATATCTATCTATCTAAATACACACACACACATATATATATATATATATATACACATATGCATATATATGCATATACATATATGTATACACACACCCACATACCCACACACACACACATATATATATATATAATCTTAATCTGATCCCTCTTTCTATATTTGTCTTTTTGTATGCCATTTTCACTTTCTCATAAAGCAGATCTGTTGTTAATTTTAGATAATAATGTTAGGGTGATCTCCAGTGTAACTAGGGACTAGTCAATGAGAGCTCACTCCCTATGAACAAGGGTCTTAAACTGGTACAATTTCCCATGTGGATTTTGAAACAACGCACATGTATTCGGTACCTATTTCCTTTACGCTTACTCTAAGATATAGAAAATGATCTTTGGATGCAAAACTTGGTACAAATTCAAAGTGCACTTAAATTTCCATAGCGATCCCTCTCTTCTTCCTCTCCCTGCTGTCTCAGTCTTGGTTTCTCTTCCTCTCTGTCTTCCTCTCCCCTGCCCAACTGTGTTTGAGTGAGCAGGAAAGGACTCCTATAAATATCCAGAGATAGGGGAGGGGATACCAGAAAATGATTGTTTCAAGCGATCAGCAGCAGCAGGTTGATATTCTTAGCAGATTGACTCTTTAGCAGAGTATGATTTAAGGACATATTGCGCAATCATTTTTAGCGAGAAAAAACAAACAAACAGACTTGCTTGAGAAATAGTAAGCACTCCCATTAAAATTTGGCTTTGAAGATTTTGGATATGCTGATTAGCTAGGGTGCACATGGTTGAGTTAGTGGACTTATACAGGTCTTATACACAGATATAGAGATAGAGGTCTTAGACACAGATGACTGCTATCTAGAGATGGCAGACCTATAAGGTATAGTTTCTCATAATTAGCTTAGGGATGGCACACATTCAGCTTGGATGACAACTGTTATTTCCAGGTCCATAGCCTACCCAGTACAAGTATTAGTAATTAACATTGGAAGGAGCAGACGTTAACTTACTCATTAAGAGCAAAACAAAAAACTGTTATTCTTTTAATAGGTCAAGGAAGAGGTCTTACGCAGTTATTATCTATTTCAAAGAAAATTATTAAAATTTAATATGGAAGGGAAACAAGTTTTATTACACTAGTATGACTTTTTTTTTCTGAGAAGGAACTCTCAAAATGGGAGTGGTTTTGTTGTTTTCAGGACAGAACAGGTAATAAATGGATCTGCAGTGTGGCTTGGTCCATCATTTGACTTTACTTCTATAGGAAAAATTGATCAACAAGTGTTCATTAATCTACTATGTTCCAGGCACTGTGCTAGAAACTGAGGAAGACAAATACAATGAATGAAACAATCCCAACTAAAAATCTCAATAAATCTCAGTAAAAAAAAAACAACAAACTACCTATAATAGTACCATAGACTAAAATATTACAACGTAACTATATTGATTACACCGTTAATTCTAAAGAAAACTTATAGAAGTGCTGACATATATGCTCCTTTTTAAATGAATTGTTTTCAGTTCATTTGTTGTCCTCTGAGTTTCATCTTTATTGTGATATTCTGGTTTAATGGGGGTCTCTAACCAATCTTTTTGCAAATATTTCTTCTGTTGCTTCTCACTGTATAATGAAGGAATGCTTCTAATAATCCTCCTTTCTAAGGTTTTTCACATGAGTTTAGGATTTAAACCAGTGCAACCCTTTGCAGGCAATCTCATTGCTTGAGAAAGATTTGAAGTATTTTCAGGATAAAAGAATTTCTGGGCTCATAACTTCTTCAATGAGGTGAATTCTTTACTTTTGTTTAACCTGTAGAAAATGGTGCTAGCTGATCTGCTTTTTAAATTGCATTTCCTATTCTTCTCTTCTCCTTTGTTGATAGCTTGTTTGAATAAAAGAGGTTGGAGCTGTCATAATTGCATATTGTTTTTTTCCTTTCACCTTTATCCTTTCATCAAATCTCCCACTGAATCTTACAAAGAAGGATGATGGACAATTATGAGCAGTATTGATCATAAAGGAGAGTGAGGCAGTGGAGGGTAAAAGGGGTTTAAATAAAATTTGTCTAGAAATCCAGCTAAGCAAAACTGTTGCATCATATCACCAGCAAATACAATTTGTTTTGCATCTTCTCTACCAGTGTTTATACTTTTTTGTCTGTGTTCTTGCTATTGATGACACTTTAAAAAGAGAGTAAAATCCTTCCTTTATTCCTGTATTTATTTGAGAACCTTCTAATGATGCCTTATTTCAAAGAATGCTAGTTTTGGATACATATGCACATGTGTATTAACGTGTATATATAGTTTTTATAATATCAAAATGACTTTTCTATATCTAGGTTTTGCAAGGTTTTTAAAAAAATGAAGATTTTATGTTGGATTTTTCTTCTGTATCAATATGCATCAATGTAATATCAATGCAATATCAATATAATCATGTAATTTGGTTCAATTGATGTTTAATTTTAATGTGATTAATTTTAATAATTGTTTGCATAATATGGAAGAATTCTTTCATGCCTGATATATATATACAACTTGATCATAATGAATAATTTTTTAGCATGCTACTTTAGTTTTTTGACTTTCAAAAATCAATATTCATCAGTTTTGTTGACTTATATCGCTGTTTTTCTTTGTCATATTCTTCTCTTGTTTTAAGATTTTTATTCATCTCATTATGCAAAGTTTACTGAAGTATTTTCTTTATCAATTTTTGAGAAAAATTAATATATCTATTAATTTCCCAAATATTTGATAGAATTCAACTAGAAATCAGCCTAGAACACATTTTTTAAAAACCTAGGCATAGCTAGTTAAAGTTATTTTTCTGAAGTTGGATTACATTATATCTCATTCTGTATACTGTTAATTTGGGTATTTATCATTATACAAACTTCCCATTTACTTTCTGAAATCTCAGTTTAACTAGTACATAATTGTATATGGCATGTTCTGATAACTCTCCTTAATTTGTTTTCTATATCCAGGAGTTCACATTGTTCATTTTAATTGTGGCAATTTGGCTTTCATCTTTCTTCATTCTAATTCCATTTAAGTTTTTGTCAAAGCTGTTAGTATTTTCAAAGAACTAGCTTTAGCTTTACTTATAGTCTTTTGTTTTCCAATTTTCCCATTTCTTCTCTAATTTTCAAAAACTTCATCTTTATGGTTAATTTGGGATTTTTTGGCTGTTATTGATCTAACTGCTTAATTGAACATTCAGTTCATTAGTCTTCCTGTTTTGCTAATGAATGTTTTTAGCAATGTGATTTTCTATCCGAGGATTGACTGTATTGGCTGCATCCTAAAACTTTTTTTATATCGTCTCATTATCATCATTTTCTTTCACAGTTATAAATTGTTTCTAGGTTTTGTTCTTTGTACTACTCATTAAGCATGCCTTCATTGTCTCCCTTTAGGTCTATAGGTTTTATTTGTGTGCTATTTTCATTACATCAAGGTGTATAAAGAATGTGTTTCATATTTCTGATATTTTACATATGTTTATAATTTATCTGTATTCTGGGTCATTTTCTGTTGTTGTAAACGTACAATGTGTTTCAGTGAAACACCCATAGTTATTAACTGAAAGACAGTTCCAGAACTGATAACAAGACAGAACCCAAAAATATAATGTATAAAAGAAACAAATACATAAAGATGCTGTATGAGGAATGAAAATGAGAGTATGAAACTAAATTTAAACAGATATAGATAGATACACCATAGATGAGGGTAGTGAAGTGAGATAATGGATATAACATACTTTGCAAATCTTAAAAGTGGCATACAAATTCTATCTATCCATCTATTATTAGTAGTAGTAACTGCAAGTCTGGTGATGACTTCATTCTCTAAGTCTTCTACTTCACTCCTGCTGAGTTCAAGCAATATTTATAGAATAATTCAAGCTTAAAATGTCTAACAATTGGGCTTTCCTGGGATGCGAAATGTACACGTACAAACATTGTATCTGCACTTTTTAATCTTCACACTTTTGTAAGTCTAAAAATCAGCAAAACAATAAATCAAGCCCTGATTAAAGTAGTGTTATATTTCTGTTTACAGTGAAAACGTGATAATAGGCTCTTATAAACTGCTTAGAGCCGACTCTGGCACATCCCTAGATACAGATACAGATATAGATTCTTTGATTTACCAGTTCACAAAATATTATGTCTTTTAGCTTTAAATTGTCCAAAAGTTTGTTCAGTTTTTATGTTTTTTCTTTTAGTTTGCCTAACTTTGAGAAAAGAACATTAGAGTATACTAAAATTATTATTATTTTGCAATTCAGTCAACTCTTCCTTTATGAATTTATATTTTATTCCCCTTTTATGAACATATCTTGAATATTGATATCATTCACTTTCTATATGTGATGGATCTTTCGCTGTTTTTCTTTTAGTATAATCAAGTGCCTCTGATTCAATCTTGCCTTTATCAACCAAGAGTCATTACTAGGAGGCAAGTACAGAAACAAGAGTTTCTTTAATTAGAAATAGTATATGTATTTATATTGTTATGATTAAAGAAGATCTTCCCCACCCATTAATGTGCCTGGGAAGATTTGTAGGAAGGTCTAAGGCTCACACCTTTTGTTAATGAGGCACTGGTTCTCTGAGGCTAATGACCTTACAGAGCCCTCCCTCACCCCAAAAAAAGTCAAATGCTTGTCATATCAACATTTCTCTGATGGCATGTTCTTCAGTAAAGAAGGATGAACACAACAATCTATGAGTAGATACAGCTGCCTGAATGGGGACCCAGCTAGCTGCATAACTCAGCTCCTCCTCTCCTGTCAGTATTCCCCTCCACTTCCTTCTCCTCTCCAAAGGAAGGTAAATTTGGATGGTTAAAGGATACTTAGTTAACGGAGCTTATTGGTTGGATTCCTTCCCTTCCCTTCCCTTCCCTTCCCTTCCCTTCCCTTCCCTTCCCTTCCCTTCCCTTCCCTTCCCTTCCCTTCCCTTCCCTTCCCTTCCCTTCCCTTCCCTTCCCTTCCCTTCCCTTCCCTTCCCTTCCCTTCCCTTCCCCCTTCCCTTCCCTTCCCTTCCCTTCCCTTCCCTTCCCTTCCCTTCCCTTCCCTTCCCTTCCCTTCCCTTCCCTTCCCTTCCCTTCCCTTCCCTTCCCTTCCCTTCCCTTCCCTTCCCTTCCCTTCCCTTCCCTTCCCTTCCCTTCCCTTCCCTTCCCTTCCCTTCCCTTCCCTTCCCTTCCCTTCCCTTCCCTTCCCTTCCCTTCCCTTCCCTTCCCTTCCCTTCCCTTCCCTTCCCTTCCCTTCCCTTCCCTTCCCTTCCCTTCCCTTCCCTTCCCTTCCCTTCCCTTCCCTTCCCTTCCCTTCCCTTCCCTTCCCTTCCCTTCCCTTCCCTTCCCTTCCCTTCCCTTCCCTTCCCTTCCCTTCCCTTCCCTTCCCTTAAACATCTACTGCACTCTGAAGTCCATGCAGGCCCCCACTTAAGGGCTGTTTTCTGGACCTTCCTGGCTTAACAGTGATCATCAATAGTAACTCTTGCTGTTTCCCTCCCAGTCTAATGTAGTCATTTCTCATTCTGGGTCATCTCCAGTCATCCTGATGAATATCTGGTCACTGGATTCAGATGGCTCTGGAGGAGAAGTGAGGCTGGTGACCTGCACAGCCCTCCCTCACTCAAAACAAAGTCGAGTGCTAGTCATATCATTATTTCTCTGATGGCATGGTCTTCTTCGGCAATGAAGGGTGAACACAACAACAGGTGCTTCTCAAGGGCTATGATGCCTTCTGGCTCTAAAAAGTGCATAAAGACTCTGAGGTGTGGTTTTACTTTGGCGCTTACTTACTGGAAGTGTTTTGTTTGGCCAGAGGAGACTCTGCTAAGGAGCCCCTTTCCACTTCCCTCTTTTGTTAAACATTTTTCTTATGCATTCTAATCTGCTTTGGTTTAGGCCACATTTGGGAATTTGGGGGGCTACAAGTTTGATATCTCTGTTTAATTTACTTTTTATCTCTATTGTGAATTTTTATTTTTGCCTTTTCTGATAGCATGATTATACAAATTTAGTTCCAGATTCTCATTTTCATGATTTATATAGGGTCTTTATGGATGTATTTCTTGTATGTATTATGTTATTAGGTTTTTATCTTTTCATTAATTGCCACTATCTTTCAGTTAATTGGATTGCCTAATCATCTTATTTGAAATTATGAGAATTAGGCTTTTGTTTTTCTTCTTTTTTTCTTTTGTATACTTTTTAAAAAAACCTCTCTTCTCTTTAATGCCTTGTCCCTGAGATTAGTTTTGCTTATAATGTTTCAATGCTAAGTTACTTTTAGAGGATCTTACTCCTTTCTAGCTTTTGTTTGCCTGCCTTAACTCAAATTCTTTAAATTTATTGAAATTTGTAGTTTCTCTTTCGTTTATTTTATTTCCTATTTCTGTCTTGTCCCCTTTATTTTTTTAATGTTTTCTTTCCCCACCTATTTAAGTATTTCAAATCTTTTTTTAAAATTATGTCCTTTTCCAAGATATTTTCCTTTGCTTTGTCACCTCATTACTTATTCTCTTTCAGTTATAAAGGAGAAGAGATATGATACCCCAATTCACTTGATGAAGTCTTATAAGATTTAGTTATAAATGATGAGGTTTTAATGTGGTAACAAGCTATTAATCAGACTGTAAAATTAAGGCCTCATACAGTATTCTCTTTATGAAACATTTATCCCTTTATTTGTCAGAATTAAAGGGAGCAATCTTACCAGGCAAGTAGAATTTGGGCATTCTTTTTGCAGGGATTTAAACATCTAAGTCCTGGAAGTATTTCAACAGTTTGAAAGTGGGAGTGTAGCCTTGAGAACACTTAAGTGTTATCTATATATTTGATATTATTAATGTAGGCACTCCCTCCAAATGTATTCATATATATATACACATATGAATTCATATACATATTCATATATACACATACATATATGTATGTATGTATGTGTAGATATACATACACACATATACATCTAATGTAGGTACTCCCTTCCACTGTATTATTATATATGTATAACATAGGTATTTCCTCTAACAATGCAGATTCTCATCATTTGTAATTCTGGTCAATGTCCCTACAGATTCTCCAGAGTAACCTATTCAATGTATTGGGGACCTTCCTCTAACTATTGATATTGTCTAGATATCTATTGACATTGTCTAGATACCAGTGGAGCATGTAGGCTGTCCATCCTTTCCTCCTGCTAGGTGACCAACTCAATTCCTTTTCTGTTCACATGTTTTCTTAATATTCCTTTACTAGTTCTGAGGGGCAGTTATGGTACAGTGGATAGAGTGCTGGACTTGGAGTCAGGAAGATACCTCTTCCTGAGTTCAAGTCTGGCCTCAGATATATACTAACTGTGTGATGCTGGGCAAGTCACTTTACCCTGTTTGCCTTAGTTTCCTCATCTGTAAAATGAACTGGAGAAGGAAATGGCAAACTACTCCGGTATCTTTGCCAAGATAACCCCAAATGGGGTCACAAAGAGTTGGACATGATTGAACAACAGCTGCAACACATGAAAATGATGTTTCCTAGCATGTGTATCACAATTTTGCTAACTAGGATCCTTTAACCTCTATCAGTTAGCCCAAGACATTCTCAACACAGGGGAATATCAGCACTGACTATGAACTCTGTGTATTACATGAGTGTCACTTCAGTAACACTAGTCCAGGGTCCGGGGCTAACTTTGCTTTTATAAATTGAATTTAAGCAACCTCAGTTGGGGAGAGAGATTGGAACCCTCATTAATGATCTTGGCAACAGCTGCTGCCTTTCTGTTCCACAGATCGATCGCCCAGCCTTCCCAATTGAGAGATAACATTCACACATCTTGCATTTCACAGCAGGGATGGATCTAGGCTGAGCCAACATTCAGCTCTTGCATTGAAATCAAGAAATGAGAATCCTCTTCAACAAATGATTATCCTTCACAGTCGAAGGATATTGACGTAAATTTTCTAATTATTCTTCCCTGTTGTCTTTTCGGGTCTTTAGTTTTAACATACATTTTTTTCCCCTCTAGAGCCACTGGTGTTGAAATCCTTTAAAGTAATTTGTTGTCCTCTAATAGCATGCCCCTCCCTCTTTAATTACTGAATGACAGACTTTTCCAGAAGATATACTACTCTAACTCTGTAGCGTAAAGATATATTTAGTTAAAATCCTGCTGTTTCTTTGCTGCTGGAGTACAAAAGCTAGAAGTTGGCATTATTAGCTCTCAGCAATTACTGTTGGCTTGCGTAAATTTGTACCACATATCAAGTGTACTATCTCTTTTAAGCAGTGAAACTTACTATGCTTTTCTCCTCTCAGCTTTCCTTTGGGACAAAGGTATCCAGAAAGATCTTCAGTTTCAGAATAATTTACATAATCTGGGGGGGTATAGTGGATATAGACTTGGTCTCAGGTCCTGGAAAAAACTGCATCGAAGTCCTGTTCTTGACACACATTCACTGTGTGTAATCTCTATGTCTTCTGGAAGCTTTTTAAGACTATGGGTTAGAGAAGGAGGCACTAAACTCTATTGGTAAAGTGAACTCACTTTCACGTATCAATTAAATCACAGCCTGCCCTTACCTCTGCAGTGTTTTTAGATTCTCCTCCCCTCTATGCTCTCTAGGGTACAAACTGTCCTTTTCGTCTCTCACACACAACACTACCTCTCTGAATACCTGAACTTTTCTATCTCTGCCCTCACAGGTGCTAGTGCCTTCTCTTCTAAGGTTACCTGACCTTTGTTACATATGCCTATAGAAGTACCTGAAGAAGGTAAGATTCTAGAGGTCGGGTACTGTATTTCTATCCTCAGTCAGTCAATAAACATGTAGTAAGCACCTATTATGTGCCAGGAACTATGCGATACAAGGAAAGGTAAAAGACAACCTCTGTTCTCAAGGAGCTCATGGTAGAATGTGGGCAGAGAGAAGCAGAATACAAAAACTACGTACAAACAATCTGTATGCAAGATTAATTGGAAATAATCTACAGATTATTAAGGAAAGGGTCTCTGTAGAAGGTTGTATTTTAGTTGGGATTTAAGGAAGCCAGGTAAGCCATATGGCAGAGACGAGGAGAGAGAGAATTTCAGACATGGGTAAGAGGCAGACAAAATGCCCTGAGTTAGGAGTGTGAGAAGCAGTATGGAGGCCAGTGTCCCTAGATTGCATAGCATACGAGGGAGGAAGAAATGGAAAGTATTAGATAATTGGAAAAGTTTGTAGGTCAAAGTTCATGTGGTTTGTTACTCTTCTTGCGGAGTTTATAAAGCTATTTTTTAAAAGCTATATCAATATGATTCTCTCTCATTTAGTCCCAGAATAAGGGGTAAAGAAAAACTCCTTGTACCCTGACAATGTACACAGGGTAGATCTATTCTCTGTCTTTCTCTGTATATCATGAATCAACCACTGTTTCTCTCACTTTTACAACTCCCTGTTCAGAAATAATGAAGCACTCAAACCATAATATTTGTGATCTTTCATGTTTACAGCCAGCATTCAGATTCATTAAATAGAAATTATAAATATAATTTTAGAGACAAAGAAAACTTTTGACATCTGCCCTCTTAGACAGTGAGGGTAGGAAAGAGGAGGCAGGAAATTCATCATGTGCATGGTTTCTCTGTTGGGGGAAGTGTATCACCAATCAGAGATGCTTGCTCTGGACTCAGTTTTCCCATTTGCCAGACAAATTGTACCCTATCTTCCTCATACTGTGTTTCTGTGCATATATGTCAATTCTCTTTGCCAGATTTCCACTCTCCTTCTTTAGGACAAGGGAAGAGTAAATAGGCTTTTTCCTGGGGCAGTGAGAGCCTGGCTGATCCTGGAAAAACACTAAACATCTCTCAGTCTATGGAGACTTGATCTTCAATCACCCATTCCACCACCATATTTCAAAAATGAAATATATACAGTACAGGACTAAAAATATTATCAAAGATTTGTATCACAGAAAGGGAAGGGACAATGGTTGCATAATGAGAGAAAGGGATGACAAGTGACTGGACTGTGCTCCACTGTAATCTTTGTGATGTCTGGATGAAGCAAGGGATACTTCCAGAACATTGGATTAACCCCTCTATGGAGTCACCCTCTTAGAGGAGGGCATGGACAAGAGTCACACAGAGTAGGTAGCCATGGATTGATGGATTATGATCTACCTAATGGTCAGGAATTTCCAAATAGAAGAGAACAGTTTGCGTTTTTGAATATTTGAGTTTTTGAATAAATTATTAACAATTGTTAGAGACAGAATCATTCAGTTGGCTACAAACTCAACCAAATAGGAGATAAATGTTATTAATTGAATACCGACATTTTCTATTACAGGCAATGAATTGCATGCTATGAATGAAATAACATAGATATGCCTCTTTGAAAGACATATTATGTCAAGAATCTCAAAAATTAAGAGTACTATGTGTCTTCTAAAGGACAAATCTGGAGAGTTTCCATCTATCATTATAGACTAATTGAACCGGAAATAATTTAAATCACAAGACTAAATTCTATTGCTACTTATCATGAATTAATCCTAAGAGTCAAAGAAATGGGGTGGCATAGAGTAATCAGCTGATCCTATACAAAACTGTTTTGATATTTATCTTGATATGAATAGTAAGCGAGTGGAATGTTTTCTTATTAAACAACAAGGGAAGGTGATATAAATGAGAACAGAAAGAATATGAATACTTCACCTACTGGAAATGTTTCAAGGCAGATCATGAGAACCACTAAAGTCAATAAGTCATAAGAGCTTGTGAAATTCACTGAAGACATAAGTATGTTTATTATATACTGGAGCTATCTCATAACAAAATTAGAAACTTATCTACCTGGTAGCAGTGTGGTATAAGGAAAAAGAGGCTTTAAAGTCAGGGGACATGGATTCAAATCCTGCTGTTTTGCCTCTCTACTTACTACTTGTATGACCTAGGACAATTAAGTTAACTTGAGACTCAGTTTCTGGGCATTGTACCAGACGGTCTTTGAGGTCCCTGTTAGTTCTAAATCTATCATCCTATTAAATGTGCACAGGGTCTGCTTTAGTCAATAATACCCTTAGCTCTAAGTCACCCCATGACATTGTGTTGCTCAGTGATGCAGGGAAATCATAAACAGCAGCAACTGCAAACTACATTCCTAAACCCAGATCAGATAAAATAAGAGATTAAATCAAGGCACTGCTAAAAATTTAAACAGGGAGAAAGTTGAAAAACTGTAGGTCACTGAAAATCTTTTAATGTATCGTCCAGAAATTATACCTAACAAACTAGATTTCAAAAACAGCACTGACATTTCAAATGCCTTTGAAAATGATATGGGCATGCTTAGACTGGAATTTTAATGCTTCTTTTGAGTTTGTACCAAATTGTACCAAAATAAAGTAATCCAACAAAGCTGGTATCTATTATACCCATAATGAATAACCACATTCCCTCACATTATTTGACAGAAGGCATAGAAACCACTACAGGACTTGTGTTCCCCAGTGTATTCAGGGGTTGTTGCCATAATCTCAACCTCATAGGAGGAGAGGTAAATCTTTTCTAGCATATCTCTAAGGACAGATGTCAAACACCATTGTGGTAGAAGTGCCTAGATTGCTACTGGAAGTCTGCAGAAAGACACTAGAAGATTGCATCAATAACTAGTTAGTTCATATAGTAAGAAACCTGAGAGCCATGTTGGCACATTATAAGGCAATAACAAAGAGATATGAAAAAACAAAAAAATTAGAAATTCTAGAATCTCTTAATCAGCAACTAAATATAAATGCCAAAAGATTATGGGGATCTAAGAAGTCAAAACAGCACAAAACCCCAAAATAAACCATATAACTGTGATTAAAAAAAAATCTTTACTATTATGGTCTGAGAAGTTAAAAAATCTGAGTCAAGAGAAAAACTCCAGAAAAGAAAAGTTTCTACTCATCCATATATAATCATAAGAAATTCAACATAAAACATTTGTAAATTGGATCAAACCAAAAACAGAAAAATTATATACCATTAAAATAATCAGTGTTAGAGTAGTCATGTTAAGGGAGGTAATAGAAGCTTAGTTTCTCTGTAAAATGGGAAAGCAGCAAACAGAAATAATATGCATAATTGGTAGTTCAAGTATTTTACACTAGTGTGTGAATCACTAGCAAAACACTTTACTTGCTACCCCTGAGCATATAATCAATCAGTCATAAAAACTATTACGTGCCAGGCACTGTGCTGAGTGCTTCACAATCGTTATCTAATTTGATTCCCCTGAGAGATAGTTACGATTATCATCTCCATTTTACTGATGAGGAAACTGAGGCAAACAGGGACTGTATGAAAGTGTCTGAGGCCGGGTTTGAACTCATGTCTTCTTGACTCTAGACCCAGAACTTTAATTCTCATTCCATTTTTTTAAAGAGACTACATGTGTATGTTTATGTGTGCATGCATGTACATATGTAGATGAACATAGACATATGTATATATGCATATACACATATAAACACATGCACGTATAGTATGTATATAGAGAAACCTCCCACATATATGTATATATCTTTATATCTTTGTACATTTGGACTCCTCCAAATATAGGCTAATTATGTGTTTACATACTTCATGTAAAGTTTTCACTTACTTTTTCCCAAAAATATAGGAAAAATTATGAAAAAAAAATACTAGCAATGAGGAACAAAAAATGTGCCAAAAGTTCTCAAGGGTATAAAGAACAATTCATGAGTGATTCGGTGATTATTGAAAAACCTCCCGAAATTGCTGCAACTTTTCACCGGAAGTCTTTCACTCACTTCTGAGCCCTCTCTTTCCTAGACAAACTCCTTGAAGAAGCTATCTACACTACCTGCCTCCACTTCCTTTTCTCTCACTCACTCTTCCACCCTTTACAATGTGGCTTCTAACCGTATTCTTCCACTGAAACGGTTCTTTCTGAAGGTAACAACTGTTTTTCTTAATTGCCAAGTCTTTTCTCAGGTCTCACCTTCCAGGCCTTTCTGCTGTGTTTACTACTGTTGACCACCCCCTCCTCCACGATACTCTCTCTGGGTTTTTGGGACACTATCCTCTCCTGTTTCTCCTCTGAACTACTTCTCAGTCTCCCTTTCTCATTCACCTCCAAATTGTGAATTGTCCGAAGTTCATCTTGAGGTCCACTTCACTTTCTGAACTTTCTCTTTGGGTAAACTCATTAGCTCCCATTATTTTAACTATCATCTCTAAGAAAGTGGTTCACAGACATACATACATACTTATATTATGCATATGACGTATGCATATATATACATACACACACACACATATATATATACGTATTATATATAAAGTGCGAGAGATGTGTATGTGCACGCACACATTTTTGACATTTTGTTACAATTATGAGGTCATTTAAAACACAGAAACAATATGACCACCTTTCACATCTTTGTGGTTCCCTCTTCCACTGCTATGGCAACTTTAGTTTAGACAAAATATTAAGAGTGCAACAACTGCTCTGATCATCCAGTTAGGAAAATTCCTAATATTTGGGCAGGGGTTTGGACCTGCCTTAATTTACAATCATAACGATCTCTAGTTAACCCTTGACTTCTTTGTACTTGAAGGCAAAATTTAAAATTACCAGAAACATTTGGGTGATTAAGCAGCAGATTATGTTACGGTGTTTATTGATAGACAGACTGGGAGGGAACGTTGGGGAAAGAAGAGAGCTTTCTTGTTACTCTTTTCAGACCTGAAATAGGCACAATTGTCGGCATTAGTCACTAACAGTGAAACGGCCCTCCCTGATTATCTTTTCTGTGACACAACTGAGTCTTACCTTTCCTTTTTCCTTTTGCAGATTGCCGCTGAGATGCTGGCTCTTTTCCAGTTTAGCTCTGGATGTACCCATTCTTCTCTGCAGTGATATTCTTAGAATCTGCCTCCATTTTTCAGACAGTTTTTAATTTTATTACAAGTCCTTCATGCAATACCTTTGATTGATACAGGCCTTCTTCAAACATCTATTCTGATTGATTGATTCACTCAAGAACGGTTCTTACCTACAAAAAAATGCAATTACCTTTAAGTGCAAAGCGGTAATCAATTGAACCTAGTCCTTATACATACACCTATACCCACACCTAAGCTTATGCCTAAGCCTATATCTTACCTATATGTATATAATTTATCTCTAAGATCTATCTAGTTCAAGTTTCAAATCACCAATTGCTTACTTGACATCTCAAACCGGATATTCCAGAGACATCCCAAACTCTACATGTCCAAAATTGAACTTAATATCTTTCATCTCATACCCTCCTCAGTTCTGAATTTTCCGATATCTATTGAAGGGAACTGCATCCTTCCAGTCTTCAAGGTCAATAACCTTAGAATTATCATTTACTCATTTTTCCTCACCCCACATTTGTAGTCAATTGCCAAGTTTTGTTATCTCTACCTCCCCAAGAATTCAATGTATCTCTACTCACATAGTTACCAACTTATTTCAGGTCATCATCACCTCTTGCCTAGATTTTTGCTATAATTCCCTATTTGGTAATTCTGACTTATCAATCCAACTTGCATACTATTGCCAAAGTCACTTTTCTTAGTCACAGATATGATCCTATGTGTCCCTTATTCAGTCAACTCCAATGAATTGCTGTTGCCTTGAGGATAAAAATATAAACTCCTTCATTTAGCTTTAAAGCCCTTCAAGAACTTTCCAGCCTTGTTGGACATTGCTCTACTTTGTGTACTCTGTGATCCAATCCTACTGGCCTTTTCTCTTCTCCTCATATAGCATACTCCATCTCCTACCTCCATAACTTTGCTCTGGTCATCTCAAATGCTTGGAAAACACTCTTATCCTGGTGTTTCTCTCTTCCTTTTTAGATACAACTCAAATTACTATCTTCTGCATGAAGACTGTTGTGATCCTCCTAAATGTTAATGACCTATCTTTGTATTATTTCTATACAGACTTGCATATGCCTTTATTTTTCCCATTAGAATGTTAACTTCTTATAAGTAATAACTTAAACATTTTTGGACATGATACTAATAGTAGATTTTGTAATAAATATTATTAACATACTGCAAATATATAAAATAGAGCCAAATGGAATGAGAATGCCAAAGTATTTGATGCCTACATGGAAAACTATTCCCTATTTAAAACACAACACCAAAACAACTTATGTCAAAAACTACTGATATTAATGGATCCTATTGCATGAAGGCAGACAATATTATGTAGTGTCTTTCTGTCAGTCTTAAATATATTATCATCACTCTTGAACAGAAGTAAGTATGATTTTCAAGTCAAAGAGGGAATTATACCAAAACATAGTATTAGTTATTTGATACGTCAGAATGATGGCATCAAGTTATATTGTTCTACTGAATACATTAAACAGCCACATTACTTTTGGGTGACTTTCCCCAATGATATCAAAATTTCATCTAGACTTGAAACATGTGTACTTGTTAATGGGCATCAAGGAAGAATAGAGGGTGATGTCTTTGCACTTGAGTATGAAATTCAAACTAAATGAATGAGTAAAATGGTTATTAAGTGCTTACTATGTGCTAAGCTTTAGGGATGCAAGCAACAAAGTAAGACATTCCTTTACCTCAAAGAAGCTCACATTCTAATGGGAGACACGACATAGAGGGAGGATTTCTTTTTTTAAAAATTTTTTTTATTAAATTTATTTATTTAACTTTTTACATTTTTTGGGTTCCAAATTTTCTCCCCATTTGTCCCCTCTCCCCACCCCAATACGCCGAGCATTCTAATTTTCCCTATCTGCCATCTCTTCTATCTTCCCTCCCTTCTCTTGTCCCCATCTTCTCTTTTGTCCTGTAGGGCCAGATGACTTTCTATTCCCCATTGACTGTATTTCTTATTTCCTAGTAGTAAGAACAATACTCAACCGTTGTTCCTAAAACTTTGAGTTCCAAATTCTCCCCATCCCTCCCTCCCCACCCATTCCCTTTGGGAAGGCAGGCAATTCAATATAGGCCATTTCTGTGTAGTTTTGCAAATGACTTCCCTGATAGTCGTGTTGTGTAAGACTTACTGAATTATCCTCCATCCTAACCTGCCCCTCATTGTTTCTCTTCTGTCTTTTGATCCTGTCCCTCCCCACGTGTTGACTTCAAATTGCTCCCTCCTCCCATTGCCCTCCCTTCCTCATCCCCCCCACCCTGCTTATCTGCTTCTTCCCCACTTTCCTGTATATTGTAAGATAGGTTTTCATACCAAAATGAATGTGCATTTTATTCCTTCCTTTAGTCGAATGTGATGAGGGTAAACTTCATGTTTTTTTCTCAGCTCTCCTCTTTTTCCCTCCACTAAAAAGTCTCCTGCTTGCCTCTTGAAAGAGATATAATTTACCCCATTCCATTTCATCCTCTCTCCTCCCACTACATTTCTCTCTCACCATTTACCTTAATTTCTTTTAAGATATGGTCCCATCCTATTCAATTCACTCTGTGCTCTCTGTGTATGCACGCATCCATGTATATGTGTGTGTGCATGTGTGCATGCGTGTATGTATGTATGTGTGTGGTCCCACGCACTACCCAGATACTGAAAAGTTTTAAGAGTTACAAATATTGTCTTTCCATGTAGGAATGTAAACAGTTCACTTTTGGTAAGTCCCTTAAGACTTCTCTTTGCTGTTTACTTTTTCATGCTTCTTCTCATTCTTGTGTTTGAAAATCAAATTTTCTTTTCAGCTCTGGTCTTTTCATCAAGAATGCTTGAAAGTCCTCTACTTCATTGAAAGACCATATTTTCCCCTGAAGTATTATACTCGGTTTTGCTGGGTAGGTGATTCTTGGTTTGAGTCCTAGTTCCTTTGACTTCTGGAATATCCTATTCCACGCCCTTCAATCCCTTAATGTAGAAGCTGCTAGATCTTGAGTTATCCTGATTTTATTTCCACAATACTGGAATTGTTTCTTTCTAGCTGCTTGTAATATTTTCTCCTTGACCTGGGAATTCTGGAATTTGCCCACCATGTTTCTAGGAGTTTCTCTTTTTGGATCTCTTTCAGGCGGTGATCAATGGATTCCTTCAATATTTATTTTACCCTTTGGTTCTAGACTATCAGGGCAGTTTTCCTTGATAATTTCATGAAAGATGATGTCTAGGCTCTTTTTTTGATCATGGCTTTCAGGTAGTCCCATAATTTTTAAATTTTCTCTCCTGGATCTATTTTCCAGGTCAGTTGTTTTTCCCATGAGATATTTCACATTCTCTTCCATTTTTTCATTCTTTTGGTTTTGTTTGGTGATTTCTTGGTTTCTCGTAAAGTCATTAGATTCCATCTGTTCCATTCTAATCTTGAGAGAACTATTTTCCTCAGTGAGCTTTTGAACCTCTTTTTCCATTTGGCTAATTCTGCTTTTGAAAGCCTTCTTCTCCTCATTGGCTTTTTGAACCTCTTTTGCCAATTGAGTGAGCTTATTTTTCAAGGTGTTATTTTCTTCAACATTTTTAGCATCTCCTTTAGTAAGGTATTGAACCATTTTTCATGCTTTTCTTGCATCTCTCTCATTTCTCTTCCCAGTTTTTCCTCCACCTGTCTAACTTGCTTTTCAAAATCCTTTTTGAGCTCTTCCATGGCCTGAGCCCACCGTACATCCACCTCAGATGTCTGGGATACAGAGGCCCTGACCTCCACGTCTTTCCCTGATGGCAAGCATTGTACTTCCTCATCAGAAATGAAAGGAGAATGAAACATCTGTCCCCCAAGAAAGTAGCTCTCTATGGTCTTATTTTTCTTCCCTTTTCTGGGCATCTTACCAGACTTCCTTTACTTCTGAGATTCCTGTCCACCCCCATCTATATCCGCCCAGCTAGTGCTTGGGGTCTGAGATTCAAATGCTGCTCCTCAGCCTCAGGGCTTTCCTCGGTGGGCAGGGCTGCTATTCAATGTGAGCTCAAGTTTTGTGCTCGGGTGGGGGCAGGGTTGCCTCCCAGGCTCATTTCCCTCAGGGGGTTTATGCAGAGACCTTTGGTAATGGCCCTGAGCTCCTGCCTGCTGCTCCAGGAGCTCCGGGCCGCCTCTGCTGCTCCCTCTGCAGCTGCCTCCCGAGGGGGCCCAAGTCACGGAGACACCCCGCTTCCCTCTTGGCCAGCCTAGACGTCTCTCTCACTGACCTGCAGCACCTGTGGGTGGATGGCCACTGGAGATCCCGTCCCCAAAGCCTGCTCAGATCTGCCCTCCCCCCAGGGGCCACGGGGCCAGGGCAGCGCAGGGGTGGGCTCCGCTGTGTGGAGCACAATGGACCCCTGGGGTCGGCCCCTCAGGGCTCTCCGGAACGGAAATCTCCTCCCCATGCCTCTGCGTGGCTCACGCTGATCCAGAATCCATGGGGAGCTCCCTCCATAGAAAATATATGGGCTGTGGGTTCGGAGCTAGCATACGTGATTCTTTCTACTCTGCCATCTTGGCTCCTCCCCAGAGGGAGGATTTCAAGAATAAGTCAGCTAGAAAAGTGTCATTGTTCTTAGGGACCAGATTTTTCTTTAGTATTGTGTCTGTTGGTAAAAATCATATCACTTTCTGTCATTCAGCCATTTAATAGTGTCTTGAGGGTTGAGCAATAAGCAGGAATGATGATCTGGAGGTTGCTGCCTCTTATGGGGGTGCCACATCCTTCTGCCTATTGGTGGCACTTGATCTGGGACTGTTCATGGTCCTTCTCCTCAATTATGGTTGTAACGCTTGGGGTAGAAGCAGGTCTTGTGGTATGAGGAGGAGGGGGAAAGCACTGGTATTCCTAAGGATCTTGAGTTGTCCTCATTAGAGTCTGAAATGAGATGGTAATTAAATTTGTGGTGCTAATTTACCTTGCCTAGTACAAGTTGTCTCTTCCTTCTCCTTCAGTTTACCTTTCTGCTTCAGCCAGATTGACTTGCTTTCCTTGTATGTGGCAGTTGGCTAGCTGTTGGTAGGGATGACTGGCTCCTCTGTAGGAGTTGCCTTCCTGGATTTGATTGTGATGGCTGAATGAAAGGTAAAGAGGGTAGGCTGGCAATGGGGTTGGTATTGCCATCCAATCTACTTCTTGGTGGATATTGGTCAGCTATTATTGTTTATTGGTGAAACTTTTAAAAATAAGCTCCCTCTCCCTAGTGATTTCCCCTCCAATCATGGATGTAGAGGCTGGGATGGAAGCAGATATTATGGTTTGGAAGGCACTGCTGTTTCCAGAGCTCTTAGATTTAGGGATTAGTTAGTCCTCATCAGGGTCTGAGAAGATCTGGCAGTCAAACTGACTTTCCTGGAATATTTTGTCTCATAACTTTCCTTCAGGATGCCTCAGTGCTTCAACAAGGCTGCCTTGCCCTCTTAGGTAGGATAAAGGTTATATACAAACACATTGGAAAGATTAATTGTTCATGAGGATATCAAAGAGCAAACTGAGAAGATGTATGTTCAAAGACTGCATCCTGAAATCAAAGTCTAATGGGAAAAACATATTTATAGAATTGTACGCTTATGAAATTCAAATCAATATTTCTCTGGCATGGTGAAATGGACAAAAACGGTCTGGAAGTTGTTTAAATAAAAAATTGTTATGGCATCAATTAAAATATATATTTGTGTATATATATATATTTCTGCATATGAGTAATATATTGTAGTTGATTATCACTTGTTATCATAGAGCATGGTGGAGGACATGGTAGAGGTGGAGAGCTGGCCTCAGATTCCAGAAGATATGGACTCAGATCTAAGTTCTGACACATACTGGTAAGTCACCTAAATTCTCAGTTCACCGGAAACTCTAAGACTAAAAATTGAAGAATGCTTCCAGTCTGCATTAGCATCCATTTCATCGATAGGAATTCCCTATGCTAATGAAATCACTGATGGAATCCACTACACACACACACACATACACACACACACACACATAAAATGTATATTTATATGTATATTTATGTATGTGTTTACATACATACATATATGCAGCAACCCTTTCACTTTCCTATTCAAATTTCAAGTGCTTAACAGT
This sequence comes from Bettongia penicillata ogilbyi, assembly GCA_023548195.1. Classification (NCBI taxonomy): domain Eukaryota; kingdom Metazoa; phylum Chordata; class Mammalia; order Diprotodontia; family Potoroidae; genus Bettongia; species Bettongia penicillata. The sequence goes on along the minus strand of JAJHZJ010000602.1, from coordinate 749,805 downwards.
ATTTGAAACATAACAAATGCTTATTAAATGCTTTTTAAATTAATTTCATATACAGGCATATGCATCAATATTTTCAAAACCAATATTCTAAGAAATTAAAATGTCTCTTTTCATATTCTATTCATGGAAACATTTTATGTGCTTATGTGATCTGGATAAAAAGTTTGCAAGGAGATATTTAGATGCTGTGTTCTTTTAAATTGTAATAGTATCAGAAGCAATTAACCCATATGGCTTCCTATAATTGAGTTGATGGAATGCATTGGACACAAGCCTGGGACCTTGTAGACCTGGGACAAATTTCTGGTTCTATCTCCTGTTTTGCCATCTAGGACTCTGAATAGGTTGCTTAACCTTCTTTCATTTCTTGTTTTTTTCTATCGCCATGCCTGGACAATACTACTATTTCCTTACTTCTATGGGAATAACTGGTTAATCATTGTATAGAGCCTTAGAAACAGAACTATTTTTTAATCTCCATTTTGACTGTCCAGTTGAATTCTCTCTAATATATCATCTCTTCTTATACATGTAACATCTATATTTTCTTCAATATAACATCTATATTTACTAATATAACTGCACACCTGCCCCTTCTGGTGCCAAGTGAGATCATGTAAGATCATGACAAATTCACATTTTTAAGTATTTTTACTCTTCTAAAGTTCAGTCTTTGAGATCTTCAGAAGGGGCCTGGTCTCATGAGATTTCTCATTCTCAACTGTGGTTGTGTCTGCCTCTGCAGATTTTCCATTTATGTATAGGAGCTGAAATGAATGCATTTCCTGGAAATGTGTTTGGTATTTGTTATGTGCATGTGTGTGTTTAATGTATTTTCTGTATTGGAAAAATAAAACATAAAAGTTTGAGAGACCTAGTTCAGATAAACTAAGGACAGGGTTAAATGAATAGTTTTTAAAAATAACTTAAGAGAAAAAGAACTTTCACGAATTTCTTTTAAACCGTATGTCATCTTTATTCCTGTAAGGAGGCAGAATATACAAATTCAAGTTCCAGAATTCCCCCCCAAAAAGTCAGAATGAATGAAAGGTTATGTGTGACTTAACAAGGACGCCATTTTGTAGGACATTTTTAGCTTTAGTGTTAAGTGACATAGGCCTGGACCTGGGCAAAGACATATACTCTGGGATTATACTATATCTCCCTTCTCTCTTTACCCACCTCATCACACACATACCCAATACTATAAGGACTAAGAAGTTTACTGATTAGGAGAGGATATTCTTTCATCATAGGAGATTTCTGAAGGAGCTGGAAAGAAACTGGAACAAGATTATGGATGATATACCTAAATACCTAATCCCCCTCCCTGTACCACATTAATGATGATTGAAGCAACACTAGTACTGAGGCTTCTGGATGAGGGGCTGGGTTTCTTCTTCGGAAGGTTTGCCTCCTAAACTGTGTAATAGATAAGCAGTCTCCATAGTGGGGAACATGGATTGTCTTTCACCTTCTCCAAAGTAGCTAAACATGGATCTTGTCCACAGTATAACCACAGTTACCTTTATCCTCCAACCCTTGTCTATTTTTCTCCTTCTTTCCATTGGGCAAGCTGCCAAACTCCTTTCTAGTTGACCTCTCTGGTAGTTGTTACCTTGTGGCTGCAATGTGACCTGTTGCAATAATTGCATGGATGCAACTGGGAAAATTCTGCACTCCCTACTGCAAAGCATGCAATCTTTCTGCTTTATCTCCCTCCCCATCACCTTCTAGGTAGCTTTTGGGATAGTAACCCATGGGTAAGTGCCTGCCTACTCTCTCAGTCTTTCCTTTTTTTTCTTTTTGGATAGGACCATGGATGGCACAGGATGAGCAGACATGGATGGGATATGATTTTCATCACAGATCTCACTACGGTATCTTCCTCCCCCTATTCCTCTTCCAAACTTCCTTGTTAGTTTTTCTATCCTTCTGTTCACCCAGATTCACAATTTGGGTGTCATCTTTGATGCTTTTCTCTCTATCTAATCCACATATCCAATCAGGTACCGAGTTCTTGTCATTTCTATCTCCAGCACCTTCTGCCTACTCACACTGCTAACACTGGCTTAAGCCACTGTCATCTTTCTCCTGGACTGTTGCAATAGCCTCTCTATTGGTCTCACTGCCTTAATGATCTCTCCTTTCAATCCATCCTTCACAAAGCCCTGAAAGTGATTTTCCTCAAGTGAAGGTCTGATCATGTCACTCCTCTCCTCATTAAAGCATAGTGACATCCTACGGATTGTGGCATCAAATATTATATCTTTATTCCATACTTTAAAAAAAGATGGTGCAGTCCATATAGCATAAGAGTCATCAATGTATGAGTTCACATCTGCTTCAGACACTTACTAGATATGTAGCCCTGGGCAAATCACTTCACCTCTGTTTGCCTCAGTTTCTTCATCTGTAAATTGGAGTTAGCAATAGCGTCCACTTTCCTGGGTTGTTGAGAGAGAAAATGGGATAATATTTGCCAAAGCTGCATAAAACTAAAAGTATCATATAAACACTAGCTGATAGCACTGTTATCGTCATTATTGGTGTTCATCTTTAATCAGTAGTAGAGTGGCATGTGAACAAGTATATATATAGTATGTATGAATACACACACATATATAAAGAGACAGAGGAAAGGACAGAAAGACGGAGAGAGAGGAGAGAGGGAGAGAAACAGAGAGAGACAGAGACAGAGAGATAGAGAGACAGACAGACAGAGAGAGAGAGAGAGAGAGAGAGAGAGAGAGAGAGAGAGAGAGAGAGAGAGAGAGAGAGAGAGATTTTTAATGGATAGGGATGATGAATGAATAAAAGAGTTCGAGACTGCTGGCCTAGAGCATGGGCCAGGGCAATGTGTCTCCGGTAAAGGAAGCAGCAGGAGTTTTCGTCCCTCCTTTCTGTTTCAGGAAGCCATTTTATGAGCTTAAATACTTCATAGTTCCCATTCTGAGAACCTCAGCAGGGTCCAGTGATTGAACTATTCCTTCTCCCCATGTGCTGGGGAAATAGAAGGATATTAGGACTCTGGTGCACATACCTGAGTGTGCTCTCTGAACACATAAGAAGGCGATAAGATAAGAATAAGAAGAGGAAGTAAAGCTTAGAGAGAAAGAGATGCTGCCAGTGTTGACTGTAAGTTCCATTCCAAAGCTATCAATGACATTCCTAGAAATGAGAGTAACAACGCCGAAGTTCAGATGGTCAAGAACAGAGCTGGGGGTGTGTTGTTTATCATCGCCATTATCATGATCATCGTCATCATCATCACCACTACTCTCCTCCTCTTCCTCTTCTTCCTCCTCTTCCTTCTCCTCCTCATTTCTTCCCAAGACAACCCATTCCACTTTGGGATAGCTCTCACTGTTCAGAAGGTTTTTATCTTCTTACACTGAGCAGAAATTTGTCTTTCTATAATTTCTACCCATTACTCCTATTCCTGCCCTCCTGGTCCAAGTAGAAAAACTTTGCATCCTGCTTCCATAGGACCAACTTTTAAATATTGGAAGACAGCTATCATATCCCACCTAAGTTTTCTCTTCTTCAGGTCACATATCTGTAATTCTAGAAAGAACCTATCTCCATATGGTCTGTGCTTGAGATGCTCTATCATCCTAGTTGCTTAAAATTTCTAAGCCTCAATTTTATTATTTATTAAATAGATTTGACAAAACCTGTACTACTTATTTCATAGCTTTATTTTAAGTATCAAATAAGATAATTTATATAATGCATTGAGCAGACTTTATATTATAATACAATGTGAGTTATCCTTAGGGTTATTATTTATGTCCTCTAGGTATGTTCCAGATTATCAACATCCCTCCTAAAATGCAATGCCCAGTTCAGAATCCAATACTCTCAACATGGTCTGACTCTTATCTTCCTAATCTCAGATAACATGGCTCTTTTAAGGCAATTTACAACTGCATTAATTTTCTTGGTTGCTCATTTTGAACTAACTAATGGACATTGAGCTTGTAATCCGCTAACATTTATAAGCCATTTTTCACACGAACTATTATCTGATCATACTTCTATCTTGTGGTTATAAAGTAGGTTTTCTTAGCTCAAGTATAAATTTTTTGATTTTTCTTGTTAAATTTCAACAAATTATCCTACCCACTTTTCTAATCTGTTTCTAACATACTTCACCCCTCAATAACTAGCTTAACCCCAGGACTCAATGGATCACTATCTCGAGCATCAGGCAGGACTAAACTCTTGCCCCTTGTCCTCTTGCATCCTGTGCATATTTCCCTCCAGCTCTTTGAACTTTCTACCCCTTGCTCAGAAATTTATAATCAGATCATCATTACCATTGCTACTAAAAAGAGCATGACAATATCCTGCCATATGGCTCTGCTAAGAATCCCTGTGACTATGAGTTATAGGCTCCTTAGGCCAACACTCTCTCCTAACCATACTTGCCAACCCAACCCTATCTCTTCTGGTCCCTATCCCATGCTACCCTTCCATTATACCCTTTGGAAGTGATTATTACAAACTTCCCTTCATGTTAGGTCTATGTCCTGTCATTCCAAAATTACTTTTTTATGTATTTTATACATGATTATGTGTATGTATACAATATACATATTTGTGTGAATGTGTGTGTGTGTGTGTGTGTGTATGTTGTATCCTCCTTCTCCACATCACATCTTCCCTTAGAGTTTCAGTTTCTTAAGGGCAGGAAATGCTTCATTTTTGTCTATTCCTCCTGTGAAGTATAGTAACTAGCACATAGTATATACTTAATAAATAAGTTGAGGAATTGAAAGGATGGTGAGTGAAATCATATACTAGAATTTTGCCAGAAAGTGAAATCAATCTTTTTGGTTTACAATTTTTAGTATCCATTCTCTTTTCCCTCACCTATTTTGTTGAAAATTCAGATATTAATCCTTCTTCTGCCCTTGCCATTCTTGGGGCACTCCTCTCATTCTTCATCATCTTTCAAAGACTTCTGACATAGTTAGCAATCACACAATTCAGTTCTTTGAATACCATGGGATATAACGTACATGAGACAAGTGACTAACTTGTCAAAAGCAATTAGGTGCTATCTTCTTAAAATTTGTTTTTATTTTCTATTTTTCCTTTCCTTTCTAATGAAGAAATCATTCTTGCTGGGAAAAGAAATAGAAAAAACAATTAGAATTAAGGAGCTCTGCCTTCTCTCTGCAATTCATTTTCATTATAGTACATACACCAAGCAATAGCATTACTTTTATTTTGAATATTCTTTTTTTAAAAGCCAATATAGCTTTAAAACTAATTCCATTTTTGTTGTTTTCTATAACATACCTCACCAGCATCAACTCTTAGAGATCTTCACACTACTTTATACGGTCGTCCTAGATTTTACATTAGCCTGCCTCTTTTCCCAGTGCTTATCACGTTGACTAGAACATAGTAGGTGCATGATAAACATTAATTGACTGATTGATTTCAAATCTAAACTGGTTGATAAATTCCTTCTGAATCCATTTCAGGTCCTTTAGACAACTCATTTCTTTTTCTCCTCATCAGATTTTTTTCCTTTGTGTATATTTAGTGTCTCATTCTTGATAGTTTTCTATTACTTTGGGAGAGACTTCCAATGTGGAATTTTTAGATTAGCCATCTTTGCTCTAAATTCTCTGGAATGTATTCTTCAAAATTCTATTACTTATAAGGTAAAAAAAAACCAGTTATTCTCTGCTCTGTCGAAAATTCTAAGTAATCACTTCCTTCTAAGGAATACATTATATAAATATCAATAATCCTTGCTGATGAGAAATAGATAAAGAATACTGGTTTCTGTAAATTATTTGTCTACCTTTTGAAGCAAAATTCTCCAAATGGTGTTTGTGTATGGCAAAACAATAGTCCAAATGAGTGAATGATCTCCAATAAAAATTATATTTGCTTGTCAATGAAAACAAAGTTCAAATCAAAGTTAATAAAGCAGAGCTAACAGGGAAATTTGCTCCAAATGAAAGAGAAAGGAGTAGAGCAATTATTTAATATATGATATAAAAATTGTTTTTGAATTGGTTTCTGTGTTGTGAAATCTAACTCTATTACTATCAGGGATAAAGGCTTCTGGGCCAGTGGAGTTATATTGTTATATTGCTTGTGGAATTTGAACTTGGAATGTGTATATTTGAAGTCAAACAATTTTTGTGTCAAGGAAAAATGGGATGTTACATTTCTCATTACCGCCAATCTTGATAAGTATAATATAATCATCCATTTTTCAAGAAAGACAAATTTTTAAAAGTTAAAATAACTTGAGAGTGCTTATGGATTGTTGTTTGAAATATTTAACAATTAAATTTTTAAAATTCTTAATTTGTAAAAATTTTCAAATTTTAATATTACTTCTTTTTAACAAATAAATATAAAACTTATTTGAAGACAAAATCCACTGAAGTACCTGAGGTATATGCAAAGATAATAGAGACAGTTTAAATAGCAGAAAGATGGAAACACAAAATTAAGAAGTCCAAATCCAGGAAATACAACCCACTGTATTTATCAATATGTGGCAGCTAGGTGGTGTAATGGATAGAGCACTGGGATTGGAATCAGGAAGATTCATCTTCTTGAGTTCAAATCTAGCCTCAGATACTTATTAGCTGTGTGACCAAAAACAAATCACTTAACCCTATTTGCCTCAATTTCTTCTTCTGTAAAATGAAGCTGGAGAAGGAAATGGCAAACCATTCCACTATCTTTGTCAAGAGTATCCAATTGTGGTGTGGGTGGGAAGACAGAGCCAAGATGGAGGAGTAACAGCAGGGACTTCCCTGAGCTCTCTCTCAAAACCCTCCAATACCTGTAAAAATAACTTTAAACAAGTTCTAGAGGTACAGAACCCCCAAAAATGACAGAGTGAAACAAATCCTCAGGCAGAGATAATCTAGAAAGTCAATAGGAAAGGTCTTTTGCACAGGACAAGAGGACGAGCGTAGTCCTATGTGGGTCACACTGGTACAGACAGGCTGGAGCAGGGTTTAGGGGACTGAATCATTGGCAGCTGTGGCAATTTTCAGACTTCTCAACCCACAAATGCCAAAAAGGTCAATGGGAAAACTCTGTGGGACCTGGATGAAAGAGGAATACACCATCTGACCATGTCTGGCCCCAGCCCCAGGGAAGTGGGAGTGGTGGCATCATTGGCTGCATCACAGCATCAGCATCAGTGACAAAGGTTGCTTCTAGAGCTCTGGGCCAACAGAAGGTGGGGGAATCAAGCTGTTGATATAAAATCCCTGAAGCTTGTGACAGTACATCCATTCCCAGCCCCATCCCCACTGAAGGCAGAGCTCTACTTTGAAAAAGAGTTAGAAGTCAACTGTTTGGCTGGGAAGAGGAGTAAACATTGTAAAAGTCTATAGAATCTTACTTTGGTGACAAGGAAGATTAGGGCAGACTAGAGGAGGAGAGCAGAGTCAAAGCTCCTACATTAAAAGCCTCCAAGAGGAATATGAATTGGTCACAGACCATGAGAGAGTTCAAAAAGGATTTTGAAAATCAAGTAAGAGAAGTAGAGGAAAAATTGGGAAGAGAAATGAGAGTGATGTGAGAAAATTATGAAAATCATGTCAACAGCTTGTTAAAGGAGACCCCCCCAAAAAAATACTGAAGAAAATAACATCTTATAAATAGACTAAATCAAATGGCAAAAGAAGTCCAAAAATTCAATGAGAAGAAAAGGAAGTCCAAAAGCTCATTGAAGCAAATAATTCATTAAAAATTAGAATACAGCAGATGGAAGCTAATGACTTTATGAGAAATCAAGAAATTATAAAACAGAACCAAAAGAATTAAAAAAAATAGAAGACAATATAAGATATCTCATTGGAAAAACCACTGACCTAGAAAATAGATCCAGGAGAGACAATTTAAGACTCATTGCACTACCTGAAAGCCATAATAAAAAAAAGAGCCTAGACATAATCTTTCACGGAATTATATAAAAAAAAAAAAACTGTCATGATATTCTAGAAGGTAAAATAGAAATGGAAATGGAAAGAATCCACCAATTACCTCTGGAAAGAGATCCTAAAAAGAAAAGTCCTAGGAATATTGTAGCCAAATTCCAGAGTTCCCAGGTCAAGGAGAAAATATTGAAAGCAACCAGAAAGAAACATTCGAGTATTGTGGAAATGTAATTAGGATAATACAAAATCTAGCAGCTTCTACATTAAGGGATCAAAGGGCTTGGAATATAGTATTGTGGAGGTCAGAGGAGCTGAGATCAAAACCAAGAATCACCTACTCAGCAAAACTGAATATAATGCTTCAGGGGAAAAAATGGACATTGAGTGACACAGAGGACTTTCAAGTATTCTTGAGGAAAATATCAGAGCTAAATAGAAAATTTGATTTTCAAATTCAAGAATCAAGAGAAGCATGAAAATGTAAACAGGAAAGAAAAATCGTAAGAGATTGATTAAAGTTAAACTGTTTACGTTCCTACATGTTATCCATAATTCATGAGACCTTTCTCAGTATTAGGGTAGTTAGAGGAAATAGATATAGACAGATAGATGGATAGATAGATATATAGATAGTACAAGGTGAGTTGAGTATGAAGGGATGATATCTAAAAAATAAAATTAAGGGATAAGAGAGGAATATATTGGGAGAAGGAGAAAGAGAGAGATAGAATGGATAAATTATCTTACATAAAAGAGGCAAGAAAAAGATTTTACAATGGAGGGGAAGAGGGAGGAGGTGAGCAGGAATGAGTAAACCTTACCCTCATTGGATTTGGCTTAAGGAGGGAATAACATGCACACTCAATTTTGTATCTTACCCTACAAGAAAGTGTGTGTGTGGGGAAAGGGTACGAGAGGAGAATGATCGAAGGGAGGGCAGATTGGGGGAGGGGGCAGTCAGAAGCAAATACTTTAGAAAAGGGACAGGGTCAAAGGAGAAAGCAGAGCAATTGGGGGGAGGGATAAGATGGAGAGAAATATAATTAGTCTTTCAAAACATGACTATTATGGAGGTGTTTTGCATAACTATACATGTATAACCTATATTGAATTGCTTGCCTTCCCAGTGGGGTTTGGATGCAGAGGAAAGATGAGGGAGAATTTAGAACTCAAAGTTTTAAAAAACAAATGTTAAAAAATGTTTTTACATGCAACTGGGAAATAAGATATACAGGCAATGGGAAATAGAAATCTATCTTCCCCCTTCAAGAAAGTAAAGGGGAAGGGGATAAGGGGTGGTGGGTGATAAAAGGGAGGGCAGACTGGGGGAAGGGATAATCAGAATGCATGCCCTCTCAGGGTGGAGGGAGGGGAAAGATGGGAAGAGAATTTGGAGCTCAAAATCTTGTGAAAATGAATTTTGAGAGCTAAAAATAAATGAATTAATTAAAAAAAAGAATACCCAATCAGGGTCAGAAAGAGTTTGCCATGGCCAAAACAACTCAACAACATATACATTAATCAATGTAATTTACAAAATACTGACACTGATGGAGAAGAAATGTGGGTGTAGTTACTTTGTATAAATTCTTTAGCTACAAATAACATGGAACTCTATGGTAATAACTGAAATGACAGTGCAAAGGAAAAATATATGGCAAGACAGATGTTTTTCAAGAGAAAATAGGGCACCATTAATTACCAAAATAAGCTCTTTATTCAAAACCATCTCTATGACATCAAAGGAACTGTTTGCATCCTTATATAGTGTTTTCAGAACTGTGAAGTGTAAAATGCTTCTTTAATTGGAGGAATGTTGGTGCTACCTACAGCTAATAATATAGTAAAAATAATGTTTGGCAAGTCATTAGAATAGTGAATTCAAATATCTCCCTTTGAAGATTAAATTGTAGGAAGGAGAATTGTTCATATTTTTGAAAGCCCGTGGGATAAATTAATAGGAAAACTAAAATGTCCAATTTTGCATTGTAAGAGGATGAAGCAACAGATAGATTTAGACATTCTTATATGATTGTATACCTATGAAATATTGTTAAAATTTATATTGGTGAAGATTTGTTACTTTGAAAAGCTACTGATAAAAACAACAAATAGCAATGTATTTGAAAGATTTTTATGTGAAAACAACATATTAGAGGATTGAATTGGGCCTACTACTGATAAAGTTCAGTCAATTAGTAGGAAATTAAGGTTGACAAATACTAATTAAAATATGACACTTACATGGGAAAACTGGGACACTAATGCACTGTTGATAGAGTTGTGAACTGATCCAATCATTCTGGGAAGCAATTTGGAACTATGCTCAAACTGGCTATAAAATTGTGTCACACCCTTTGATCCAACAATACCACTGCTAGGTCTATGTCCCAAAAACATCAAAAAAGGGAAAAGGATTTTTTTGTACAAAAATATTTATAACAGCTTTTTTTGTGGTGTCTGTGAATTGGAAATCAAAGGGATGCCCATCAACTGGGGAATAGCTAAACAATCTGTGGTATATTATTGCAATGGAATCTTATTGTGCCATAAGAAATGACAGGCTGGATGATTTCAGAAAAACCTGGAAAGACTTGTGTGAACTGATGCATGGTGAAGAGAACTAGGAGAACATTGTACAGAGTAGCAGCAATATTTTTTTTTTTGATGAAGACTTGTGAATGATTTAGCTGTTCTCAGCAATACAATGATCCAAGACAATCCTAAAGGACCAATGATGAAGCATTCTCTTCACTTCCAGAAAAAGAACTGCTATTGATTGAATACAGACCTAAGCAGGCTATTTTTCACTTTCATTTTTTTCTCTTATTCAAATCTTCTTGCACAAAATGACTAATCTGAAAATGTTTTATATAATTGCACATGTATAATCTATATCCTATTGCTTACTGTCTCAGGGAGGGGAGTGGAAGGAAGAAGTGAGGGGTAGAATTTGCAACTCAAAACTTTAAATAAAAATGTTAAAAAATATCCTCTGTGGCATCTGGATACATCAAATGCTTCACAATCACTTGTGCTGAGAAATGTGAGTAATGAAGTATATGATATCTTTCAGCATATTTTAAGAGGAATCAAATTTATTAAAAAATAGACATTTTTGAAAAGGAAGACAGAAAAATTGTGTGATGATATAGGGGCAGAACACAGGGCACGTCTATATTTTTTAAAATTCATTTATTTAACTTTTTACATTCATTTTCACAAAATTTTGGGTTCCAAATTTTCTCCCCATTTGTCCCCTCCCCCCACCCCAATACGCTGAGCATTCTAATTTTCCCCATCTGCCCTCTCTTCTATCTTCCCTCCCTTCTCTTGTCCCCATCTTCTCTTTTGTCCTGTAGGGCCAGATGACTTTCTATTCCCCATTGACTGTATTTCTTATTTCCTAGTAGCAACAACAATACTTAACAGTTGTTCCTAAAACTTTGAGTTCCAAATTCTCCCCATCCTTCCCTCCCCACCCATTCCCTTTGGGAAGGCAGACAATTCAATATAAGCCATATCTGTGTAGTTTTGCAAATGACTTCGATAATAGTCGTGTTGTGTAAGACCAATTGTATTTCCCTCCATCCTATCCTTACCCCCATTGTTTCTATTCTGTCTTTTGATCCTGTCCCTCCCCAAGAGTGTTGACTTCAAATTGCTCCCTCCTCCCATTGCCCTGCCTTCCTCATCCCCCCCACCCTGCTTATCTCCTTTTCCCCCACTTTCCTGTATTGTAAGATAGGTTTTCATATCAAAATGAGTGTGCATTTTATTCCTTCCTTTAGTCGAATGTGATGAGAGTAAACTTCATGTTTTTTTCTCAGCTCTCCTCTTTTTCCCTCCACTAAAAAGTCTTCTGCTTGCCTCTTGAATGAGATATAATCTACCTCATTCCATTTCAACCTCTCTCCTCCCACTACATTTCTCTCTCACCATTTACCTTAATTTCTTTTAAGATATGGTCCCATCCTATTCAATTCACTCTGCTCTCTGTGTGTGCACGCATGTGTGTACATGTGTGTGTGCATGTGTGCATGCGTGTGTGTATGTGTGTGTGGTCCCACGCACTACCCAGATACTGAAAAGTTTTAAGAGTTACAAATATTGTCTTTCCATGTAGGAATGTAAACAGTTCACTTTTGGTAAGTCCCTTCTGACTTCTCTTTGCTGTTTACTTTTTCATGCTTCTTCTCATTCTTGTGTTTGAAAGTCAAATTTTCTTTTCAGCTCTGGTCTTTTCATCAAGAATGCTTGAAAGTCCTCTGTTTCATTGAAAGACCATATTTTCCCCTGAAGTATTATACTCAGTTTAGCTGGGTAGGTGATTCTTGGTTTTAGTCCTAGTTCCCTTGACTTCTGGAATATCCTATTCCACGCCCTTCAATCCCTTAATGTAGAAGCTGCTAGATCTTCAGTTATCCTGATTGTATTTCCACAATACTGGAATTGTTTCTTTCTAGCTGCTTGCAATATTTTCTCCTTGACCTAGGAATTCTGGAATTTGGCCACAATGTCCCTAGGAGTTTCTCTTTTTGGGTCTTTTTCAGGCGGTGATCTGTGGATTCCTTGAATACTTATTTTGCCCTCTGGTTCTAGACTATCAGGGCAGTTTTCCTTGATAATTTCTTTTTTTTAAAAAATATTTATTTATTTAACTTTTTACATTCATTTTCATAAAATTTTGGGTTCCAAATTTTCTCCCCTTTTATCCCCTCCCCCCACCCCAATACCCCAAGCAATCTAATTTTCCCTATCTCCAATCTGCCCTCTCTTCTGTCATCCCTCCCTTCTCTTGTCTCCATTTTCTCTTTTCTCCTGTAGGGCCAGATGACTTTCTATTCCTCATTAACTGTATATCTTCTTTCCTAGTAGGAACAACAATACTAAACAGTTGTTCCTAAAACTTTGAGTTCCCAATTCTCCCTATCCCTCCCTCCTCACCCATTCCTTTTGGGAAGGCAGGCAATTCAATATAGGCCATTTCTGTGTAGTTTTTCAAATGACTTCCCTGATAGTCATGTTGTGTAAGACTTACTGAATTACCCTCCATCCTAACATGCCCCTCATTGTTTCTCTTCTGTCTTTTGATCCTGTCCCTCCCCACGTGTTGACTTCAAATTGCTCCCTCCTCCCTTTGCCCTCCCTTCCATCATCCCCCCCCCTTGCTTATCTAATTCTCCCCCACTTTCCTATACTGTAAGATAGGTTTTCATACCAAAATGAGTGTGCATTTTATTCCTTCCTTTAGTCAAATGTGATGAGGGTACACTTCTTGTTTTTTTTTTTCCTCAGCTCTCCTCTTTTTCCCTCCACTAAAAAGTCTCCTACTTGCCTCTTAAATGACATATAATTACCCCAATCCATTTCACCCTCTTTCCTCCCACTACATTTCTCTCTCACCATTTACCTTAATTTCTTTTCAGCTATGGTCCCATCCTATTCAATTCAATCTGTGCTCTCTGTCTCTGTATGTGTGTGCATGTGTGTATGTGTGTGTGCATGTATGCATGCACATGTGTGTGTATGGATCCACCAACTACCCAGATACTGAAACGTTTTAAGAGTTACAGATATTGTCTTTCCATGTAGGAATGTAAACAGTTCACTTCTGGTAAGTCCCTTAAGACTTCTCTTTGCTGTTTCCTTTTTCATGCTTCTTCTCATTCTTGTGTTTGAAAGTCTAATTTTCTTTTCAGCTCTGGTCTTTTCATCAAGAATGCTTGAAAGTCCTCTGTTTCATTGAAAGACCATATTTTCCCCTGAAGTATTATACTCAGTTTAGCTAGGTAGGTGATTCTTGGTTTGAGTCCTAGTTCCTTTGACTTCTGGAATATCCTATTCCACGCCCTTCGATCTCTTAATGTAGAAGCTGCTAGATCTTGAGTTATCCTGATTTTATTTCCACAATACTGGAATTGTTTCTTTCTAGCTGCTTGTAAGATTTTCTCCTTGACCTGGGAGTTCTGGAATTTGGCCACAATGTTCCTAGGAGTTTCTCTTTTTGGATCTCTTTCAGGTGGTGATCGATGCATTCTTTCAATACTTATTTTGCCCTCTGGTTGTAGAATGTCAGGGCAGTTTTCCTCAATAATTTCATGGAAGATGATATCTAGGCTCTTTTTTTGATCATGACTTTCAGGTAGTCCCATAATTTTTAAATTGTCTCTCCTGGATCTATTTTCCAGGTCAGTTGTTTTTCCCATGAGATATTTCACATTCTCTTCCATTTTTTCATTCTTTTGGTTTTGTTTGGTGATTTCTTGGTTTCTCATAAAGTCATTAGACTCCATCTGTTCCATTCTAATTTTGAGAGAACTATTCTCTTCAGTGAGCTTTTGAACCTCTTTTTCCATTTGGCTAATTTTGCTTTTGAAAGCATTCTTCTCCTCATTGGCTTTTTGAACCTCTTTTGCCAATTGAGTGAGCCTGTTTTTCAAGGTGTTATTTTCTTCAGCATTTTTTTGGGTCTCCTTTACCAAGGTATTGACCCATTTTTCATGCTTTTCTTGCATCTCTCTCATTTCTCTTCCCAGTTTTTCCTCCACCTGTCTAACTTGATTTTCAAAATCCTTTTTGAGCTCTTCTATGGCCTGAACCCACCAGACATCCATCTCGGATGACTGGAATACAGAGGCCCTGACCTCCACTTCTTTCCCTGATGGTATGAATTGTTCCTCATCATCAGAATTGAAAGGTGGGAACATCTGTACCCCAAGAAAATAGCTTTCTATGGTCTTATTTTTCTTCCCTTTTCTGGGCATTTTCCCAGCCAGTTACTTGACTTCTGAGATTCCTCTCCACCCCTGCCTAGATCTGCCCAGCTAGTGCTTGGGGTCTGAGATTCAAATGCTGCTCCTCAGCCTCAGGGTTTTCTGTGGCGGGTGCCGCTGCTATTAATGTGAGCTTAAGTTCTGGTACTGAGGTGGGGACAGAGCCACCACCCTGGCTCAGTTCTCTCAAGGGGTTTATGCAGAGATCTTCGGTAATGGCCCTGAGCACCTGCCTGCTGCTCTGGGAGTCCGGAGCCATTGCTGCCTCTGCCGCTGCTGCTGCCTCCCGAGGGGGCCCGAGTCAGGGAGACACCCTGCTCCCCTCTTGGCCAGCCCAGGCATCTCTCTCACTGACCTGTAATGCCTGTGGGTGGAGGGACCTTCGCGGCTGCTGGAAGTTCCTTCCCAGAAGCCTGCTCGGATCTGCTCCTCTCGGCCACGTGGCCAGGGCAGTGCAGGGGTGGGCTCCGCTGTCTGAAGCGCGACGGACCCCTGGGGATGGCTTTCCAGGGCTCTCTGGAATGGAAATCTCTTCCAATGTGTTTCTGTGTGGCTTGCACTGATCCAGAATTTGTGGGGAGTCCTTTTTACAGAAAATTTCTGGGCTGTGGATTCGGAGCTAGCATACGTGAGTCTTTCTACTCCGTCATCTTGGCTCCTCCCCTACATCTATATTTTTTGTGAAATATGTTGGCTTTCTCTTCCTGAAGTACATTCAAGGGTGTTGGAATTAAAAAAAAAACAAAACCTGCTGTGACAAGATCAAATAAATTCATTTTTATAGTAAATAATTCCTTCTAAAATTTATGACCTTAAAAAAATGCTGCATATTCAAAATAAATCAATAAAACAGAATCATTAAACTTACATTATGATCCAAAAAGATCAAATAATTGCATTGATGAAAAAGAAAGGATTAGAGATAATAAATTTACAAAATAATGTTTTTGATGTTACCCAATTTAAAAAAAACTGTCATGCAAATGAAAAATAACAAGTAAATTCATTTTTCATTTGATTGACCTATGGAAGCAATTCTCCTCTTATTTTAAATACATGCACATATAGAACCTATTTACCATGGACAAATATGGTATATTTCATCTAATTCTACCTGAATGAAAATAACTAATAGGTTTGATTTGTGATAGAGTTTTTAAGCATAAATCTGAGCTTGAAAATCTATGTTTTGGCAATGGTTAAACAAAGGCTTTTCTAATTTATCCAAGTATCAAAGTATCAAATTTTACTACTGTTGACAGCAATTTACTTGTGTGAAATGGGGTTTTCTACTTTAATTAAGAAATGAAAATATCATGTCTGAAACAAGTACAACCATCCATTAATATTATGACAATTTATAAAAAGGAAAAACATGGACTTATACTAATATTATTGTGTTTGAATTTTACATGTTTTATAAAATTTATATAAAATATAATTTTCTTAATTATTTGGATAAAATATTGTGAAGACAATTATTTGCATGAATTGTTTAAAGGAGCAAGAAGAGTGATCATTTTTTTGATTAAGGAGTTGGCCATTAATTAATGAATTAGCAAAGAAGCTTTTATCCAGCACCTACAATGATCCACTGTACCAAGAGCTGGGATACAAATAAAATAGCTAAAACAATTCCTGATCATAAGGAGCTCACCCTCTAGTGAGAGAGACATCAAATCATGCAGAATGATGAGAAAGTGAATAAGAAGTAGTTAAATACAAAGTTGTAAGGGAGAGAGGACATTAGCTGTTCAGGGTATTGGGAAAGACTTCATGTAGAAGGTATGATGGAGCTGTGTCATGAAGATAGAAAAAGGCTATGAGGTGGCGGTGAGAAAAGAGTGCATTTCAGGCATGGGGAATGGCCAGTGCAAAGGCAGAGATGGGAGACAGTGTCACGTGTAACAGAAACAAGAACAATTCGGCTGGACTACAGAGTTCAGGAGCTGGAGTAATGTACAATGACTCTAGAAAGAGAGTTGAGGTCAAATTGGGAGGGGTTTTAAAAGCTAAACAGAGGAGTTTGTATTTTATTCTAGAGTGAGTCTACATAGACTTTAGAATCTACTGTTTCAAAGGGAACAACAGTCATAAAGCCTGCTAAGAAATAATTAGCTGCCCTGCTTTTAGCATCTCATGGAGACATCACACAGGGATTCAGCTGGTTAAATTCTCTACATTGCTATTGTGTCACACTGGGCTTATGGTCTGTGCACTGAACTATTTGATTTCCTTCTGTCCAGGTTGCCTGTAGCATATTCCTGTAACAATATTATTTTTATTTCTGCATACATTGATCTTCCAGATATTCTCCATCCTTCCCCATTCTAGTTCTTAGATATTCCTATTTGATTCTGCTTTTTTAATATAAAATTTTGTATGTTGGTATAGTGGAAAGAGCTCCAAAACAACTTGCACTCAAATACTACCTCTGAAATTTCCTGTGAGAACTTGGGTAAAACAGTTAAGTTTCCTAAAGTGTAAAATGAAATGTTTGGAATCAATGACCTATGAGGACCTCTATAATCCTATGATGCTATCTTCCTCCTCCATATCTGTTCTAAGGAATACCCTTCCAGAACTATTTTCTGCATATGCATTCCATTCCGATTAAGTCTTAGTGATCATTGTGTAGTCAAATTTGTATCCTTGCATTTAGCTTTCTGGTTCATTTTCTTATTACCCACAATATGTGCATGAGTTTATTGTCATCTGAAGTCGTAAGTTTTATTGTTTTCTTCTGTGAATTCTGGGCAACTCTGTTGCTATTATGTTTGGAATATGTACTGTTGCAATCATGTCTGACTCTTCATGACTCCATGGACTATATGGAACACCAGGTCTTTCTATCTTCCACTATGTCTCAAAACCTGTTGAAGCTCATGTTCATTGTTTTCATAACACTATCTATCCATCTCATCCCCTGCCAGCTCCCTTTTTTTTCCCTTCAATCTTTCCAAACATCTTTTTAATGAGTTCTGCCTTCTTCTTTCCTCTTATACTATATATATTTTCTAGAGTAAATAAGTGGTTTTCCCCATCCTTTTTTCACTTTAAAGCCCCTGCATATGTAATTATAATAATTAATAACAAAGTAAGAATAAAAGATAATACTACCATAAATTTCACCAGCCCTTGTTAAGTAAATTCCATTCCTGGCCAAGATTCTGTAATTTTTACATTTTAACATTCTCTCAGAAGCTGTCTTCAACTAGCTGCTAATTCCCCATATCTGCTTTCTCTTCTTAAGTTCTTGCCTTTGTCTGTCATCTGTGATGAAAATATTGCCTGTGCATATGAGGTTTCCTGTCTAAAACTTCATAATACCTGAAAATGCCTAGAATCCTTCTTACAGTAACATTTCTATTCCTGTGAAAAATCAGAAAGTTTTCATTTTTATGTTTGATAGATCCTGTGAAGTTCTCAGTCATGCTCTGGGAAAATATCAAAGCTATTATAAAAAAGTGAGATCAAATTCTTCCACTTAGTACAGCCTTCCAAACATAATTCATACTCTGCTGGCATAGCCTTTGAGAACACATCATGATAACCAGATGCATCAGAAGTGGAAGTGCTTCCTTATTCTCTAATTGTTTAAGTCTAATATTTCACTGAACTGGTGATATCATCATATGATCACAAGCCATTCATGCCCATCCAATCTGTGGAACTCTTATTCATGTCCTCCCATACATTTGTAACAAATGCCCACTCAAATTACCAAGGGTATTTCTCATTCTCTTTACATCACAAGGATTCTTGTTGTTTTCAGTCATTTGTCAGTCGTGTTCAACTCTTTGTGATCCTACTTGGGGTTTTCTTGGCAAAGAAACTAGATCAATTTGCCATTTCCTTCTCCAGTTCATTTTACAGATGAGGTAACTGAAGCAAACAGAATTAAGTGACTTGTTCAGGGTGATGCAGCTAGTAAGTGTCTGAGGCCAGATTTGAACTCATGAAGATGAGTCTTCCTGATTCCAAGCCCAGCACTCTGTGTACTACAGAGCCATCTAGCAGCCATTGCATAGATACCAGTGGTTATATTTTTTATATCAACCAGCACAGTGCTATACATATAATAGGGTCTTTAAAAATATTCATTGAACGAATGAATTCTTTCTTCCTAGACCATTGCCTTATACTTTAGCACCATGAAATAATTATAACAATAACTTTTATATAAGGTTTACTCTATTCCAGGTGTTGTGATACGCATTTTACAAATATTATTATCTCAATTTGATCCTCATAAACAACCCTGTGAGATGGATGCTGTTATTATCCCCACTTTACAGATGGGAAAGCTAAGGCAAGCAAAGGTTAAGTGATTGGCCGAGGGTAACACATGTAGGTCATATATGAGCTTATCTCTTCTTGACTCTAGGCTCAGTTCCCTATCCACTGAGCCACCTACCTACACCTATTTAGTAAATTTTTGGTTCATTGAATGAGATCTCAGATCCAAGTCATAAAATCTACTTCTAATATAATCTTATATATTCTGACTATAATTTCTTTCTTTTTCACTGTTGTTTTTTAGCTTCTCAGTTTTGAATTAAGCAAAAGATACTTTTATACCCACGTATGGATGGGTTTGTATACTTCCAATACTCTTCCATTTGTCCTTTTTCTAAGGCAGAGTTTTCTCTTGCTTAGGTCAAATTTTAGTCAACCTGTCTGAAAATGCTTGTTGGCCTGTGGGGACTTGTGCTGAATTTATTTCAGCTCTATTTAAAAAAGAACATTTTTTTCTTATCTCATGTGCAATTAATTAGCCTCTAGATTATTGCCAGCTATGTAGTATGATATTTGGGTTGTC
The DNA here is from genome assembly GCA_023548195.1 of Bettongia penicillata ogilbyi. Taxonomy (NCBI): domain Eukaryota; kingdom Metazoa; phylum Chordata; class Mammalia; order Diprotodontia; family Potoroidae; genus Bettongia; species Bettongia penicillata. The sequence continues at coordinate 730,273 of JAJHZJ010000602.1, read as the reverse complement.
ATTCTTATATGCCAAGATCAGCAGTATTTCTCATCAGTTGTAGCCAGTGAATTGTCTATATTTATTTTAGCCTCCGGCTGCTAGATGCAAAATTTAGTTCAGATCTCCATATATATATTCAAATTGACATTTTAAAATGTGACATACATGAAGGCAAATGCACATGTATCAAACCAGGCAACATAAGACAATGGAAATACTTTTGAATTGGAAGACCTGAATTCTAATTTCATCTCTTTACCTTACTCTTTGTGTGACCTTGAACAAGTAGGGTCTCCTCTCTGGGTCTCAGTTTTCTGGTCTGTAAAATAAAGCATCTGGACTTAATGGCCTCTAAGAGTCCTCCATTCTGCCTCTAAATCTATCATCCTAAGATTGGGCATTATGAAGGCAACAGGAAGATACAGTTTAATTTGCCTGGGAACAGTGCGGTACAGAGAAAGAACTGCTTTATTTGGTATCAAAGTACCCAGGTTCAAATCTCAGCTCTGCTATTAGCCACCTGTAAAAATCTGTGCAAGCTCAAGTTTCAATTTCCTCATTTGTGAAATGAGGGATTGAACAATATATAATCTCTATGGTCCCTTCCGGCTCTCAGTGTTTTACCTTGTTTTCCAAGGAAATAAGATGCCATGTTAGAGATAAGAGAGAGTCTTTAGCAGTTAAGTAAGCAAGAGAGGTTAAATTGTCTGACTTACCTCTCACAGTGACCCTTGCCCCCTTGGCATAATAGGGTTTAAGTGGGGGATGGAAGAAAAGAGTGGGTGAAGGAAAGGGTGAATGAGTGAGTAAATGATTGAAGAATGAGGATTAAAGAACTAATTACTGCCTGAGTAGGGCTGACAAGCCTTATGTTCCAAAACTCTTCCAGCGCCGAGCCCTTTGTTTATAATGGAGATTACGGTAAGAGCAAAATGAAGTTGTCTCAGGGAAAATGATGTCCCCTGAGTCCTTCTTCTGATTTGGCCACAAGTTAATAACGTGACCAGGGCTTCATTGCAGATTGCAGGACCCTCTTATCTATTAACAGATGCCAGTCATGTGCAATCCAAACAGGTCAATTACCAGCAAATCTCTGAAGAGCTCAGGAAACTACAAAAGAACCCCAAATGCCAAGAAAATGTCTAGATGTGCAGAGACAGAAGACTGGAAATAGGGCACAAACCAATTTGCAGAAATGGAACTTAACCCTTAGAGGGAAGAAACTGGCCTGCTCCATATTCATTTCCATCTCATTAATCATTTATGCAGGATGTGTGCATGTTATGTGAAGTTAAATTATTACAAACCCAACAAATCCACAGTGCTTCATTCATATTTAATCCTTTTCTTCTCCAGGAAATGGTATATTCTGAAGGGAGGGCGTGGAGAAGAGAAAAAGGGTACTATTGAAGGTTTTCTCTACTAGTCACAGGCATTGTTTTTTGGTGTCCTGGTAAGTACTACATTGCACATTTTTAGACAGGCAAAATGAAACACAAAAGGAGTCTAATTCATCTCTCATAAATGCGCATGTCTAACATCCATTAATATTAATGGAAGTTGCATACGTGGATTGAGGCAATAATCAGCCCCCATTAAATTCCATTTGTATTCATGAGCTATTTTTAAAAGGTTACTCTTTAGTTATTTCTTTCAAAGATAGAAGTCAATGATATTCTTGACTTCTGAGAAATTTCAATTCCTTTTGACTAAATACAGCAAGAACTCAATTAAAGTTTATTTTGTAGAAAACTTCCACCAAAAAAACTTGACAGCAAATTGACCCATTTAACTAAAATCATCTCCATTTTCTTGACTAATTCATATATGGGACATTAACCAGAATTGCATCATCCTGACTCCTCTCTGCTCTTGGTTGCTTTTGATATTTGAGTTTGATAGCTTGTCAGCAGGCCCCCAAAGCATAAACTAAGCCTCTTAAGCTGTTAAACCCAACCCCCACCTAGAATACTAAACTATGTAAATGGAAGAATACATCCGAGAATTCTTACAACTTAACAAGAATATTAGAATATCTAAGGCCATTTTTGACAAACTCCTGTTCCGATAATAAACACCATTTTTTTAAAAAGAATTTTTCTTAGAAAAAAAAAAGATGACAGTTTTCTTGAAATTTTGTTGATAAAAGAAAGGATTTTGAGCATGACAACCATATGTCCTGGATTTTCCAGGGGCAGTGCCAATTTCAAAAAGAGAAAATGGATTTTTGACTAAGTCCTTGAAAAAGGAATCTCCTTTGTTGGACCATGCGTCCCAGTTTTGGGTAGAGAAATACAATCGCTGCAGGACAGTCAGTGGAGTGATACAATTCAAGTTTTCATACAACTGCTGTGACTAAGAAGGATAACAAAGGGATGGTTTGGAGAAAAAAGGTGGGAGGGTTGCTGGGCTTACTTTCCTAGTTCTAATGCAAATTTAATATTAGTCCATTTTATAGCGCTTTTTGCTTTTGGTGAAAAGGGCAAACCAGGGCCAACATTATTAAAAGCAATTAAAATAATTGAAAGCAAAACAAATTATTTTATCAAGTAGCTCATTAAAATATTCTTCAACAGAAAAAGGCAGTGTGGTGCAATGGAAAGAATGACGGAGCAGGAGTTGAAAGACAGACAGACTCTAGGCTCAGCTCTGGCCCACTGAGTGACCTCAGCACAATTTCCTTAGCCACTCTGGTCCATAGTTGTCCCTGGATCAAATGAAGGAACTGGACAAAGTGATCTGGAGATTCTTTCTAGTTCTAAAGCTTTTTTGATGCATCACAACAGAGGTTGTTTATTGAATGTATGTTTTCATGATGCTTTGTTTAATTGGATCATTATTAATTGAGCATCTGCTAAGGATATCACACTCTGGTCAATATGAGGAGTACAAAAATTCCTGAGACAGTTCTCTCACCTTCAGAAGCTTATAGGAAGAAAGGGCCTTTAATTTAACTGCTCCGTACTATTGCAAACCCCTAGAAGCTTACAGTCAAAAACGGATAACACAATTAGGGAAAGATGTATATGGCAAACAATAAATACAATTAAAAAATTAAATCAATTAAATTACACCTGGAGAACAGATGATTTGCCACAAACAGACAGGTGAAAGCTGCCGTCAGTTACAGGGCCATCCTCACCTCTTGCCTGGCCTGTCTGATCTCCCTACTTCAAGACTTTACTCTTTCAAAATCATTCTCTGTATAGCTACGAAGTAACATTCTAAAAACACAGGTTTGAATTAATGAATAAGATCCAGTGGTTCACCATTCCTTTGATCAAATACAGACTCATTTCAAGCACTTCACAAGAACTTCCAATAGGCCTTTCTCACCTATCTCTGCTCCCCTTCTGGCACATACAGTTCTTTCAACTGACTTTGACGCTCCTCACACGTAACATCCCATCTCCCATCTCTGGGCTTTTCATAGGCTGTCCCCCATTCCTGGGAGACACAGAGGCAAAATAGGCAGCAATCTCTCTCAGACAGCTTACATCTTACATTCTGCAATATTAATAATAGTTGACATTTATATTACTCTGAAAAATTGACACTGTCTTCAATATATTATCTCATTTGAGTCTTAGAACAACCCTATGAAAAAGGTGTATCTTTTTCAGAGAAGAGTAAATGGAGACTAAGAAAGGTGAAGCAATTTGTCCGGAGTCACACAGCAGCACTCAAGTTCAGGTCTTTCTGACTTCTCATTTAGTGATCTATCAACTATACCAATTAGATTACGCTGAAATTTCGAAGACAAAAAAAGTTTTCCACTGAGTAAATGACCAAATGGTCAAATAGCACCAGTAATGTAATAATAATTCACATTTTACGATTCAGAAGACTACCTTCCCCCAACAAGGCTATGAGGTAAGTAATATAAGTATTCTTTTCCCCTTTCACAGAGACTGAATGACTTGTCCATGACTATAAGACCAGTAAGTGGAAACTAAGACTTGATAATGGTGCTCCTTCCACTTGTGCAAGGCTGTCCCCGAAGCAGACACTCACGGCAGTACTTCTTAATTCAAAATATCAAAGGTCTTTGGATATATACAAATAACTGAAGAGAATATATCATGGCTCTAACATCAGTGACAATATTATTGGATTGGGAAAAAAAAAAACAAACTAATGCAACTACCACAAAGGGCCACTGTACTCCAGACCAAGGAGCTGATGGAATTGTTCTCTGCCCTGACCAAACCACGTCTGAAAGATGGTGTTCAGGTCTGGGTACCACATTTTAGGAAGGACACTAATGAACTAGGAAGTAGTCTGAGAAAGGACCCCATACGGTGAAGGACCTCAAGATCATGCCATATGAGAATTACTTGAAAGAAAAGGAGTTATTTATATTAAAATAATACTTGGGCAGAATGTGAAAACTATTTTCAAGTATTTGAAATGCTGATATGGCTTACACTTAGTCTGCTTGTGTTCAGGGAGCAGAAGCAGGAGCAATGGGAAGAAATTGAAAGACAGATTTCAGCTAAAAAAAACCCCAAGTCCCTCACAATTGGAATAGGTCCAAAGTAATATGGACTGCCTCAGAAAGAGTTGGGTCAGTCCTCCTTGGAATTCTTCAAAGGGAAGGCCAGACCTGGAGGAAGGAAGACCTGAGTTCAAATTCATTCTCAGATACTTATTGTGTGATCCCGGGTAAGACACTTCACTTCTGCCTACCTCAGTGTCTTCCTTTTAAAATGGGAATAATCACAGCACCTACCTTCCAGAGGTGCTATGAGAATTAAATGATAAAACATTTGCAAAGATCTTTGTTTCTTTTTAGGGAAAACTCATCCTTGAAGATAAGGGAAGGAGGAAAGGTCTTGACTTCCCCATGTTGTGGGCAAGAAGAAAGAAGTTGTTGTATCAGGAAGATGCTAATAAATATTAGTTCTGTGACACACAAACAACTCAATAGCACCTCCTAACATCTCATATTTATATCAATTTTGATGATTTATAAAAGATGAGCACTAAGATAAATGGCAGAAAAGTTTGATTAAGGTTTTCTTATTATTTCTGGTGGCCAAAATAATACTCTGCTGTCAATAAGGTGTTCTTTCTTCATCAAAGACCTCAGCTGGGACACTGAAGTGGTATAGTGGAAAGAGCACAGGCCCTGGAGGTAGGTGGACCTGAGTTCAAATCTAAACTCAGGGACTTACTAGTTGTATGACCTTGGGCAAGTCACTTAACCCTGATTGCCTCCAAAACTAAGTGCAGTCAGAAGATGGCACAAAGGAGTTCTGGGCTCTAGATTTATCTTTGACACTAATTAGTTATGCAGACTTGTTAAAATCCCTCTATTTCTTGGTCTTTGATAAAGTAAAGATAGTATTACTGCTCCTCTTATGGGATTACTGTGAAAAACAAGTGGGATAATGCATTTTGTAACTATATATCTCCAAGGGGAAGTTAAACTCTAATTATTAGTATCTAAATGTAAGTGATGTGGTGTAACATACTGTCTCAGGGTCTCACTCTCATCCACTGACTGGCTTCCAAGAGGAGTAACTATTACTGCTGCCAAAGTTCTAGGGGTAACTATGTGAGTAGTTCTTTTCCAAAAGTACCTCATGAGCGCTCCATCTTAACAATCAGTCTGCCAACTCAATTAGCTCTTTAGAAAAGGCTTTTAAGAAATGGCATAGTGGGGAAGAGCCAAGATGACGGAGTAGAAAGATTCACATATGCTAGCTCCAAACCCACAGCTCATAAATTACCTGTAAAGAGGAACTCCCAATAAATTCTGGAGCAGTGGAAGCTGCACAACAACAGAGTGGAGGAGATTTCTGTTCCAGAGAGCCCTGAAAAACTGACACCAAAGGTCCATCGTGCACCGGACCCCGAGCAGAGCCCAGCCCTGCCTTGGCCGTGTGGCACTGGGGGGAGCAGATCCCAGCAGGCTTCAGGGACGGAATTTCCGGCTGCTGCTAAGGTCCCTCAACCCACAGGCACTACAGGTCAGTGAGAGAGACTTCTGGGCTGGCCGAGAGTGGAGCGGGGTGTCTCCATAATTCAGGCCCCCTTGGGAGGCAGCAGCAGGGGAATCAGTGGACAGGAACTCCCAAAGCAGGCAGGAGCTCAGATCCATTGGTGAAAGTCTCCACATAAACTCCCTGAGGGCACTGAGCCCCATGTGGCAGCCCTGCCCCTACCTGAGAACCTGAACTTAATCTCACACTGAATAGCAGCACCCCCCCCCCCCGAAAGCCCTGAGGCTGGGAAGCAGCATTTGAATCTCAGACCCCAAGCACTAGCTGGGCAGATCTGGAGGTGAGATGGGTGTGGAGAGGAATCTCAGAAGTCAAGTAACTGGCTGGGAAAATGCCCAGAAAAGGGAAAAAAAAAAGTAAGATCACAGAAGGTTATTTTCTTGGTGAACAGATATTTCCTCCTTTCCTTTCTGATGAGGAAGAACAATGCTTACCATCAGGGAAAGACATAGAAGTCAAGGCTTCTGTATCCCAAACATCTGAAATAAATATTCAGTGGTCTCAGGCCATGGAAGAGCTCAAAAAGGATTTTGAAAAGCAAGTTAGACAGGTGGAGGAAAAACTGGGAAGAGAAATGAGAGAGATGCAAGAAAAGCATGAAAAATGGGTCAATACCTTACTAAAGGAGATGCTAAAAATGTTGAAGAAAATAACACCTTGAAAAATAGGCTAATGCAACTGACAAAAGAGGTTCAAAAAGCCAATGAGGAGAAGAATGCTTTCAAAAGCAGAATTAGCCAAATGAAAAAGGAAGTTCAAAAGTTCACTGAAGAAAATAGTTCTCTCAAAATTAGAATGGAACAGATGGAGGCTAATGACTTTCTGAGAAACCAAGAAATCACAAAACAAAACCAAAAGAATGAAAAAATGGAAGAGAATGTGAAATATCTCATGGGAAAAACAACTGACCTGGAAAATAGATCCAGGAGAGACAATTTAAAAATTATGGGACTACCTGAAAGCCATGATCAAAAAAAGAGCCTAGACATCATCTTTCATGAAATTATCAAGGAAAACTGCCCTGATATTCTAGAACCAGAGGGCAAAATAAGTATTCAAGAAATCCATTGATCACCGCCTGAAAGAGACCCAAAAAGAGAAACTCCTAGGAACATTGTGGCCAAATTCCAGAATTCCCAGGTCAAGGAGAAAATATTGCAAGCAGTTAGAAAGAAACAATTCCAGTATTGTGGAAATAAAATCAGGATAACACAAGATCTAGCAGCTTCTACATTAAGGGATCAAATGGGATATTCCAGAGGTCAAAGGAACTAGGACTGAAACCAAGAATCACCTACCCAGAAAAACTGAGTATAATACTTCAAGGGAAAAAATGGTCTTTCAATGAAATTGAGGACTTTCAAGCATTCTTGATGAAAAGGCCAGAGCTGAAAAAATTTGACTTTCAAACACAAGAATGAGAAGAAGCATGAAAAAGTAAACAGCAAAGAGAAGTCATAAGGTTGAACTGTTTACATTCCTACATGGAAAGAAAATATTTGTAACTCTTGAAACTTTTCAGTATCTGGGTAGTTGGTGGGATTACAAACACACACACTCACAAACACATGCACACACCCACATACACACATGCACACACACAGAGACAGAGAGCACAGAGTGAATTGAATAGGATGGAATCACATCTTTAAAAAATTAAGGTAAACGGTGAGAGAGAAATGTATTGGGAGGAGAGAGGGTGAAATGGAATGAGGCAAATTATCTCTCATTCAAGAGGCAAGCAGGAGACTTTTTAGTGGAGGGAAAAAGAGGAGAGCTGAGAAAAAAGCATGAAGTTTACTCTCATCACATTTGACTAAAAGAAGGAATAAAATGCACACTCATTTTGGTATGAAAACCTATCTTACAATACAGGAAAGTGGAGGAGAAGAGGATAAACTGGGTGGGGGGGATGATGGAAGGGAGGGCAATGGGAGGAGGGAGCAATCTGAAGTCAACACTTGGGGAGGGACAGGATCAAAAGAGAGAATAGAAGCAATGGGGGACAGGATAGGATAGAGGGAAATATAGTTAATCTTACACAACAGGACTATTATCGAAGTCGTTTGAAAAAGTACACAGATATGGCCTATATTGAATTGCCTGCCTTCCCAAAGGGAACAGGTGGGGAGGGAGGGATGGGGAGAAGTTGGAACTCAAAGTTTTAGGAACAATCATTGAGTATTGTTCTTGTTACTAGGAAATAAGAAATACAGGTAATGGGGAATAGAAAGTCATCTGGACCTACAGGATAAAAGAGAAGATGGGGACAAGGGAAGGGAGGGGTGATAGAAGAGAGGGCTTATTGGTGATAGGGGAAATTAGAATGCTCAGTGCATTGGGGTGGGGGGAGGGGATAAATGGGGAGAAAATTTGGAACCCAAAATTTTGTGAAAATGAATGTAAAAAATTAAATAAATTTATAAGAAAAATAAAATAAAAAAAAAATAAAAAAAGAAATGGCATAGAGGAGGAATTGAAGATCATTCCTTCCCCTGCCCCCCAATGCAAGGGGTATGCTTCTGTAGAAATATACTGGAGTCCAGGTGGGGGAAAGAGTGGGTAGGAGCCCAAAGTACAGTGTTAGTAAGGCCCATATATCTTTAATATATATTGACAAAGCAACTTACAACTTCTTAACTTTAGAACCTTGATGACTTTTCTCTCATGTGGTTTCTCCTGAAGTTTGTTGTGAATTTTTGTGAACTGTTGAGAAATTGCTGCCAGGCTGGATCAGGCAGGTCATCTTACCAGTGGATTCTTCTCTACATCATACCAGTGTAGCATCTCTTGTAGAGGTTGATCTACTGATCTCCTGGGTTTGCTCTTTGATGGGCAGCCACAATCTTTTTTTTTCTACCTTTAGTCACTGCTTGCAATGGAAATTGAGTACAAGTGGGGATGGGTACTGGACTTTTTCCAACTGGAGCTTCATACATAAAAGTTCTATTAGCCAAGGCTTAGTTGAAGATCAGCAGAAGTTTCTTCCCCATAGCTCCCTCATACCTCATGTTATCATCTTTGGGTGGGAGATGGGAGAAGACTCCCCTCTGCCTAGCTACAGATTCCTCTGTTTAAAAGTTTGTTCCCTCCCTAAATAACTTCATGTTCCCTCAGAGCAATCAGTAGTTTTTCATCTCCCATACTCATTTAGGAATCTTATATAGAAGAGAAGCTAAAGACAACTGTATGAATTCACTGTAGGCTCTTAAGGCATACTCTTTGACTTTTTCACATGCAATTAAGGTTTTCAAGTCTCTCTCTTTTGTCTCTTTAGGTTTTCCCCTTTACCTTTCAATATCTATTTCTTCTAGCCTCTTGCAGACCTTTTGCTTTTGATAAAGCCTCATTTAGGCACCCTCCCCTCCCACCTTGCATCTTACAGGTGTCTTCTTTGAATTTTCTACATCTTATATTCAAAGCAGGAACATAGCCTTAGTTAATATGCTCCAACTTCACTGATAAATACTATGCTCATTAACAAATACAACTTAATTAGACCAAAAGATCTAACAAATCTAACAAATGAGTATTTTTCGCAGCATAATTGTAAACAAGTCTGATTAATCAGTTTTGTTTTAGCAGTACAGATATCCTTTCCACATCTTCAGGGTTAGAGTTTGCAGCACATCCGTGATCTGGAAAAATCCACATAGAATTTCTTGGGCCACCTTCTTATCAGAGAAGATGTCTGATTTTTTTATTTGTCTTTCATGGGGTATTTGCAGTATCATGTTGTAAAATTTGGGTTAAGTATCTGATCATAAGCTTTTTGTCATCTATTGGCTATCACTTGTCTGCAGCTTTCACAAAGCTCCCCCACCATCCTATTTAATTTCTTATGCAGACACATGATATATCAAAAGTGTGACAGGGAAAGTCATGATATGGAAGGGATAATTGTACTTTCATTACATAAGAGAGGAAAATGGACTGGTGGAAAGAGCACTATGCTTGGAGTTAGGAGAGACTGGTTCAAATTCTAGCTTTTAAAGGGGATCACAAGGGGCTTCTAGGTTGCCAAAGAAGAGCAAACCCACCCAGGTTAGAAATGTAGCAAATCAAAACTCCTTTGAGGACTGGCAAGGGCATGGGGCCATGAGTAGCTTCTGACTTTCCAGCCTGGACCAAGATAGTCAGGCTAGGAAATGAAAAATGAAAAAAAGAAACAAACATGCCACTGCTCTGTTCAGATTTTGGATGAGGGCCTCAATTATGTAGGCAGAACACCCCTGAAATCAGCTTCTCATTCAATCAACTCAGCTGCAGAGACATTTGAATTCTTGGTTTAATCTACTCCAAAAATTACTTTGTCTAACTAAAGACTTCAGAATCATTTCCCAGTAGTTACATGATCAGACAGCTGATAAAGCTGTTACAAGCATGTATATATGACATAAAGTACTATGAGAAGTAACTCTTACAAATGACTTCAAAAATAAGCATTTACTAGGGCATGATCTAGGGGAGCTAGGTGGTGCAGTAGATAGAGCACTAGAAGACCCATCCACCTGAGTTCAAATTCAGCTTTACACACTTACTAACTCTGTGACCCAGGGTAGGTCATTGAACCATTTGCCTTAGCGGTTTCATCTGTAAAATGAGCTGGAGAAGGAAATGGCCAAGATACGCTAGTATCTTTGCCAAGAAAACCTCAAAATGCTGTCATGGAGAGTCAGACACTACTGAACAGCCAGATTACTTTCATATCACTTTATGTCATGTATATATGCTTATAACAGTATAGGCTTATATATATTTATTAACATAAAGAAATCATGGGGTTATCAGTGCCTTATTCCTCAAGGTTACCCTTGTGTATAGCCTCAAATCTTACTGGCTTCTTTGACTGCTGTATCACATTATTGATACATGTTGAACTTGTAATTCACTAAAACCTTCAGAGTTTTTTTTAAAATTGAGGCTCTTTTTATTATTGAATTAACAATTATTGAAGCATAAAAATTTCAGGATAAAAAAGTATAAAAACAAAATTATATATAAAGCTGTGAACAACTGTTACGTTCACTTTATTTTCAGTATATATTTATTTTAATACAGTAGTGGTAAAATTGCCTGAATGTCTGTGTCCCTTGCAAAATGTCTTTTTGTTTTCTTCTGCATACCTTTATGATACATTGTTAATGCTCTTTTCTGTCTTTAAAAAAAACCATCTTTATTACTTTCTTCTCAACTCCCCTCCCTGTCCCCAAAAGTTAAAGTTTCCTTGTAACAAATAACTATAATTTGTTAAGAAAATTGGAAAGTAGTCTGACAGATGTTAGCATATGCCAATATTTCATGCCCTATTCCACAATAAATTTAAAATGTATATGTGATCTGAATATTAAAGATAATAATATGAGAAATAAAAAATGAAGTAGATAATATACCTTTCACAGTTATGGCTAGAGGATGAATTCTTAATCAAATAAGTAGAAAGACAACTTTAAAAAATGAGATAATTTTGATTACATGAAGTTGAAAAATTTTTGCAATAACAAAATTAATCCAACTAAGACAGAGGGAAGCCATCAACTGAGGAAAAATCTTCTTATCAAGTATCTCTGAAAAGGGTGTGGTATTCAATACACACAGAGAACTAATAGAAACATATAAAACCAAAAGCTCATCTTCAATGTGTGTGTTTGCCCTTCGTTGCCGAAGAAGACCATGCCATCAGAGAAATAACGACATGACTTGCCCTTGACTTTGCTTTGAAATAGACAAATGTTAAAAGAATATGAATAAACAATTGAAGGAAAACTGAAAAGTTTTAATAATCCTTGCAAAAATATGCTCCAAATTATTAATAAGAAGAGAAATGCAAATCAGAACAACCTTGAGGTTTTATTTCATATATCAGTTCTTACTTCTTTCTTAAACCATCCAGGAATATCCTGTTGTGATTTCCTACTTTCTTGAGTACTTAGTCTTCTCTGCCTCATAAGATGTTGATTATTCTTTTTGTCTCGCCATGTTTCAGGGGTCATACTCTCTTTTGTTAATATCTTCTCCACTGATTTATCTGCTTGAGTTCAAGGTCTCCAGTTGCATTTGCTTAGTCCTGAAATCTTGGCAATTTCAGTCCCTTATATTCTCTATTACTCCCTTTCTGACTCCTGTGCCTTTGATAGTAGTTTCCTGGGATGTGGACCTCAGAGTTGTCTTGGCCTCTTTCTTTACTGAGGAATTCATATTTTGCTGGTCTGAATTACTTAAGTCTAGTGTACTTGGAGGGACAGAACTGATAACACCCAGATGCTAGCCCCCTTCCCTTCAAACCTGGTAGAGTTCCTTCAACTTTCCCCTCCTGGCTGAGCACCATTGCAGTAGAGCATGCTACCATCTCAGGTAGGATATTTTTCTTACTTTTGGCTTTTCTTGGCACACAGAGAGGGGAGGCATAGTTGAATTCTATCTAAAGCCTATGGAATGAAGGATCAAGCTTTTTTCTTGTTACTTCATCATGTTGTTATCTTGTTAGAGTTTTTGATGTCTTAGACCACTGGAGTCAACTTAAATCAAAACAAAGTCCACCAATCCACACATAAGGATCCCTGCAGGATGTATATTAACTTATTTTTAAAATGTAATACCTATATTTTATTATATTTAAATTTATTTTGTTAACTATTTCCCAATAACATTTTAATCTGGTTTTGTGGGCTACATGTGGCCTATGGACCATGTGTTTGACTCTTGTATCTTAGATTATGGAGACAGCTTAAATTGCTTTATCTCTTGAATGTCATTTATATTTTGGAGAGGCTTTAGAGATGGTGAAAATTGGAGAAAGTATCTAGACCATATTAACACAGAGATTCCACTATGAGGCAAAATGGTCACTGACAAAAGGAAAGGTTCTATTTATAGCAAAATATTTTAGCAGGATTTTTGGGAAAAGAATGTAAATTGTTATCAGTTGGGGAATGAACAAATTGTGGGACATACATATAGTCGAAAAGTCTGGTACTGAACATGATGGACACTGAGAAAACATTTACACGTACTGATGGAGGACTAAGGAAAGAAAGGAACACTAATATATTATGGGTTCAAACTATGAATTGGTTCTACCATTCTAGAAAGTAATTTGGGGTTGTGTGAAATAAAAATCATTGTTTCTATAGCCTTTGACCCAGAGTTTCCATTACTGAGAGAATACCTTAAAGGAGGTAAAAAACAGAAAGAAAATTCACATATACATACATAAATATATATGTGTATATACATACATGTGTGTGTGTCTGTGTGTGTGTGTGTGCGTATTCCTAGCAGTCTCTTTTTTGTGGAAACAAAGAACTTGAAACATTTCATTAGGAAAAAATTAAAAAAATGATTATATTTACATGACATGGAATATTACCATACTTCACAAAAGAGCAAATGTAAAGAACTAACAGTAACAAGTGAAAACTTATGACCTCAAAAAAGTGAGATAAATTGAACTATGGTAACGATATATATATTAACAATGATGTAAAATGCACAAAACAAGAAATAACCCTTTAAATATAGTGACCAAACTTGGCCCTGGAGAGGAGTCAAGAGAAAGCACTTCCTCTTTTAATTTCAAAGGAGGATTATGGGTGTGAAATTTTCTCTACATTGTCCGATGTAGTGTATGTAACCAATATATTATATACTGGCTAGTTTTGCTGAGCTGTTTTTTATATTTGTTACAAGAGAAGGTAGTGCAGGTAGAAGAGAAATAGGGATGTATTTAGAAACTAATTTAATAGCAAAAGAAGTAAATAAAAGCATTTCTTTAAAAAAAAACATGCAAAGAAAAATGCCATAAGTAATTCCTGTATGGGCCTCCTTTTCTCTCCATTAGAAACTCTTTTAAGTAGTACCGTATATTGCATGTGTATTTTGGATAGGAAAAAAGTCTTCAGTTACACCCACATATTTGTTGACTATTCTGTGATTTGCATTTGTTTACTACACCTTCTAATATTACCAGCACACGAATCTGAGACTTGGAGAATTTGGAAAATGCTTATTTGTTCATCGCTACAGAAAAATAAAAATTAAACAGCCATCCAGGCTTATGGAGCTGAACCATATGCTTAAAAAAAAAAAATCCCCTGCCCCAGAATTTCCATAAAATATCTGTAAATGAATCAAGAATCTATGCTATGCTTCTTTGAATTAACATAAAACTTGAAAAAGCAATGGAAAATTGTGTTGGACAAATATACTGAGTTTTATTTTTAAAAACCTGAATATGTTACAAAGAACTTGAGAATAATAAGTTAAGAACATAGATTTTTGCAGTTCAGTTGTTTCAGTTATGTCTGACCCTTTGTGACGACCTCTATGGGGTATTCTTGGCGAAGATATTGGAGTGGTTTGCCATTTTCTTCTCTGGCTTATTTTACAAGTGAGGAAACTGAGGCAAACAGGGTTAAGTAATTTGTTCAGGATCACTCTGAGTGGGTGAATTTAAACTCAGGTCTTCCTGACTCCTGGCCAGGTACTCTACCCATTGTACCATTTAGCTGCCCAGATATATTTTACTTGAACAATAAAAAAATGATAGGATAAATGTATCACAGTATCTTAGATCTATTAGACCTAAGAGATCATCTTATCTCCATCTTTCATTCCATAAGTGAGGAAATAAATGTTTGGTGAAACTGTTTAGCCAACTGAGCGATGAAAGTTAAAAGTTAAAAATATTAAAGTTAAATAAAAGGTAAAATTTTAAAAATATCTTAGGGCAGTTAGGTGGTGCAACGGATAGAGCAATATCCCTGAAGTCTAGAGGATTTCAGTTCAAATCTGGCCTCATACATTTACTAGCTGTGTGATCCTGTTAAGTCACTTAACCTTGATTACCCCCTCCCAAGAAAAATCTGAGATGTTTTGAATAGTTTTAAAAAAAATCTTTAGTAGTTAAAAATATTTTTTTTAAGTCTAGCAAAACTCCCCTCCCCAATTTCCCCTTCTGGAATATTTCATTCTATTCTCTCTAGCGTTTCTTGGATGGAAAATAAATGTTCCTTAGGATGATATTTGAGTTTTGGTTCTAGCTTTTTCTAAGTTGCTTTTTCTAAACCTAGAAAAAGCCAATGTACTAGAAGACATTTTAAATTATAAGTCAACTCAAAACATGCTATTTAACTAGAAAAAAAAACCATCTGAAATTGAGCAAGTTATCTGTATGCCAGGTAACTATCTACTTGTGTGATCTTTGAAAAGTCCCTTCATCTCTTTGGACCTCAGCAAAATCAAGGTATTAGAATGATCACAAAGAATATCTATGAGCATATGAGCAGAGAAGAAAGAAAACATTATTCAATAAACACAAGACATTTTAAAACATCCTCATAAGAGCTGAGAACAGGGGTAGATAGGAAGGGACAGTGAAGGGAGATAATAGAGTGACTGGCCAATGGGAATGGGGAGTCAGTAATACAAACACTTCCCTTCCTTCCCCTCCTGATTTCATTCCAAACTGCCATGTAGAAACTTGGAAGGAAGAGGTTTCTGGTCATGATTACCAGAGAGGGGATGATGAGGAAAAATCTTCTAATTGGTTTAAAAACTGAAAAAACTCAAGAGGGGCTGAGCCAGAAGGGAGTGTGCATACAAAAGGAGAACTAGGTGTTGATACCACAGAGATGCCCCATCTTCCTTTTATTTTCTTCCTTTGTGCCTAACAGGAGGCAGGGCTCTTTTGAGCTGATGGATAACTACATAATTTGTCTTTCACCTCACCTGACTGTGGTGGCTGTGAACCCATTGGGTGCAGACCTCACCTATGTTCCAGCATAGAGTTTTCCGCAAGGGAAAAGAAGAAGAAACTGTAACACTCAATACTTTAATACATGTTAAATATCAATGATGGCCAACAAATATTATCCTTGCATTTTACAAAAGAGAAGTGACCCAGACAGGGTATAACTTGCTGGAAATCAGAGGCAGAGCAAAAAGAGGATAGAGAAAGGAAGGGGGTAAATAAAGGAAATCCAAGTAATAACAAAAGTGTTTGAGAAAAATAGGATAAGAATTATACAACATGCAAAATTAGATATGTGTAGCTAGATTGAAGTGGGGTAAAAATTTACCTATCATAACAATATTAGGATTTATACTACCACCTTCTCATTTCTCATAATTCTAATTTCAATGCTTCAATTTTATATATTTTAAATAGGAAATAAAAATACATGTCTATGAATTTGATATATTTCATCTGGGTTGAAATTTAAAAGATTATATTGTTAAATTCGTAAATTTGGATAAATATTATACTCATACTTTAACACATCTCTCCTAATCTCCTTTCCCTTTTTTATTTGGGGGAATAAAGGGAACTTAATAAAGAGAATTAACCCTAGTTTTGTCTCTGTTACCAACTAGTTGCATGAACTAAGAGAAAAACACTAGCTCTCTAAGTCTCAATATTGTCATCTCTAAAACAAAAGGGAAGACATCTTCAGGAATTTAAATCCAACCTCAGACACTTATTAGCTCTGTGGCTGTGGTTGGTACCTTGTTCTCCAAGAAGGCTGATGACATTATGAGGGTGATATCTTGACTTGCATGGGAACTGGATTTAAGTGAGGCAGAACTGTGTAAAGACTGTGTCAGACTTAACCCTTTTTGCTTCAGTTTCCTCATCTGTAAAATGAGCCGGAGAAGGAAATGGCAAACTACTCCAGTTTCTCTGCCAAGAAAACTCCACATGAGGTCACAAAGGGTTGTATACTACTGGAAAACACCAATAACAATTCCTTTCCAGGTCTGAAAATATATTGTTCTCTACGAAAATTGATTATAGTAAATATAGAAAATGTTACTTCTTAACCAACTTTTAAAGAAGTATGTAATCTTGATGCTAAAGTATACTTGTGTAAAAATATTAATGATGATAATGAAGATGATGATAGCTAGCATTTGTATTTACAAAGTATTTCCAATCATTATGATTATCTTTGAGACTTTTAATTGTTTGGGTTTTTTTTTTTTTGGTCTAAGAGACAGTATTGTCTGCAGAGCTGACCTCTTAAGTCAAGAGGACCTGAGTTCAAATTTTGACCTTGAACATACCCACTGACTGTGTTACCCTGAACAAGTTACAGTCTCTCAGTACTTTAGTAAACTCTCCAAGATCATAAGTGACAAAGATGCCAATATGCCCTTATAGAAGTATTTTTTTAATCTAGAAATTTCCTATATCATTGAAATTATAGTCCTTATCTCATTTTTTGAAGTGGGATCCAGAACTATATTTTCTTCAGCATAGCAAAATTCTTGTATGGAAACTAACCTCATTCTTTCAATTGATAAAATGAAGTACTGGGAAAATTCCCTCTACTGATGCAGAAAGGCAACTCAATTTTAACCTGCAGTTGGAAAGAATTATCTGGGACTCTGAGAGGTGAAGGGACTTCTCCATGCCCTAAGTTATCAGAGAGTGGCACCAGAGTCAAGACCTGAACCCAGCTCTTCCTGACTCTAAGGGTGCTTTCTATCTATCACAGCATGCTGAATCTTTAGGTACTAATCATGACACTAAAACATGTCAGATATAATGATTTCAGTCTTAGTTTTAGGGTCACAATCTTTTTATAAGGACCTTAAAAAGGATTAAAAATCATTACATCTAAAACCAGAGATCCAGTTTACATTTTGCTTGCTTTCTTCTGAATTTAAGTTTTTCAATATCAAATATTTATTTTCTCTTTCTTCTACTTCTCTTTCCCAAATGAACAATTAACCAAAATAAAACCCTCCAGACTTACACATAATCTAACAAAATCTATTCCCCCTTGTCCTTGTCCATGAAAGTAGGCATCATTCTGCATTTTAAGACTTTCACTTTTCTAGTAGGAGGTGGGTCATGGATTCATCTTTGGTTCTCTGAAACCATGGTTCATCATTGCAGTGATCAGAGTTTGAAAGCCTTTCAAATTTGCTTGTCTTTATAATGTTGTTGTATAAATGGTTCTTTCTTTTTCATTTTGTATCATCATTTCATAGATATCTTCCCAATTTCTTACTAACCTCTCCCCTTTGTCATGTCTCAAGGCACAATAATATTTTCTTACATCTATATACCATAATTTGTTTGGCCATTTCCCAATAAGTTGACACCTCCTTAGTTTCCAATCCTTTGCTATTACAAAAAAAAAAGGATATCCTTTGGAAAGGTGAATGTAAAGCTGCCCTTCTTACAATTTCCTTTACTTTTCAGTACTGTAAATACATTCAGTGGTGCCAATATGCAGTAGAGTGTTGAGGGAAGGAGGGATGTTTAGACTTTGGACTTCGGTGCTTTACTAGATTCTGTGTCATATATGAGGGAAGAGAAAGATGGAACACTGTTGTTGAGCAGTTCTAAGAGGCCAAAAGAAATCCACATGTTTTTTGTTGTACATATTTATAAATAAGATTTATTCTTTTGAAAGACTGAAGTTCATTTAATAATGGGAATTTTATCAAATATTCTTATCTCTGACGATTTAAAACGCTGTCTATTGCATTGTCTGTGGTGAGTGCAGGAATCATGGCTTCCATTCTTTGTGCATTCGTGTGCCTCTGAAAATGTCAACCACAAATTCTGTAAACATTAGATATAGTCCTAGAGAGCCTTTTGTCAATGGCCAAGGGCCACACTCACCTTCCAATAGCAACTTGGAATGCAAGTCAGTATTCATCATTTGTTATTAAATAAAAAAAAAAATTTCTTTCTCATAGCAAACATGGCATATGAAACATTTTATTTTTCTCTTTGTATCTTCAGTGCCTGTCACAGTGTCTAGTATGTAGTAGGTATTTAGCAAATATGTGTTGAATGAAGAAATCATCTGTTATAAGTAGTTCAGGTCTTAATCTTTGTGCATGCTATAATTAAATTTGATTTCTACTGTGGTTAGGAATGATTTGTTACAGTGAGAAGAAAACTACAGAATATCACTTAGATGGTAAATTGCCTTGTCCTTTTTCATTCAGTACCTTAGAGTTAAACAGGTGATTTTTTTACTTGAAGTTTATGATAGATATTTTGAAATCATGACATATATACTTTTATCCCCTCTATTTTCAGCAGAAATCAATTTGACCACTTCATGTCTTTGAAAATGGGAGAATAAAGTATAGGGCCAACAGAACCTCGATCATAATTGATGGAACAGAATAATGTTACAAACCTCAGCTCTATAAAGTAACTACATCCCTTGAATTCCTATCTTTAAATCCCAAGACAGTCAAGGGAACCATTTATCTTATTGGGTTGATAATGATATTGGAAGGGAAGTGTCCTGTTTGTGTAATAAAAATCCCTTAGTGATTTTGCCAGCAGTAAAAATTTGTCTTCTTTAGTACGGTCAAAATTTCCGGGGTTCATTTGATTCCTCAGCCAAGACATTACCACTAAATTTTATAGAATATTAGAACTATAGACTCAAAGGTAGAAGAGACCTCAGAGAGCATGCTATATAATTTCCTCATTTTACATATAAAGAAATTGCAGTGTTGAGTGGTTAAGCAAGTTTCCCAGGGATATGGAGAAAAATAGGAGGAGAGAGAAGGCTAGAATCCATGGCTCCTGGTTTCTAGCCTCATTCTCTTTCAATTTCATTTTATCTCTTTACATAAACATATTTTGTTATTTTTGTACATCATTATACATATAGTAATAGATATATTTGTACATAGTTCCTCAAAATGGGTGAATTGCACTTTGCATGTCTGAAAACATCTTCCACAGATGAAGATTAGGAATGCATAGATAATTTTACAGTATTTTGGAGGTGCCTGGTACAATCAGTATTTAAGTTGCTTAAGTAGTCATTCTTTTAATGTGGGTCAGAGGCAGGCCTCAATCCTGGGACTTCCTCTATTCTCTATGCTGGGGGCAGCAAACTCTGGCCCACCTCAAGTCACCCTCCTGTTTGTGTTCTTTGCTCAAGTGACATTCAAGGACAGGTAGTGTGTCAGATGTGTCTCATGGGCCATAGTTGTCTAACCCCTGTCCCATGCCATGTTGCCTTTTACATTAGTTATGTTATAAATTCTATAATATCAAGTTAGGGATAAGATGGGGTCTTAGATTTCACAAGTGTAGAGAGCTTTATTGTGAAGAAACTCCTCCCAATATAGGTTGGTACCTTCTCTGAAAATTCGAGTTTTAGATAGTTGTCTAGACCTATCAGAACACAGAGAGTTTCACTGCCTTGTCTAAGGTCACAGAGTCAGCATGGATTAGAGGTAGATCTGGATGCCAGGTCTTCTCGGCTTTGAGGCTGACTTTCCATCCATCTATTACAATATACTGCCTCTCACACTATAGTTACATAAATTGTAGAGTTAGTCTATATAGCACTTAATTTTAACAGGTTCTCATGAAACCGAATAACTGCCCAGCTTTAATTAAATATCACTGGCTTCAGGTCTGGAAACTCAAAGTATTCCTGAATTATATTTAAGCAAAGATGTACCCATAAAATATAAAGCCTGCTATAGATATGTGACATAAAACTATTTAATTTGAAAAAAGGTCTACCAATAATTCTCTTCTTAAAATTAAAGCATCATGTATATACCATTGTCTAAAGCAGTGCAGACATGTGAGAAAAGGTATGTGAAACAGAGTCTAGGAGAAAATTGGCATGTGTCTGAAAGGCAGTATAGTTCAGGGGAAAGATCATGCAACTTTGAGTGCTGACTTTTGGACATGAAACCTAAGTTCAAATCCTAACTCTGTGACCTTGGGTAAACTACTTGCCTCTGGGCCTCGGTTTCCTCATTTGTAAAATGAGGGGGTTGGATTAGATGATCCATGTTGTCCTTTCTATTTCTGGATCTTTGATGCTATGATTCTGTGTTACTACTGACATTAAAGGGTACAAAGAAGTCATTAGGTTGGGACAGAAATAATTTGATGTGCTTTAATGGGAACTAGCCATCATTTCACAGGTCTTTCCAGCATTGGTCTGTGGATTCACAAAGATCTTTTTCCTTATAAGAATATTTTGGTAGTGTATGTCACATTTTCATGATATTTCATTTACTCTCCTTTCCCTGAAATAAGCACTTTATAGTCTACATAGCTACATGGTGCCAATATAACCATATGTCCCCAAATATTCAGGTGTTTGGCATGTAGACAAGATATCTTAGGTAAATGAATTTTTCATTTGACATCCAGTTGGAAAGAGATAACACAGTCAAAATGGCTTATAAATAAATTTTACGATAATTGTTACCTAGTCACTTCCTAACAAGTGGTTAAGTTATGTTCCAAAATTTGGTATGTATGTAGATTGTCTGGAATTCAGAGCACATTTTTCACTTAGAAATAATATTATATGTGCTGATGGGTCTCCAGACTAGCCCACAGTCGTATGCCTAAAATGTAAGTAGATTATTTGAAATTCAGAGTACATTTTCTTCTAGAGTACAATATGCATAGTGTAAAACTGGTAGCCTATAAGTGAATAATGGTAGTCATTCAGATGTAAAAAATAGACATAAACTGAACATCTCCATATTTGGACCTGCTTAAATTAATATGCATAGCACTTCATTTTCTCACTTATCTCATCCTTGACCCAATGAAATTACTGGAAGTTTAGATGTTATCAGAAGAATTGAGTACTCTAACGACAAGAAAGACAGTGATAGCTACAAGAGATCAAATGTTCAGACTGTTCATACACTTGCTTTTTTTTTTGAGACAGTTGAACATAACATCATGAAATGACAGAGCTAAATGAGACCTCAGAGGGCATCTAGTCCTGCTCAGAGCTGAACAAGTATCTTCTTCAAAATAAAGTTCCCAAGTGGTCATTTAGCCCTTAATAGAAAACCTCCAATAAATAGAAGACCCATATGAGGTGATCCATTCCACTTTTTGGATATCTCTAATTGTTAAGGAGTCTTTCCTTAATCTGGAAGTCAATTAATCAACCAGCCACAGTTAATGTTATTGCTGTCAGATTCCAAACTCTTCCTTGCATCCAGGAGACTGCGTGGTAGAGGAAGAGATAGGTGAAATCAATTCCCTTCCCCCTTTTTCCTTCCTCAGTTAGTATTATTATAATACTTAATAAATATTAAGTGTTTTCTATGTTCTAGCCTTTAAGCTAGATGCTTAAGATAAAAAAGAAAAGAAAAAGAAATATTTTCATATTCTCAAGAAGGAATTTGTCCCTGCACAGCTTTCACTATTATCTCCTTGTCTTACATTCTAGGACAAAAAAGAAAAATCTAAAACCTCCTTCACTTGACATGCCTTCAAACACTTAAAAGTAACTATAATCACCCGCAGCTTCTCCAGGTGTTCCTTTCATTAAGCCACATCTCTAGTTCCTTCATCTAGTCCTCATATGACATGGTCCCCAACTCTTTGCCGTCTCAAAATCTTTCCAGCTAAAGTTGTGCAGATTACAACCATTGTAGAAAGCAATTGGGAATTAAGTCAATATAGTAACTAAAATTGTCTACACCCTTTGAACCAAAGGTTACATGGGTAGACTAATTGCTCAAGGAGACCTATGACACAAAGGAAAAAGCCATCTACACTAAAATATAAATAGCATTACATTTTTAGTGAGCAAAGAAATGGAAACAAAGTAGAAGCCCATCAGTTGGGAGATGGCTATACAAACTGTGCTTCGTTCATTGCACTGTAATTTACTGTGACTAAAAAAGTAACAGACATGATAAATACTGAGAAATGTTGAATGATGTAGAATAACTGATCCATACTGAGGCAAGCCGAGGCAAGAAGACAATATATGCAATGATTACATTGATGCAAATGGAACATCTACAAAACAACTGAAAATTAAGTATCATAGAATTATAAAGAACAAGCTTGTCCCCAAAAGAAGACATATCTAACAATCCTTCCCCCAACTCTTTTCCAGAGGGAGTGGTCCATGAGTGTGGAACATTATGTAAAATGCTTTTTCTTTTCAAGAAAAATATTGATAGATTTTAATGATTTTTTTTCTCTTTGCCATCTTGTTATTTTAAAGAAATTTGCTATAAGGGATTGCTCTTCAGGAGAGTAAGGGGAGGGATACAGGGGGAAATCTAAGGGATATAAAAATCAAAATACATCAACAAAGTAAAATGTTTTTAAAAGTTTTTTGTTTCGGTAGACTTTTGGATGTCCTTAAAAAAAACTGCATAATATTCCCAAGATAATCAAGCCTTTTTTTTTCTCATCCTGATCAGTTGTCAGATCGGTGCCCAATTCAGTCAATTTGCTGTGTAGTATGTATGTGTGCACATATAAACGTATGAAGGGTGAACTCTATATGTTACCTATCTGCCTGCTTATGATAAACTGTGCAATAGGAATTTTAGCAACTTTAAAAGACTTAAAAACTTTGATCGGCAAAACAACTAATCATAATTTCAGAACAGCATTGATGAAGTATGCAATTTATTACCTGAACAGAGAGGTACCAGATCCAAGGTAGAAATGAGACATACATTTCTTATACATGGTCAACAGAGGAATTTATCTTGCTTCTCTCTCTCTCTCTCTCTCTCTCTCTCTCTCTCTCTCTCTCTCTCTCTATATATATATATATATATATATATATATATATATATACACACACACATATATGTGTGTGTGTACACATATACACACATACACATATATACATATATATATATGTATATATATATCAACAAGAATTTTCTGTTTATTTTCTTTTTTCCAGTGAGGGCTTGGGTACTGGAGAAAGATAATAGAAATTTTTTTGGTCATTTAAAACAAAATCAAATTGAATTTTTTTAAAGGAAATTTTAGGTGTACACAATTGTAAATAGTCTAATTGTATTCTCTAAAAATAGGAGAAGCTTACTGTGGGGGTTGTGTGTTATAGAAGAGAAAGTCCTATGTTTAGATTCAGGGGAGCTGTTCTGGAATCACAGTTGTACTACTTTGTACTGTCTTAAATATTAACCAGAGTGATAAAATAGCTGCAGCTCATTGAGGCACTATGTCCTCTAGCCCAAAAGACCAGGGAAATATATCATTAGATTGAAGGAAGCAAACTGGTCCTGTCCAAGGGCACTCAGAAATCCTTTGCCTCTGAGTCTATGCTTGACATGCCTAACCTTGATTATCTTTGAGTACAGACATTCAAAAGAAGTCCCCCACCTTGTATGCTATTGGTTGCCTTATGATCAAACTCATTGCTGAACCTGATAAGTAAGCCTTTCTCTAGTCCTTCTAGATTTCAGCTGAGCTGATCTTTTGAGTTCCAAAACCACATATTGTATTGAGGCAGCTTTGCCAGTTAATGTCAATGCTGGCTCATTGGGTAGATGAAGAGATAGATGAAATAAATTCCCTTCCCACTTTCTCCTTCCTCAGTTAGTCATGAGTGGAAAAGGAGAACTGAAGTGTGGACTGGTTTACTCCAAATCATAAGCCAAATACCCTTGATGAGTATGATCTAGGTGGCAGTAGACAGAAGGCTGGACCTCAGTCAGAGGAAGCTAAGTTCAAATCCAGCTTCAGAAACTTATCAGGGGTGCAACCCTTGGTCAGTTACCTTAACCTCTTTCAGTTTTAATTTTCTCACCTGTAAAACAGGGTTGACAATTGCATCTACCTTCCAGGGTTGTTGGGAGGGTAAAAGGAAAAAAAAATTGTAAAATGTTTTGCAAATCTTAAAGTACTATGTAAATTCTAGGTATCTCCTCCTCCTCCTTCTCCTCATCATCATTACTGTTATTGTTTTTGCTTAAGAATACTTGAATAGTTTTTCCAGAGGAATAAAAATTCTGATAATATTTGATTGCATATCAAATATATCTGATACATATCTGATTACATATCAAAAATATCTGATAACATTTGAAGTTTTGTCTGTTTTTGTGCTTTCTCTCATCATTACTGATAATATTGATAAATTTTTTTATGAAAATAGACCTATCACTGGAAGAGACATCACATCATTCTTTTTACAGAAGAGGAAACTGAAAAAAAAAAAAAAGAAGAGGATACTGATGCCAAGAAGCTTAATTGCCTTGCCTTAAAGAGTCACATAGATGATAAGTATCAAGGATAGGATTTGAAACCAAATCCTCTGACTTCAGAGTTAGTTAGTTCAAAAAATACCATCCTATTTTTGCCAAAAAACAACATAATCAACAATCTAATGAACTCTTTAGCAGGTTGATTACCAATTCTTCTGAAAATATTTATGACCATCAGAGGAAAAGGATACAAAAGGAAAACTTTTATGCTGAACATTTGAGTAGAATGCATATAGGATCGAAATCTTCTCAGTCTCACTACATTTTTTTTCTTTTGGCAGTTATGAAGTTTTCACTCCCAAGCAAAAGATGGGTCAAGAAGTCATTACCTTATGTGTTGATGTTTATGCTTCATGTTTACAATGTAAACTTTACAGAGGACAATATCACCATAGATCAAAAGGTGTTTCATGTTTATTTAGAGAATGTGCTCCTGTCCCAATAGATCTTTGTCATGGGAAACAATTTGAATATGATTTTAAATCCGTTTGAGAACAGGAAAATACGAGTCTTGTTTTACTCTGGTTCTGTTTTTAATTATAATTTGACAAAAGGAATAACCACATTACCTATTTGATTTGCCAGAATTTTATCCAACACCACCTGTTGAGCCCTCGGCGTTCAAATACTGACATATTGCAGAGAACACAATTATGCAGTTGGCATACAAGTTAGTGTGGAGGCCAACAAAAGCATAATATAGCCTTTGTACTCAAAATACAACAAAAAATATATTAAGCTACCAACTGTAAAGGTTTAAGAAAGCCACATCTAATTAGATAGAAACAGAGCCTCCCAGCAACAAAATAGGATGAAAAATGGTCTCATAGTTAAAAGTTAAAGTTTACAAGATCCCTACTGGTAAATATCATGAGCTTAAAATAAACAAAATTTTATGGTGCATTCAGTTTATATTATGTATGGCAAGGAGACACCACTTTTGTTTACATGAATTGATGGTTCCAATATACTGACATTTTCAGTTTGAAGAAATACCAAAATACAGATCTTTCACTGAAAAACAAAAATCTGTGGTGACTTTACTAACTGCTGGGTATAAAAACAGATCATGTCAACTTTTTGATGAAAAGTGGTCCCTCCAAAGAGTCAACTCATGTATCTTTGATTACCAGTAAGACCAGTAATTGGAAAGGGTCATGATTTCATCAATGTTGGTTAGTCCTTCCACCAATGAGGGTTGCCATCCCCTGAGTCTCTTAAATAGAATGTCTTCATAAACTGATATGGCCAGAAAATGAGACTTCCTAGTTAGTGATCAGATCTTTTGGACATGAACCTCTCATAACTTAGGTAGGCTTTGCTCTTGAATGATTCAAAATAGTTCATCACTGAATCAGATAGCTTGGTAAGACCTACCAGGACTTTTGTACTTCAGTATAGCCTTTGAGAATACAGGACTACCTTCATTTTATGATGAAATATCAGCTAATAGATTTAGTCAAGAGCCTATAGGACATAAAAATGTAATCTATTTTTAGGGGGAAGAGTATTGACTGTATTGCATAAGCCACCAAGGAAGTCAATAGACGGTTATTAAACACGTACTACATACCTGGTCACAAACCAACTAAATGAGACTCTTGGCTTAGGTGGTCTCTGAGGATCCCTCTGGTTCTAGCTCTATGGTCTCTGAGGACTTCTTTGGGTCTAGCTCTATGATCCTATTATTATATAAGACCTAAGAACATCTTAAAATGGAAAAGGAGGCACACTGCAGAATTCCAAAATTCTTGTATTTTCTTGTTATACTGTACTCTTTTTCTTATTTAATTCTTTCCTCTTCTCCTAGTGTTTAGTATTCTTATGCTTTCCCTTCCTTGAACACCTCCTTTCCCATATCTGAAATCTTGTAGACTTCAAACTTCGTAGCTAACTGCTATTTCCCAGAAATCAATGACACACCAAATAAAACTCCACCTTTAGCCATAAAATTCTTGACCTTTCACATTTTAAGAAGCCCTGATACATGGGGAAAAAACAGTGTTGCAACTATGGTGAGGCCACCAGAGACTCTGCCCCAGGTATTAGAACCTGTGGTGCACAGTCCTCTTTTTCCTTGAGGCTGCTCTCTCATTGAGATCTCCTCTGCTTTAGTTCTCTGTTTGTCTAGTTCACAATCCCTGTTCATTCCCCCTTTGTAATTAGAAGATCCAGCAAGGCATCACCCCTTTCCCCGTTTTGCCTCTGTTCTCTTGTTTTTGCTTAGTTAACTTCCAACCCAAGAGCATCCTCAACATCTACCTTGCCTGCATTTCAAAACTTATTAGAAAGAGAAGTGAAAAATCATTTTCGACACGTTCATTTTATTTACACTGTCACAGTGGTTTCCTGAAGCAAACCACTGGAGCAGGAGTCCTGATGCCCTAACCTCACTCTTATTCAATTACAAAGTGCCTTTGGATAAATCTCAAAGTCTCTCTTTGCCCCAATTTTCTATTAATGCAAAACGGGACCCCCCAAAAGTCTTCTCATCAGCATGGACACTGAGGAATATATGAGTTACAATGCAGTTATTTAGGAATTCACAGAATAAAATGTAATTATAACCAAGCTCTAAAAAGAAACAAATTACATGCCAAAGAAGATATAATGTAGGTCAAATGTTCTTTGAACAATACAAAAAAAGTGGAAATATGACTGAGCAGATGTGACTGACTTATAAGGCTAGGAGATGGAATGGAAGAAGAAAGCATCAAAGAAGGAGGTACACAAGGAATGAAACATACTAGAAATGACTTTTTTTCTGGCCCATTTGTAGGATCAAGGCAGCTATGCCAATCTGGGCTGCAAAAAAGCAGGAAATCACATAACCTGGCATCGGAGAAAAGGAGAAGCATTTTTAAAAGCAAGAATGGGTTGGGGGTGATGGGCTTTGTTTCCAGAACTGCATGAGGTCATTTGGCCCTGTCAGTGGCACAGATGTTAATAGCAATCATGTGGCTGATTTAGCATTGCTCTGAAAATTATCTGAAATACATTTTATTTTTCATTTAAATCTTTAATCTTGGTCTCTCTCATAAATATATACCCTTGTCTGTTTTGCTAAAGCACGCCCCCAACCCCTCTAATAAGTAAGTGATCATAAAAGGAGGTGATCCTTCTTACATAACTGATAAACTGGTGGTGGTGGGTAATTTGCAAAATTCCTAATAGGAAGGTCCTAGAATTTAAAGTTATATTACTGTCAGTTAATGGAAAACAAACAAATCTTAAGTGGTCATTTCTATTTTGTGATTTCAGAAATTTCTAAAGGTTTGAAAGAGGGGTATGGGGTCTTTTCTTGAGAATGAGGGAGTGGGGGAGAA
Source organism: Bettongia penicillata ogilbyi (assembly GCA_023548195.1). Classification (NCBI taxonomy): domain Eukaryota; kingdom Metazoa; phylum Chordata; class Mammalia; order Diprotodontia; family Potoroidae; genus Bettongia; species Bettongia penicillata. The sequence continues at coordinate 701,931 of JAJHZJ010000602.1, read as the reverse complement.
ACCTCTGCCTGTGAGTTCCTGACAGCTATTTTGTTCCTAATCATTATTGCTGACTGTTATTTCAGATGGGGGTCAGGGCCTTTCTGTCATTTCTTTGAAAACCACCAAGTATGTTCAAGAGATTTTACAATCTGGGACCATTTTGCAGAATACCAATCATTAGTCTAGAGTCAAGAGTGTACCAACACTCAGGGTGAAAAGCAACATGCCTGGGGAAGGTAATTCAGTTAATTCAGTTTTCAACAGGTTGATCAGGCTGTCTTCATCAGAAATTTTAAAAAAATCACAGGTTCTTCTTGTATCATAAACAGTCACACAATCTCACACACGCACACACACAAACACACTCACACGCACGCACAAATCCAGGTCATGGTGCCATATTTAGATAAAAGGATCTTATAGCAATATAAAGGAAATCCCAGGAAACTCCCACTCAGGATGTTTAAAGGAAAGATGTAAGGCTACAGAAAAGAGTTTGATGATATAAAAAAAAGTGCTAGATTTGTAATGTTCTATTATAGTTAAGAAAAGGAGGGTTCAAATGCCTCTGACATTTAGCAGCTATGTGACTATAGACAAAGAAATTTAAATTTTCTGAGTGTCAGTCAGTTTCTTCATCTGTAAAATGGAGACATAAATAAATGCAGGTTACATAATCAAAGTACAGTAAAGGAGTTTTGGGCTAATAATAAGGTGACTCAGAAAAGACTTCTTGAAGTAGGTACCACTTGAGCTGAGTTTTAAGGGAAATAGGGGTTCCAAGAGATAGAAGGAAGAAAGAACATTCCAGGCATGAGTTAAAAACCTATTTAGTTATGGAGGTAGGGATGAAATGTCGAATTAAAGGGAATAGTTAAGTGAGTAAGTTTGATGAGAGTAAAGAAGACATGAAGAAAAGTAATACATAATTAGCCTGGAAAGTTAGACTGCAGATAGATTGTAAAAGACTTTAAAAGGTAAACAGAAAATTATCTATTTTTTTCCTACAATGTGAATTGAAATTTTTTTTAAGCAGAGGAATGAAATAGTCAAACCTGAGGTTTTAGAATATCACTTTGGTGATTAGGTAGAGGATGGCAAAGATTGGATGCATGAAGACTAATTTACATCCCATTTCAATAGCTCAAGCGAGGGCTTAGACCAAGGTAGTTGTGTTGTGAAATGAACTTATTTGAGTGGATGAAAGGGAACATGTAAAAGTTGGCAACTGATTAGATATGTAAGGTAAGTGAGAGTGAAGAGTTGAGGATGATTTTTAGGTTAAAAACCTGAGGACTTGGAAGAGTGACCATGTACTTTACCTTATTACTGGTTGGATGATAGTCAGGAAATGGTCACTAGCCAGCTGAACTGATGCTGGCGGTGGGATGGGGATGATAATACATTGTAAACAACATATTGGAGGATTCTGCTTTATAATCCATTCTGCTATCCTCTTTTATTTTATGGGTGAGTTAATGCCACTTACAATCATTGTTATAACTATTCATTGTGAATTCCCCTCCATTCCATCTCCTTGCATTGTTTTTCTTTGTCATCTGCCTTTCTTTTTACAAAAAAAGGAGATGAAAGGAGTTTGCTTAATACTCATTGTTGCTGATGCTGTTTAATGGTTCAGTAGTGTCTGGCCAGGTCCTTGTATCCTCCACTATCAGTCTAACCAAGTCCATGTTTCCATGACACTTCCTACCCATCTCAACCTTTACAACCTTTTTTTTCCCTTTTGCCTTCAATCTTTTCCAACACAAAGGCTTTTCCCCCTCCAAAGAGTCCCATCTTATATGTGGCCAAAACTTCTGTATTTGACCTTCCAGTGAATAGTCTGAATTAATTTCTTTGGGTATTGACTGATTTGATCTCCAAATTGTCCAAGGAACTCTCAAAATTCTTTAGCACATCTGCAGTCAAACTTCAAGCCAGTTTTTACCCTCTCATCTTTCACTTTCATCAAGAGGCTTATTAACTCTTCTTCACTCTCTTTTGTCATGATGGTAGATGTCTAAGATTGTTGATATTTCTCCTGAAAACCTTAATTCCAACTTTTGACTTATTCAGCCTGGAATTATGTATGGTGATGGCTATGCTCTGAGCTACCTGGCTGCTGTAAGATGTAAATTTTAAACTCTTGCTTCATTTCTCCGACAATTCTTATTAACTTTGTGGTCAATCTGTGTTTTTCGTTAACTCTTTATTTCCTGGTGTTATAGAGTTATTTTAATCAGTTTGTGTCTTGGCTATTCTGCCTGAATTGGGACATTGTTATAGGGCTAGCCTTTGGATACTACTAGAGGGAATGTCGGGGGCCCTTTGTGATCCCGATTTTTATTCTCTGGGGTCCTGACACTACTTACTGTGGGGGTTGAGCATTATGTCATTTAAGGATCTCAGGGGCAGCTCAGTTCAAGGAGCTGTACACCTTCACCTTCAGTACCATAAACTGTTTGGTCTAGGGCAAAGTTTCCTCTCTAATTATGTGCTTTGAGCTTTGCAGGCTCCCAGCCCAGGTTCTAGAATAAGCAATTCAGTTGACCCTGGTCTAAACTCTAGTAGGTAGCTCTTAGCTCCAATCTCTATCATCTAACTGGGAAACACTGAAGTGTCAGAGTGACAGATACATGTGTTTGGCCCTGGTTTGCCCTCACCATTCCAAGTTCCAACTCAATGACTGAGGATCAGAGCAACAGAGTTATAGTTTGCTTCCAGATATACTCCCTGCACTGATATGATGCTGCAGTCCCTAGCTCCACACCATGCTTGAAAACTGTGAGACCCTGGTCTGAAATTGGAGTGACATGGTTACTAGCTTGACCCTGCTATTCACAAGCCCTGTCTGGGAAGCTCTGTACCAGCTTTCCTCAGTGGAACGCTTGTCCCTCTGTGCTGACCCTGGGTGGACAAAAGACCCACTTTGACTTTTCCTCAGATTTTCTGGCCTCCACTCCATCTGGTACTCAATCTTTGTTGAGTAGTTGAGGCAAAGAACTAAATTGTATTCTTTCCTCTCACTCCTCCATCTTTGCTGGTCTTTCCTCATAAAATTTTATGAACATATTTATATTCTAAAGTAGAGCTGCCCATGGCTGTCATATCCCTTTGCTTGACAAATGTTTGCTGGAAAGTCAGTCTGCCATTCCATCAGTCAATTAACATTTATTAGGCACTTATTCTGTGCCAGGTACTGTGCTAAATGTGGGGCAAAATGTGGCAAAATATATTCTCTGGCCTCAAGAAACTCATAGTCTAATGGGGAAGGCACCAAGCACACAACTATCTACAAATAAGCTATATACAGGATAAATAGGAAATAACGGAAAGAGGGAAGGTGCAGAACTAAGAGGGCATAGCAGCAAGCACCCGGACACATCCAGGATGGCCTGCTAGCACAGGTTCTTAGATCTACTTTTCTAAAAGGAAAGAAACTTTTGAGGGGTCAACAGTCTTCTTTAATTACATTCATCAACAGAGAAAATACAAGCAGAGAAATAAAGACGGATAGAGTTTCTAACTGTCTGACCATAAGGAATGCATATATCACAGATCAATAGACAGATCCAGCTCTCTGACCATGACATACATACATAGTTACCAGAGAGAAGCACCAACATCTGAGTTTTCAAATTGTGGTTGGGGCTTCTTAACAGCTACCCAGAGTGTCATCTGGCACATGAACCTTCTTCGAAAGAGTAAGCCCCAAAGCAAAACCTCACCTCGGAATATATCTATATATATATATACACACAAACACACACATACACACACAAACACACACACACACACACACACACACACACACACACTTTTCATAGCCTGAAGGCGTCAGGACTGTCATGACCCAGTGCCTCATTAACAATTAACAAAAGTATGGACCTTCCTACAAAGCAAGCCTCTCCGAATCAAGCTTCCCTTAATGGGCTCCACCTATGAGTGGGGTAAGATCTTTAATTCTCATTAACATTACAGTGGGTTTGGGAAAAGGTTCCAGTAGATGAGATTCCAGTAGTTGGGATTTAAGGGAAGCCAGAGAGGCGAACAGGCAGAGATGAGGAAGGAGAATATTCTAGGCATGGGGGAAGAGCCAGAGAAAATGCCTGGAGCTAAGAAGCTGAATGTATTGTTGTGCAACAGCCAAGAAATCAAGGTCACTGAATTGAAGAGCCCATGAAGGGAACAAGGTATAAGAAGGATGGAAGAGCTTTGAATGACAGAGGATTTTTATTTGATCCTAGAGGTAATAGGGACCCACTGGAGTTTGTTGAATGTGTTAAATGGTTAGACCTGTACTTTAGTAAAATCACTTTGGTGGCTGAATAGAAGATGGACTTGAGACAGGCAGTATATGTAGATGTATTGTTGATGTATTTTTGCATAATGGGAAGATCTCCTATTCATTAATAGGCCCTGTGACTTGCAGGAGGCACAGAGAGGCCTGAGTGACATGAGACTGCGGTGGGAAGAGCTTGCTAAAAGGGTGGAGCAGGAAGGTTGGAGCAGAGCTGACAGGAAGTAAGAGAGACCAGTCAGATCTGGGAGAGAGAGAAAAACAGGCAGCTGGCTGTGGGTGAGAGAAGGGCATTTTGCTTGAGGGTGTTTGTTTGTAGGAAGACCTGATGATATGTATTGACTTCTTGGTTACAATGATGGATTTGGCTTTTTGGTTTGGGGATTTGGCTTTCTGGTGTCTGAATAAATGTTTTTCTTCTGTCTTCTATAAGGAGAGTTTGCTATACTTTGCAATTCAGAACTACCCCAGCATATTCATAGCCACCTTTGGTGCTGTGAATATTGCCTTGTTGATACAGTAGGCTATTGTGATAGTCCAAGAATGAGATGATAAGATCCTCCCAATGTCTCTCAGCTATAATCTCAGCATGATTCTGGACTCCTCACTCTCCCTTACACCACACATTCATTAAGTTGCTGAGTCTTACTATTTGTACCTTTATAATATCTTTCATTTATACCCCTCTTTTCTGCTCAGAGATCCACCACCTAGATTAATAATTTGTCTCTCCCTGCCTCAAATCTCTCCCCATTCCTGTCTATCCTAGCTGATATTGCCAAAATAATTTTCCTTAAGTACAGATCAGATCATGTGATTCCTCTCCATCATCATTTCCAAAGGCTTTACCATTGCCTTTAAGATAATATACCATTTTTTTGTTTAGCTTTTAAAATCCCATACATTTGACCCCACTATATTATTTCAGCCTCTTTGAACATTGTTCACTCCCAGCTCTGAGAGAACCAAGGCAATCTACTCTTTGTTTCTCACATGCTGCAATTCATGTCCTTTCTCTATGCTATATCACCAATGTGATAACCATAGCAGCTGCTATGAATATGCATGCATATTTCCAGGGCAAATTCACAAAATTTGAATAACTTTGTTCCTCAAAGATGAAACCCAGATATTTATTCAGATACCAAAAAGCCAAATCCATCATAGTAACAAAGAAGTTCATACACACCACCAATCCAGGGAGCCCCACCATTCTCAAGTCTTCCCTTATTTGGCCTCCCCACAAAAAAGCTTCCCTAGGCAAAATTCTACCCTTTCTCACTCAAGTTAGCTCCTCTGCCTCAGCTCTGCCTTGCTATCTCTCAGCTCTGCTTTACTCTCACTTCCTGCTCCACCCATTTGGCAAGGTCCTCCCCCCCATAGGCACCATGTAACTCAAGCTGTGGGCTGGGCCAAAAGCTCAGTCAGTCACATGGCTCTAATTCCCTTAACATTACAAATGCCTTTGCAATGACTGTTCCCCAAGCTTGGAAGCCCTCCTTCTGTACCTCTACCTCTGCCTCACAAAATCTCTTCCTTTAAGAAACAGATCAAATATCATCTTCTGCATGAAGCTTTTCCAGAGCTCAATTGTTAGTTTCCTTCCTTCCAAGCTATCTTATATTTCACTATTTTTATATATCAGTAGTTGTTAACTTTATATTTATGCTGCAAATATTTTATATGTACTTGTTGTATTCTCTACCAGAATGTAAGCTAGTTTTAAGTAGGGACAGTTTCATTCGTTTTACTTGTATGCCTGGCTACTAACATATGACACATATTAGGTACTTAATACTTTTGCATTGATGAGTTAATGTATTATTTAATCCAATTTAGCAAATGTCTACATTCCCATCATGTATACAGTACTATGCAAGGTATTAGTGATACAAAAACAAAAATGAGCCAGTCCCTGCTTCCATCATAGTATTTACTGAGGGAGAGAGGATGTGATATGATTATAAATAAATCAGTACAAGGTAATCTGAGGGAAGATCAAGCATTAGCCATTAGTGGGAAGGGGAGATGGGTATCTAGGTGGCCCAGTAGATAGAGTGCCAGTTCTGGAGTCAGGAAGACTCCTCTTCTGAAGTTCAAACACTGGCTGTGTGACCCTGGGTAAATCACTTAACCCTGTTGTCTCAGCTCCTCATCTGTAAAATCAGCTGGAGAAGGAAACGGCAAATTGCTACAATATCTTTGCTAAGAAAACCCCAAATAGGATCACAAAGAGTTGAACAGGACTGAAAATATCGAACAATAACAATGAAGGGAAATAGAGTAGAGGTAAGGGAAGATGTCATATAGGAGATAGTACCTGAGCTATGTATTGAAGGAAAGAAAGGATTATGAGAAAAAGATAAATGGGGCTACATTCTAGGCATGGGGAAAGAGACAGACTGTGCAAATACCCAGAGGAAGTACGGGATGAACTGTCAAGTTCAGACAGCTTGTAGCTGAATTGATGAGAAAGGTAGAATATAAAAGACATTTAATGTGAAATGAGGCTGGAGAAGTAACTTGGAACCAGATTGGGGAGAAATTTAAATACCAGGCTGGGGAGTTTGCACCTCATCCTAGAGGCGATGGGGTTATTAGCTCATTTAATGAAGTCATAAGAACTGCTGGTGCTGAGTGAAGTGTATATACTTCTATGTACACAATGACTATATACACAATGACTATTGTAACGTAAATGAAAACAACACTAGAAGCATTCAAACTGGGACTAATCGAAAGGGCTGTTCTTGGTCACAGAGAGTAGAAGGTCAAATCAATTTCACTTTTCTCAGTAGAGAGGCAGGGGAATCTAGATCTGGAATATTGTCACACATGGTCTGCCTGCCCTGTTTGATTCAGGTATTTTTCTTTGTTACATGGGAGAGTTCAATGGAAAAGAGTAGATCAACCAATGATTATGATATTAAAGCAGTATTAAAAAGTATTAAACTTTTTTTCAAGTATTGAAGAAATGGACTAGTGGAAAGGAAATTGACTTCTAGATCCATTTCTGACTTAATTTTGTCAGGAAGCCAGAGATCTGGAATGAAAGGAGAGACAACTGTTTCATAGGCTTCAAGGACATGTTGGTACCCACTACTTATTTATGAAAGTCTGATTTCAACTTTACTGCTGATGTCTTGTCAAGAGAGCTTATAGACTTGTCTGGAAGTGGTGCTTGTATCAGCTTGGAGAGAGGGCTTACATTTTGGGTGGGCATTTTGGAAAATTGTTACACAGTACAAAAAGAGAGACAGTTTTGTGACATGACAGTATTAAGTGCTTAGAGAATGAGAAAACCATAGGAAGGATTTAAGGGTTAGGTTGGGAGAGACTAAGAGAGTGACTGAACTGATGAGAGTGAGAGAAAATGAAAAGCTATAACCCTGGCTTTAGCAATAGAATCTCTGGGAGAGAGCAAGCCTAGTACTGGTCCTTGTCTCAAATTATAGTTGCCCTACACAGAGACATACCAGTAATTTGTAAACTGAGATAGAGGCTGCAAGATCAGATTCTATCTCAGATAGCTCTATATTAATTGTGTGTTTCTGCACTCCTTCTAGTTTCTTTGGGGAAGAGATACAGAGCCCAAAGAGATCAAGGATACTAGGCATATGTGAAAATAGTGTAACATATTGCTATGGCACCTGATCTTTTCTAGGTATCAGTTTTTTCATCTGTAAAATGAGATCAGAGTAGTTTATCTCTAAGCTATACCGTAGTTGTAAAGCAATCATTTTTGTTATTGTCATTTTTCAGTCGTGTATGACTCTCTGTGACCCTATTCAGGGTTTTCTTGGCAGAGAGACTGGACTGGTTTGCCATTTTCTTCTTCAGTTCATTTTACAGATAAAGAAATTGAGGCAAACAGGATTTAAGTGATTTGCCCAGCATGACACAGTTAGCAAGTGCTTGAGGCCAGATTTGAACTCAAGAAGATGCGTTTTCCTGACTCCAGGCCCAGCACTGTATCCATTGCAGAGCCTCCTAACTACCCCAAACTATTATTGACTCTCCAAATTTTGATTCTCCAAGAGACCATTCTATGAATTCTTGAAGAATTGTAGGAGAATTATTAGTGTGTTGATGTAGAAGTCCAAATAGGTATGCTCTTTATTCTATGTAGAGAATATATAGAAAAAGGATATATTATATATATGACAGATAGGTTGTGAAGTGGATAGAACACTGGGTTAACTCACCTTCCTGAGTTAAAAATCTGGCATCTTACTAGTTGTGTGACCCTGGGCAAGTCACTTCACCCTGTTTGCTCTATAACATGTGCTGGAGAAGGAAATGACAAACCACTCCAGTATCTTTGCCAAGAAGACCCCTGATGGGGTAACAAAGAATTAGACACAACTAAAAATGATTAAACATCAAATATATTGTATATAAACCTAAAATACATGTATATATATTATATATATACATACACACATATGTATATATACATACTACATGCATATATACATAGAGAGAGAGAGAGATTTACAATGCAGCATCTAGGTGGCATAGAGGAAAGAATCCTGGACATCAGGTCAGGAAGATCTGAGTTCAAATCCCACTTCAGACATTTAGTTGGCAATATGATATTGGACAAGTCATTTAACTTCAGTAAAATATGGATAATAATAACCCCAGTCTCCCAGGATTGTTGTGAAAAAATGCATATAAAGTGCTTTGCAAATCTTAAAATAAATTCTAAGTACTATTATATTTTCTACCTACGTCAGGGAGTCCTAGCACTTTCAGTTTGGTGACTATTACAAGAGCAGGAATAATCAGATGGGATATGTTTCTCCTTCCCCTCTCTGCCCAGGTATATTCCTTGCTTTTCCTCTTAACAAAGCATCCTAGTCAGAGATGTAGATAGAGATGGAAGAGACCTTCAAGGTCATCAAGTTCCAGTCCCTCAGGTTTTTATATGAGGAAAGTGAGTCCAAAAGAAATTGAATGACTTTTCTAAGATCACCAAAATGAGGTAGGATTTTAACCCATGTCTTTTTGATCTTAAGTCCTTCAACTCTCTCCAATGCAATGGTGCAATCACAATAAAATTAGCATCTTTTGCTATTTTTGTTTTACTAAAAGTGCCTTTGATTGAATAATGTGATTAAAAAAGATCTTTCCCACTCATTGATGGGCCTGCCCATTGTGGGAAGCTTGATTAGGGGAGTTATTTTGTAGGAGGATCCCAAGTGCCCTTTGTTTTTTTTTTCTATTGAGGCACTGGGTCAGAGGGTAATGCCCTCTGGCTCTAAAAAAGCATATAAATACAGTTGAGTTGAGGTTTTACTTTTGGCCTAGTTTTCATAAAAATGTTTGAGTGCCAGATGAGGACTCTGGGAAGCTGCTTTAAGGAACCCCTGGCTTTGAAAGCCCAGATATCAGTGCTTTCCTCTCTGGTAGCTATGGTCAAACAGTTGGGGTCCAACTGCCTGCTGAATTCAGGCAGAGGGCACCATGTCTGTTGATCTTTAATTTCTCTGTATTTTCTTTAAAGTTCAAGGTGCTGACTCCTCTGAATTAGGTGAAAGATATATATGCTTGGTTAAAGGAATGATACATGTGCTTGATTAAAGTGACTGTTAAGCCCTCAAAAGTTGCCTTTCCTTTTATGAATGCAGATTTAAGCACCTGTAATAGCAGGCCTGCCTGTGTATGTTGGGGTGCTTAATGATACAAACAATTATTCAGTCAACAAGAATTTATCAAATGCCTTCTAGGCACCAAATAACTATGCTGAGTGTTGGGTGATTTGACGAAAGGAATAAATAAAGGATCATTGCTCTCAAAATGCTCCCAGTCCAGTGGGGGAGACAATGGGTAAACAATCATATAGAGAAAAGATAAAGACAGAATAAATTGGGGAAATTCTCAGAGGAGCAGCCCTACCTTTATGAGGGACTTTGTAAAGCTTCTTGTAGAATATAGGATTTTAGCTGAGACTTGAAGGAATCCAGTGAAGCCAGGATACAGAGATGAAGAGGAAGAGAATGCCAGACATGGAGTGTCTTGTATGAGGAACAGCAAAGGGGCCGCTGGATCATGGAATAAATTGATGGGAATGACACATAAGAAAACTGTAAAGCATGGAAAGAGATGGGATATGAGGGCTTTGATAGTCAAGCAGAACACTTTAGATTTGCTTCTGGAGCTAACATGGAATTACTGGATTTTATCAAATAAAGGAGCAACCACGTTGCCTCTTATAGATTTATAATTACATTTCCAACTACCAGGAGTCTTACTGGTCTATTATGTGCAGACTTTTCAAAGAAAGAGGAAAGACTGAGGGTGTTTTGGTCTGATGGTTTCTGATAAATTACCAGATAAATCCTGTGACAATAATGATAATAATGAACAAGAAGAAGAAGGAGGAGGAGAATTAGAAGGAAAAGAAGGAAGGAAGAAAAAAGAAAGAAAGAAGGAAGGAAAGAAAGAAGGAAAGAAGGAAGGAAGGAAGGAAAGAAAGAAGGAAGGAAGGAAGGAAAGAAGGAAGGAAGGAAGGAAGGAAGGAAGGAAAGAAAGAAGGAAAGAAGGAAGGAAGGAAGGAAGGAAGGAAGGAAGGAAGGAAGGGAGGGAGGGAGGGAGGAAGGAAGGAAGAGAAGAAACAGCCTTGAAATCCCATTACGCTAGTCTTTTTGCTGTTCCTTAAACAGAATATTCCATCTCCCAGCTCCAGGCATTTTCACTGTCTGTGTCCCACACTTGGGATGCTCTCACTTCTTATTTTTGCCTCCCAACCTGCAGGTTTCCTTTAAGTCTCAGCTAAAATCTTACCTTTCACAAAAACCCTTCCCTAGTTCCCTTTAAAGCTCATGCCTTTCCTCTGAGATTTTCTCCAATTTATCACCTTCCTAATCTTGTGTAATTCCAGTACTTTCCCTCTGTTAATTATTTCCAGTTTACCCTGTATATAACTTGTTTGTACACAGTTGTTTGTATGTCATTTCCTCCTTTAGTCTGTAAATTGAATTCCTTGAGAACAAAGACAGTGTTTTACTTTTCTTTATATCCTCAGCACTTAGCCCAATGCCTGGCATGTTGTATGTACTTAATAAATCTTTATTTACTATAAGTCTATATATGGAGACTAGATGACTACTTGTTAGACCTTCGTACACTGGAGTTATTTTTCAAGTATATCTTTGAGTAGATGGTAGCTGAAATCCCTTCCAATTCTCCAAGTATGTAATTCTGACTTTAATTTGTGTTTCACTAACAATAAATCTTAACTGATTACTCCTTCTCTAGAGAATTATTATATTTAGGGTCAATTTTCCAAGATAAATTTTAATTTTTCTCATTCAAATTCATTTTTTTTGGTAATAGTATGCTACAGTGGAAAGAGCATTGAACTTGGTGACAGAAGATGTGGGTTAAAATCCCAACTCTGACACTTCTCTGTATGTCCCTAATTTTTTCTTAATTAGTCAAAATGAAGAGAGTAATATAGGAGGTCCCAAAATTTCTTAGTGAATTTCTAAGTTTTAATGACTTAAGAAACTACTAAAACTTTTAGGGACTCTTAGTATTTGAACTATCTACCTCACAGAGTTGTTGGGAGAGAAATATTTTGTAAATCTTGAAGTACTATATAACTATGAGTTACTATTCCATCACCAATATATCTAAACTCTCTGGATCCTTGTGTGTTTTATTTCCCACTGTTAATCAGTTTTGTTACACCTCCCAAGTTAGTGCCATCTTGCAAATCATTCTATAAATTGTTTACTCCTCCTTCCAAATAATTAATTAAGAGGTTACATAAAACCAGAATCATTGCCAGTCTCTTGGCCAGCTCACTAAACAACTTTTCTGAGCTCACTACATTACCATTTATCATCATGCTCTGTTTGTAATCTATAAGCCCGTTTTCATCTCTACAACCCAGTCTATCTAAGCCAATTTTAAAATGTTTTCTTGGAAGGGTTTATAAGGCAGTGTTTCAAATGATCTACTAAAACCCAGTGTGTTATATCTATTGAATTTCACATACATACCAATTTTGTTTCTATTGCTCATTTTTATTGAACTAAAAATAATCTATTAAATCCATGCTTGTCTGGAATGTTTAGTACTTTAATATACTGTGAAACATTTTAGTCAAAATTGAGATCTTTCCACAAAATGGTTTATACTTTTATCTCTTTCTTTGTCCAAGTCCATATTCCCATTTGGTGAGTCAGAGACTTTAGAAATATCAAAACCATAGAAGTAGAAGGAAAAAATGTATATGTGCCACCAAAGTTTAACCATGTATCTTCCATGGGAGGAATTTTACAGAATTACAAAACTTCAGACTTGCAGGGGAACCCAGAGAGCATTCAGTCTAACTCATTTCTTAACAAGAAACACCCCTATCACCAATAACAAGTGGATGTCCAGGCTTTATGTAATAATTTTGAATGAAGAGTAACCAACTGTCACCCAAGGTATACCTCTTTTACTTTTAGGGAGCTCTCATTGGAAGATTCCTTACCTGAACGCCTCCTTTACCTACTTGAAATCACTATCTAATGCACTTCGCTCTGCTCTATGGCATCAATTTACATCACATAATTACATAATATCTCTCTCAAAGAATTACCTTCAAGTCCTCGAATTCAGTTATTGTGTCTCAGCATCTTTCCCCTTCTTCTCTAGGCTAGTTACTTTCAGTTCCTTCAAATGATTTTCATATTGCAAATATTTTAGGTCCTTCACCACCTCCATCGCTCTTTTCCATGCATATAACAATTTGTTAATGAACTTCCAAAAATGTAGTACTAAGAACTCAACACAATACTCACAACTAGTCCAAAGGGCAGAGTATACACAATAAGGCTGCTCATCTCCTCAGACCTGGATGCTATGTGTTTCTTCATTTAGTCCAAAATAACATTTACTTCTTTGGCTGTCATATAACACTATTGGCTTGCTGAATTAATGGTAATGGAAAACTTCCAAGTCTTTTTTAAATAAATTGCCTAGTCATTCTTCCTTGAATTTGTATTTATGAAGAGTTATTAGACTGTGATAGTGGCAGGTAACAAGATAAATAAGAGAAATACTATAAAAATAGATACAACTGGCCATGAGAACTGAATGAATGCAGGTAATAAGAGACAGAAGAGTCAGCAATATGTGTGAAAGATTGACCAAATAATGATAGCATCCTCAGAAATAGGGAAGGTAAGAGGAAGATCAGGTTTAGGGAGAAGATAATGAATTCAGTCAAAGACAAGTTGAATTTGAAATGACAGCAGGCAATTTAGTCCATTGTATTCAATAGGTAGTTGAAATGAGAGAATTCAGAAAGAAAAGGTTAGGATGGGGGATGTAAGTTGGGAAGTGTCCTATGAAAGAGAAGATATTTAAAAGTATGAAAATGATTAAGTTTGCTGAGGAGAAGAGAAAGAGGAGGAGAAGGAGACAGCAGAGGATGAATCCTTGGTGGCTCTACGTGCAAAATATTACACACTTGTCAAATGAAGGTAAGAGATCTCCCTTGGGAAGAGAGAATGTCTGGGAATGTGTGTAAATGAAGTTAGCAATGGAATAGAAAAATAATATAGTATAGTATTATGGAATCTAAGCGAAGAGAGAGTCCTGAGAAAGAGGCAGTCAAAAGCATTAAATGTAAAGAGAACCTGTTCTTTTGTCCTAAAAGACAATCTAAGACAACATACATGGAACTGAACATCGAATCATAACTTGGTGGTTAAAAATGCTGGAACCTAAATGTGTTCCCATACTCATATCCTCCTAATACCTCTCCAACCTTATTTCTCTTTGTTATTTAGCAATAATCATAAGAATAAAACAGAGGTTACTAATATAAAGAGAAGTTCAAACTCTACTGAAAGGATATCTATTACAATGAGACCATCTCAGGTACTGATATTACTTTCTCCAAGTTGCACTAGACCCTATTCAATGGCATAAAAGTAGAATGATGATTGTCAGCACTAGGTTTTGGATAGGCAGAAAGGGATGATCTGGATGAACTAGGGCAGGTCAGTATGATCGATAGAGGCACAGTGTGAGTGGGAGAGGTCTATAAGACTCAAGAGAGCTAGTAAACACCATTTTGAATACTGGTTGTGGGCAAGTGTGAGGTGAGGTTTATATCAAGTAGAAGTCATATATAGGAAATGAGTTCTAAGTACACAGATCAGGCAATGTTTGCTTTAATTTTGTCAAGTTGTGAAAGGCTACGTAAGAAATTACCTACTAATGGGACTGACCATGTATATGTATAGTTTGCTGTTGTAATCAAAGGAAATTAAAAAGGTCAATTTCACTCATATTTGATACACATTATTATTGTGAGACAGAACAAATAGACGTAAATGGTAAATAGTTTGAATGAATGATCTATATTATTTTTATTTGGCAAATCATTTTTTTGGTTTTTCTCTTCTAATTTTGTTAGTTATCCAATGTTTATAATTCACAAGAATGTGGAAAGTTTTCCTTATCATGTAACATTCAATCATCATTCTCATCCACATCCTTATCACCATCACAGATACAAATACAAATTCAGCAGCAGGAGAATGAAAGTAGGGGATAGGTCAGGGTATTTATTGCACCATAGGATAATTTGGATATAATCAAGGCTATCCGGGGATGGTAGTGTAAGTGAGAAAAAGACACAGTGATATTTGGCTCTAGATGGAAGGAGAGTGTTATGGTTATGAAAAGGGGGCTAAAGGGGAGGAAAGAGAGCTAATCTATTTTCCTTTCCCCCTTGGCCCTATGAAATACCCTAAGTCAAATAAAGTAGATTTAGTTTCATCCTCTGTTGCAAAGAGTATGCCAGCACACAGGATATGGTCCAGGGAAGGGCCCAGAATTCATCAGAAGTTAAGCAAGTGACATATGATAATATTAGTTGCAAAGATGAAGTCTGTGCTCAACTTAAAAGTGGTTTGAAAAATGGCATTATGTAATTTCCAAAGACCCAAATGTTCCAATATTTCATCAACATTTGTCAGAGCTAAATTCTACAGGCAGTTTTAACCCAGTAATAGAAATGAGGAAACCACAATGATAGTTTGCTCATTTTTGTGTCTGGATAAACTTATCAGCTTCTGTATTATAGATATTAATGAGAAAGGACAGAAATCAACTGATGTAAAGACTATAAAATTTATGTAATAATCATAATAATTATTACAATTTTTATGATATTGTTTCATGTGGATATGGTTGAGTTCAATTGTGTCAACTTATTGGTCTTTGGACCATAGTCAAATGTTAACTATTCCAACATTTAAATTATTACTCATAGATGGTAAAAAAAAAAGAATTGTATTATTTTTATCATCCTCTGCACCATTTCTGGAAATATGCCACCATCAATCACCTTAATCTCTCTAAGGCACATCTTACATTTTTATTAATTTGATCCTACTCTTAGAAATTATTGGCAGTGTGATAGTAAGCAAGTCATCAACTTCTCTAAACTTAAGATAAATGAGACTCATCTACTAGATTATAAATGGATTTTAATCCTCATTGGTGGCCCACTGATGAAATCATAGTAGATTGTTTTTACTGTTTTACTGTTTAATTTAATGTATTTGTATTATTAACCCATTTTTATGTTTTTAAAATCTTTTTTTTAAATGAACAAATATCTATTTCCTTTTCTTTCTGTGCATCTATTGGGAACAAAAGAAAATAAAAGCAAACTCTTGTAGTGGATATGAATAGTCAAGCAAAACAAATTATCATATGATACATGCACCAAAAATGTCACATTCTTTACACTGAACCCATTACCTCTCTTTCAGGAGGAGGACAACATGTTTTATCATCAGTCGTTTGGAGTTATGGTTAGATCCTTGAAATATTGATACACTTGCTCCATGACCAAAAAAGTTAGTCACTTAGTATTCAACCCTATGGAGAAGAACTTCATAATTATCTAGGTTAGTCAGCACAATCTGTCATCAGGGAGATACAAGAAGTCCTTAAAATATGATGGTATGTACCAGAAAATATTCTTTATTGTCTTGGCCTTCCACAATCCAGGGTCATCTACATACTATTATGAAGAAGTGGAGGCAGACACAAGTTTCCCAAGAGAAGTAAATGAAGCAGTTCACAGAATTGGTTTCTGTGTACACTAAAAGGCAAAAATAAATGTCGTCATCATCATCATCAGTCATTATCATTATAGCTAACATTTATATGTGCTGGGACTGCGCTATGTGCATTTCATTTCATAGACGCCTTGTTCATCTTGCCTGATGGTGGTCAAGATGATCACGATCATTCCTCAGAATGCAATCCACCAATATCTATAACAGAAGATGAAGAAGTAAAGAGAATCTTTGAAGAACTTGATAAGATCCTCCAAACTAAGCTGGATTTGGTGACTTTGATATAGAAGTGGACACTGGAAAAAATGATTAAAGCAATGTTGAAGAATATAGTGATGATTAAAAAGGGAAAAGGACTTACCTCTGCAAAAATATATTTATAGTAGCCTGCAAAAAAAATTAGAAATTGAGGGGCTACCCATCGATTGGGAAATACACTGTGGTTTATGAATGTAATGGAATACTATTATGTAATAAGACATGATGACCAGGTAAACTTCAGAAAAACCTGGAAAGACTTTTACACAAACTGATGCAAAGTGAAATGAGCAGAACCAGGAAAGCACTTTACACAATATCAACAACACTGTGGGATATGGGAATAACTCAGTTCTTCTTGGCAACACAATGACCCAAGACAAGTACAAAGGGCTCATGAAAGAAAATGCTATCCAGATACAGATAAAGAACTGATGGACTCTGAATGCAGACTGAGTCATATGTTTCCCCTACTAACTTTATTCTTTCTCATGTTTTCCTTTCTTTGAATCTGTTTCTTCTTCCACAACTGTGATAAATATGGACATGCTTTACATGATAAATATATCAAATGGTCTACCATTTTCAGAAGAAGGGAAGGGAAGGAGGGAAGAAAGGAGGAAGGAAGAAAAATTGGGAACTCAAAATCTTGTAAAAATGAATGCTAAAATTTTTCTTGCTATGTCAGTGAGGAAAAAATAAGATACTATTTAAAGCAAAAAAAATGGAAAGAATATGGTGATGATCAAGAAGTGAAAATGGCTTGTGGATTCAACAGAAATCTCACATCTGCACACCACAAGTACTTTTTTAAAGGAAGAATGATGAAAGGCGGTATATGTAACAATCACTGAAAGTCATCCCAACCTCTTTTAACATGGGAGTTTTTTCAAGATTAGCACTCTGCGAATAGCTAGAGCAAAGTTCAGGCTCAATCTCAATTAGGAGAAAGGACAAAGACGATGTGACACAATGGATAATTATGGAACTTCACTTAGTCCTATTTATACATGATGTGGACTACAAAAAAAGGAAAAAGTAAACAAAAATACGTTACTGTTTGCTATCACTGCTTCATTATAAAGCTTGACCAAGGGTACCTTGGCCAGCAAGCCCTTGACTTGTTTGCCAAATGAAAAGACTTTGAAGTGAAAGGCATCACAAGTTGAGAGTGCAATCTCATTCACAAAACATTATGATGGAGCATCATGAGTACTGCCCTCAAAATAATCACCATTGAAGCAGTGTTATGTTACAGTGGAAAGAACCCTGGACCTGAAATCGAATACCTAGATTTAAATTCCAACTCAGCTATTAACTACTTGTGTGATGCTAGACAAGACATTTCGCTTCCCCTGGCTTTCAGCTACCTCTTCAGTAAAATGGGGAGGGGGCTTAGATTAATTTGCTTCAAAGGTCCTTTCTATGATCCTATCTGGTAATAGCTAGAATTCAGGAAGCTAAGGCTTAGATGAGGGAAGTGACTAGATAATATAGATATATTAACATATATATGTTTAAAATACACATGGGTATATATACACATGCATATTTACATACACATAGATAGTTAATAGAAAATTCAGGTCTCCTGCTCCAAATCTGGTGTTCTTGCCTGACCACAGCTATTCTCTTTCTATATGTCTTTCAAAAACACTATCCTGAAAGACTAAGTGTAGTCCTAGTTGGAGGCAAGAAGATGGATAAAATAAAACAATCCCTTAGGATGGATTTGTAGATGTTGCAAAACATCCTTGATTGAGGATATCAATTCCTAGGGATTATAGAGACCAACTAGTCTAAGCCCCTCATTCTATCGTTGAAGATGCCTGCTGAAACCCAGCAAATTTAAGTGACTTGCCCAAGGTTAGATTTTCTGACTTCTAGTCCCATGTCAAATTCCTTTCACCAAGAACTTATCAAGCATTAAGCCGACTGGGAATTTAATGCTGGGAATATTTTCCATTTACAGATTGAACTCAGTGGCTTCTAAAGTCTCTTGCAACTTTTCAATTTTTTAAAGCTCCTTAGTGCCTCTTTGCAGATACTCACTCTCCTTCTTCCTCAGAATGACACTGAGAACATAGTTTATGCCCATCTAATTAATTCCCTATGTGATCCTGAAGGGAAATGGGACTAACTAGAAATGATCAAAATTCTTCAGGTTGATAAGGTAGTTTGAAATATTCTATTTTGAGTCATCCTATAAAATATTTTCTTTTTCAAATTGGGGAAGTTGATGATGGTGGGAGTATTGTTGGCTAACAGTTTTTTTAGATCTGTGTCAAAATGATGGCAAAACACTTGCTTTCATGATGGGCTCCAGGAAAGGCAATTCTAGCTACTGTCTGTTAGATTCCCTCTCTGGTTTTCTTCATTTCATTCAGTTAAGGAAGAATGAGGAAATTGCACACATGGCTGACTGTCTGCCATGAGCCCCTTCCAACTTTCTTAAACCCTGATGGCCCAGTTAACGTTCTAACATCTTAAATTCCTTTTTCTAATCGCCTCCCTCCTGTAATCTGCAGTCATAGAGAAGGCTCTTGCTGAAACATATGGAGGCTACTCAAGAAAGAACATTGAACTAGTTTCCCAGGAGAGACACACCAAGGTTCACATACGAGACCTTGGTACTAAGACATTTCTTTCTCTGACCATTACAGAGAATTTCTGGGATAATTTCTCCCTTTATTATAAAATGATGCATGCTAAAGAAGCATCAAATGATTCTCAGCATCTACCACAGGGATAGTTTCTTTATCAAAGTTTTTCTTCCATAAATTACTTGCTGGAAAGACACTGAAAACTTCTGGTCAGGCCACCAGACAGCTGAGCAATCTGGAGAGATTCAGGACTGATTTGACAGGTGGCTGTATCAGAGGCTATCTTGTCCTGTGCTTTCAGGAAAGGACTAAACCACTAGGGAAGTTTTAAACTGACAGTGGAGAATTCCAACTTTGTAGCAGGAATTATATTCAAAGGTTAAAAATACATCATTAGAAGCTGTGATTTCACCTTTGCTTCTTTTTGAGTAGAATGTAAATCTGCTGCTATAAAATTTGCATGGATTCTCAGGTAAATCTTTCTATTTCTGTTTTGGCACCATGCAAATAAAGATGATTTAAATAGCTTAGGCTAATACCACTTGATCTGAAAAAGTAGTTTTGCCATATGAGAGAGTTAGTGGGCTGATAAACTGCATTAAAATGCAGACACAGCATGCATATCCCTTCTGAATTCTTTAGTAACTTTCCCTGACGAGTCTTGAAGGATTTTTTCTTTTGCAATTTCTCTCTTATGGTGCTGACAATTTTTTAAAAAAACATTTCTGCTTTTTGTATTTTACTTTATTATTTTTATTTTTCAAGTAACACATATTATTTTTAAAATAATCTGTTTACTCCCACTACTTTTCTCCACCTTTGAACAAATTAAAAAAAAAAAAACATATCAAAAATAAATCCCTCAGTATGTTTCTACATAGTGTGGTAAAAGAAATTCCCATGCTAAACACCTATTTTTTTTTCACTTTGCATCAATCGGATCATAAAGATCTTCCTAGTTTTCTTTGAAATTATCATTTTCATAATTTCTTATGACACAATGATATTCCATTATATTCATATATCACAATTTGTTTGGTCATTCTACAATAGGAAGGTATTCCCTTTAGTTCTGTTTCTTGTGTTTGAACATATAGATCCTTTTCTTCTTGGTTTAATTTCCTTGGGGTTTAACTCTATTAGTAGTATAGATGAGTCAAAGGGTATATACATGCTTTGGTAACTTTATGGGTATAGTTAGAAATTGCTTTCCAAAATGGTTGGATCAATTCACAGGTACATCAATTGTACAATAGTGTACCTGTTTTCCCACAGCCTCTTCAACATTTGTCATTTCTCTCTTTTGCCATCTTTGCCAATCTGGTAGGTATGAGGTGAACCTCAAATGTGCTTTCTCTAAATGTTAGTGGTTTAGAATATTTTTGTACAATTGTTGATAGTTTGAATTTCTTATGTCTTCCTGTTCATGCATTTTGACCATTTATCAATTGGGGAATGGCTCTTAATCTTGCCAATTTGAATCAGTTCCGTATGTTGTGTGATGTGTGTGTGTATGTGTGTGTGTGTGTGTGTGTGTGTGTGTGTGTAGAGGGAGAGAGAAAGAGAGAGAGAGAGAGAGAGAGAGAGAGAGAGAGAGAGAGAGAGAGAGAGAGAGAAAGAGAGAGAGATTTTCCAGATTTATAGTTCCTTCAACTGATCATCATCACATGGCATAGCCTTGAGATATTCCACCACTCTGACTGCCTTTGTTCCATGATAATCTAATCCAAGAACTATCTACTAATTAATCTAAAAGCTCTGTGAGGCCAGGGGTTATGTCTTATCCAGACTTTATTTTTCTTCTGCACTTGGTAGTGTTGTATATATACTAGATGCTTAATAAAAATGAATGAAATGATTTATTAAGTTCTTACTATGGACACAGTTCTATACTAGGTATTCAGGTATATATTGAGCCCCTGACCTCAAGGAATTTCCAGTCTAATGCTATTGCCTTAATTGAATCATGCACAGATTACATAGTGAATACATTAGGAACTACCTCAATCTCCTACCTGTTTCCACCAGTCGGCTCATTGTGGATCCGTGGAGACTAGAAATAATATGACATATTATCAAATGTCTTTCTTACCTCTAGTGCTCATTTCAATTGTTCATTTTCTTTTCTTGGATTTTAATACATTTTTGCTGAGTCTCTTTAATGAATTTCTCCTTACCTTTATTTCCTGAATACCTAGACTTATGACTCTCCTATCTGGATAAAAATCCTTTATGATCTGCTTGTCTTTCCTACCTCAATTGACTTTCATATGCTCAAAATCTTACTTGCAGGACCCTCTGATATCTTTCATATGCTTCTACCACTGAACAATCCCCTTATTGAACAATTCCCCTTATTAAATCAATGCTAGACCTACCTATCTATATGGGTTCTTGTGGTCTTCTCTCAAGTCTACTGGCTTGCTGGATATGACCTCGTATGAGAGTTGCATGTTAATTCATATTGATCACTCAATATGCATTAATCTAATTATAGGGTAAAAATGACTTTAAAAATAAAAATTTTGGGGCTATATTTGGATTTTGAATTTGTTTCAGTTGCAGTGTTCTGAATTAGCATTTTGGCAGAGCAAAGTTCCAATTAAATGAATTTTCCATTATATTACTGAATTTTTTATTCATGATATGAGTTGATTTTCCAGTAATGATAATGGAAATGCTTATGCACCATTCATCTAGTCTCCCTTTTTTGCTCCAAATGTACATTTTTAGTCTGTGGCAATGAAACCATGCAGAATGATCTGACTGATGCAGTTATTGAATCCAAGATGCTAGCATCAACCAGTCCATCACCAAGTCTAATTGGGTACCTTTGTAGAAAGTCCAGGGGAGGGTGACCAGGTTAGAATGAAAGAGTAGAAATTACATGGAGGCACATTTCATCAATAAATAATAAGAATAACAAAAAACAACAATACTAGCCTTTACATTGTGTTCATCCTTCGCTGCTGAAGAAGACCATGCCATCAGAGAAATGATGACATGACTTGAAATTGACATTGTGCCATCAGAGAAATGATGACATGACTTGCACTTCACTGTTTTAAGTGAGAGAGGGCTGTGTAAGTCACCAGCCTCACTTCTCCTCCAGAGCCATCTGAGTCCAGAGACCTGATACTCCTCAGGATGACTGCAGATGGTCCAGGATGCACTGGGAGACCTTGAGCCCTTTAGGCCAAGGTCTTTGCAGGCACTCACTTAGGGTGAGGCAACACCCATTCATTGAATAGATCTGTTTAAGAAGTAGCCAGGGCATGGTCCCTTTCATGAGGTCAAGAAAAAGAAAGACATCAGGCTGGGTGGGAAACAGCAACAGTTACCGTGATGCCCAGTTGACTTGGGTTTTACCGGCTCCTTTCCTATTTCCCTCCCCTCCCCTCCTCTCCTCATTGTGGGTCATCTCCAGTCACCCTGATGAATATCTGGTCACTGGATTCAGATGTCTCTGGAGGAGAAGTGAGGCTGGTGACCTGCATAGCCCTCCCTCACTCAAAACAAAGTCAAGTGCAAGTCATGTCATCATTTCTTTGATGCCTTGGTCTTCTTCGGCAATGAAGGACGAACCCAATCCTGTGAGTAGATGCAGGTGGATGAATGCTAGCTGGGTAACTCATCTCCTCCTCTCCTGTCTGCCTCCCCTTCCCCTTCCTTCTCCTCTCCAAAGGAAGGTAAACTAAGCCTTTACATAGTATTTTTAGAGAGACTATCAGACTTGTCCCAGGTCACATAGCTAAGAAGTCTCAGGTAGCTGAGGCTAGATTTAAACTCAAATCCTCCTGACTCTAGGGCCAGTGCTCCAGTCACTGTAGCACCTAGCTTCCCCTTACATAGCATTTTAAGGTTTACTAAGCACTTTACAAATACCTCATTTTATCCTTACTGTGAGTCTGGGAAGGTAGATTTTTTATTATCTCCATTTCACACATGATGAAATTGAGGCAGAGAGAGCTTGAGTCACTTATCTAGGGTCACAGACCTAGCAAATATCTGAGGCCAGATTTAATCATAGCTCTACTAGAACTTTTATGATTACATTAACATTCAATCAATCCATAGACATTAATACATTTTTATTGTGTTAAATACTGTATTAGATACTGAGGATGCAAAGACAAAGATGAAATATTTCCTCTCCCCAAGGAACTTATATTTCATAAAGGTAGAAAATATGTACACATCAGTATGTACAAAATACATACAAAAAAAGGCAAGGCCATCTTATAGGGATATAGAATGATGATTAATGGGCCACTATCAATTTGGAGAAACATCAGTCTCCAGTTTCAACATTTTACCTGTTCTCTACTCTTGGTCCAGTCACAATCCCCAATCCTCAGTTTCCTTATTTATAAACTATATAACCAATCCCTCAAAGTTGTTACAAGAAAAATACTTTTTTAACCTTAAAGTGTTATAGAAATATGAATTAATAAAACAGATATAGATACATAAAAGGACACAGAATAGGGAAAACAAAAAATTAACAAGGCACAGAAAAATTGAACCAAGCAATGAGTAACAAAGAGAGAGACTTCATTTCACATTTAATAAGATGATAATTTCTTCAGGTACCATTTCTACCAAACTTATTTTGTTCATGTGGAGGGAGTTAATGGTACAATATAAATACCTATATTTTTCTCTTACTAATCCACCAAATAATGGATTAAATGTGAAGCAAGAATACTACAGAGGATTTAAATCCAAAGATAATAGAATATATAAGCAGGTAGAGTAATGGTTAGAAAAACGACCTTGGGGTCAGAAAGTTTGAATTCCCCCCAGATACCAAGTGAACATGAATAAGTCTCTTAACTAATTTTTAGCCTCATCTCATCTGCAGATGGTGCTAATAACGGCATCTACCTCACAGGCTTTTTTGTGAAGAGCAATTGGAACAATATAGGTAAAGCATTTTACAAACTGTAAAGTGCTGTGTACATTTATCTACTGCTACTGGAAAGAACACTGAAATATGGACTTTTGAGAGAGAATGTCTTAACCAGTTAGTTTACCTTATACAACCCTAAATTAGTGTGCCATCACTGCCAGTAAAATGTCTCTTAATTTTCTATGTACAGTGGTCTTCTAGTACATGGCTGATGGAGTATCCATCATTTTCTTTGAAAGATTATTGCATGATCTATTCAGCATCTTTTCCCATTGTTTGTTTTCAGTGTTCAGCATTCTAATTCTTCCCCATTGCTCTTGCCTGACTATAGCAAAATCTTCCTTCCCCTCAGTATTTCCCCCTCTATGACCTTGGATAACTTCTAGTTAGAATTATTTATCCCTGGATTATTATTGCCAGAAAATATTGAAGATAGTATTTCTGATTATCTGTTTTTTCCCATTCCTGAACATGAGATCTACCTTTGACTTCATATATATTAATTTTGTGACCTTAGTTGTTTATACAACGTTTTCCAACATAGCATCATGAAGAATTTTCCATTGTATTCTGTTGACTTCTCTTTCCAGATTGTTATAAATGTTGTAGAGAAAGTATAGACCTAATATTGACCTCTGTCACAAAACAGACACAATGCTGTTTGAAATTGATTTTTTGTTTGCTTGCTTACTATCTTTCTGCCAATTTTCGATCTACATTTTTCTATTTGGGCCCCAATACAAAGATGAAATAATTTACTGAAGTCAGGAAGTATTACATTTAAAAGGTTTTCTTTCCCTACTACCTTAATAAATATATATACCTATCAAGGGATTCTGAGGTCTTTAAAAAGTGTGTGGCTAGTTACTTATAGTGTTTACATTCTTTAAATGTTTTCAAACTCGCAGCTACACTGGCAAATGAAGCAATTAATCTTGGATTCCAATACCTTTGTTGGAGCAGCAGGAAGGTGAAATTGAAATCCACGGGACTTGGAATTAAGATTTAGGTCCCACGTTGGACATTTACCAGATGCATGCCCTTTGGGAAATAATTTACCTTTTCTTATCCTCAGTTTCCTTATCTACAAAATGGAATTAATAATGTTTATAGTAGATAGCTCACCTGGAGATTAAATGAGAGTGCATGTAAAACACTTTGTAAACCTCAAAATTCTTTAAATATTAGCTATTATTGTCACACATTATTACACAATGTGACATGGTGGCTTACATTGTTCACCTGAGCAGGGAGTTACTAATTACAGTTCTTTCGCAAAATGGAGGACTGCCAAAACTTAATCTGCCCTGGCACTGAGTACTATGGACTATGTGGAGGGAGTTATTGATACAATATAAATAACTATATTTTTCTCTTACTAATCCACCAAATAATGGGTTAAATGTGAAGAAAGAATAAGCAGGTAGAGTAATAGTTAGAAAAAATGGCCTTGGGGTCAGAAAGTTTGAATATATATATAAATATAGTACACACACATATGTATATAAGTATATATGTGTATGCATGTATGTATGTGTATGTGTGTCTTTATGTATGTATGCATGTATGTATGTGTGTGTGTAAGTATGTATATAAGTTGTTTCCCTCCATCAGAATGTGAGCTTGTTGAAAGCAGTGACTGTCGGGCTTTTCTATCCATATTCCCAGCGCTTAGCGCAGTGCCTGCCACATGTTGCTGTTCAGTCGTTTCAGAAGTGTCTGACTCTTCATGACCTGATTTGGGGTTTTCTTGGCAAAGATACTGGAGTGGTTTGCTGTTTCCTTCCCTAGTTTACTTTACAGATGAGGTAACTGAGGCAAAGGCAGTTAAGTGACTTGCCCAGAGTTACACAGCTAATGTCTCAGGTAAGATTTGAATTCAGATCTTCCTGACTTCAGGCCTGGCACACTATCCACTGTGCCACTTAGTAGCCAAGTTTGACACATGGTAAGTACTTGATAAATGTTTCTCTATTCCATCCCATCTATGTCATTAAGACATGTTATTTTCCAGAGGATTCAGATCTGAATATAATCACTGTCCACTCCATACTGACAAATCATTTGCATTCAAGGGGATATAACCACTGAGCCTCTGAGGAGCAGATAACAGGCTAGCCCTGTGTAAGCACCTCATCTTTCCCCCAGCGTCATATGCAGATCAATTCAGGTGATCTCTTTGATGTGCCCTGAATCATAGGATAATAGAAATCAAATGTGATCGACAGTTGTAAAATAAAAGGTATAACTTCTGTAGTATAGTTATATATATCTCTTGTGGTTACTTCGACCTTTCACTAAATCACTGAGGTCAGGTTTTTCAGAAAGACGTTTACTGAAAAGTCTCTTTATGTTTGAATGAACACTCATAGAGCCTTAGGGTTGAAAAGGAACTTTAGGTCATTTTTTCCAACTTTCCAACCAAAAAAGAACTTCTTCCATCACATCATCCGTAACCATCAAGCTTTGAATGTTTCTCCAGGAAGGCAGCTCAATACTTCACAAAGGAGACCATTCAATTTTTTGAACAGCTCTAATTTAGAAAATCTTCTAGTCTTAATGTCAAAAGGAAATTTAGATGTCATCTAGTCATTCAGTGAATGAATCCCTTCTAAGATATGCCTACAGCCTCTGCCTAAATACCTTCAAAGATAGAAACTTTAGTACCTCAAAAGGGTACTTAATACCCTTAAAAGAGTACATCTGGACAATTCAAATTCTTAATTAAATTGAGTCAACTGCTGCCTTTCTGTAACTTCTATCAATTGTTCCTGTAACTACACTAAATGTTTTATCTCCCTTCCACATATCAGTGCTTCCGATATTGAAAACAATCATGTTTCCATTAAGCCTTTTATCTCCAGGTCAATCGTCCCCAGTTGTTTTAATTGGTTCACATGTGACATGATTTTGAGGTTTTTTTGTGGTTGTTTTTTTGCCAACTTGATTGCACTCTATAAAATCTTTCTCTTAAACTGTGGTGCCCAGAATTGCATGAAATACTTTTTCATGAATAATCTGACAAAATCATAATATCCCCTATTCTTGTTATTTACTTCACACCAGATTGTATTAGCATTCTTGGCTGTCATATCAAGCTCTTGACTCATGTTGGACTTCTAGTCAAGTAAATCCCTAAGCCACTTTCATCTGAACGTCTGCCTCGACATAGATAATCACAGTCAGAGAGACAGTATGTTGATCGGTAGTACTGAGAACATAGCAGCTCTAATAGCCCTATCAAAAACATTGATGTCCCTTCTTCTCTGAAGCTGGGTGTAAGAGTCTATAAAATCAAGGAGAGCCCAGGCTTCTGGATTTTGTAGACAGGTCAAACTTGCTCATAGAAACCCTAGTTCACCACTTTTAATTACTTAGCCATAGTTCCTCTATTCTAGGTTATCTTTTGAGAGGAAGAGGTCAGTAAACTTGTCCAGAACCCTATTCCATTAGCAAATCTGATCTCCTTAAGTTTCAATGATCCCTTCTTTTATCCTCCAATGCTTGAGTGGCCCAGCAATCTCATCAACTTGGGCATTTGCTCCTCCAGTATAGATCATAACCTTCCATCCTCTCTCATTCTGAATGATTCCTGCCTATGTTCTTCCACAGATCCTCCCCAGAGGATAAAACCAATGTGTGATAGGCCTTCCTCTAAATTATTTTATATTTTTCTAACATGTGATGGTCCAACTATTATATTTCAATCTTCCTATGATACTAGCCTATCCCTTTTTCTTATTACACAATTCTCAATAATATCCCTTATGGTTCTGCATAGAGAATTATTGGAAATATGCTATAAATCTCCAGTGCTAGAAGGTTAAATTTACCTCTTTGTGTTGAGAACTTTAGTTCTGATTACCCAAACCCTATATATTTATGTATAGTGCATGGATTCTGTTATTTTTAATGAATTACCAAGCATCTCTACTTCTGTTTCTCTCACATTGTAAGACATTCCATGCCACAGTGATTTTCAAAGTGTTTGCGGGGACTTTTGGAGATCCCCAAGTCCCTTTTAATGAGTCTACAGGGTCAAAACTGTTCTCATAATAATACTAAGGTATTTTCATTTCTAATGGGCTAATTATTGGTGGATATAACCTATATAAACAAAAGTGTTTTAGGTTGTTACAGAATCATTTTTAAGAATGGAAAGGATCCTGAGACCAAAATGTATGAGAACTTCTGCCTTTGGCATCTGTTAGGATACATATGCATATATATATATATATATATATATATATATATATATATACACACACAAATACTATATTTAGGTATAAATATACACATACATCTATGTGTACGTACTAAATTATGTGTACACATATACACATGCATGTTATTTATATGTAGTATATAATTTGTATATGTTTACATACATGTATGTATATTATATATGCTACTATGCTTTCCTTTCTTTTCAATTTAAAGCCCTTTGGAGTATTTTGTAAGACTATGGGCAAATATATCTTTAACCAGATCTTCATAGATTCATGCTTAGTCAAGAATTAATCACTTCTAGCTTTTGAGATATGGTCTAGAAATCCTTATCCTAGTCTCAGACATCATCTTCTTAATAAAATATTCATTTACAAAACATGCATGTCTCTTTAGAAGTCTCCACTTCAGTTGACAAGAGTGACACAGATACCATGTGTACCTCAAAAGCCTTCAGTTTCTTGCCTAGGATTTCATAGTTCCCATTTTTATGGCATTGTCCCTTATGTGATAGCTGTAGAGATGAGTATGCTGGTAGGAGTGAGAATAAGATCATGGAAGACCTTGTGTCAAAGTCATCAAGTTGGGGAGAGGTCAGTTACTGAAGTGACTTTTCTTTATTTGCATTTTTTTCTTTGTTGCAAGAAGCCTAGGGAAGTCTTGCTCTACTTGACAAACTGCCTTAGGTCTTAGGCAAAAAATAAGTGAAAGGCATAAAGTTTATAGGAAAAAAGTAAGCAAGGTTAACTGGGTTTTCAATGAGAACTCTTAATCATGAGTCCAGTGCCCTGTATCTTTCATTTTTGAAGCTCTTACTTAACAAGAGGCATATCTTTCTTAGAAGTTGAGGGACTTTTGATACTTTGTATTCCTAATTATGTCCCCAGGCGCTTGACATTTTTGAACATAAGTGAAAAAACTTTTTACTTATTCCTATTATGTTTATTTCTGTTAGATTTTGCCCACCGTTTTGCCCTGCCAAGACTTTTTTGAGTCCTGGACCTTTTACTGAGTCCCTCCCAGATAGTAATCGGCTACAGTTCTGATAGGCTTGACATTTATGCCTTCAAGTCGTTAATGAAAATATTGGTAAAAACACGATCTATGATACAGTCTATGATAATACCATGTGGCAAATGACTAGAGATATTCCCCTGAGATTTTCCATATGAACTGTTGTCCAACAATGGTATTCCTATCCTGTACTTACACATTTGCTTTTTTTTTAAATACTTGTCTATTAAATTTAGTCTTAGTTTTTAAGCTGCCCATATTCCTTAAGGTCTTTCTGGATTTTAATTGTACAAAACATACTAAATTTCCAAATGCTGGATGAAGATAAGCCATTTACTTTTCCCAGAACTCCTAGTTCCTTAGTTTGATATGACATTTTAAAATTAATTTCTCCTGGACCACTAAACACATTAACTATTTGTAGAGTCCTCTCATGTCCATGACTATTCTATCTTCTCATCTGTATTTATTACAGTTTTCAAGTCATGTCTTATTACTGTTTTGTCAAATACTATTTATGACAATTTTTCCTCTTTCTTAGTGGTAGAATTAATTTTATCAGACATTTAAATCCAAGTAGAGCAACTGCAACTACTTCATGGAATGAATATCACGCCTCATCTCATTCATTAGATCTCTTCTTTTTTCTGTTGAGGTTTGCCCTTTCTCTTGGTATATTTATCTAAATTAAACTTACCTTTCTGTCTATGACCTCCTACACATATTAACATGTTCATTACAACTTGAGCATTTTCTTTTTCCCCTCTCAAAACTCTTAATGATCCCATTATCATCAACACAATCATTACTTGATAAGACACCACAGGATTCATAGTTTTGTATGAAGTAAGAAAAGCATGGCAATAAGCATTGTCCCTATGTTCAATAAATTCACAATCTATATGAGAGGAAAGAAAAGAACATCTAAATGCATATAATTTTATCGGTTTGTAACAGGGATCTGTGAACTTTAACAACAATAATAAAAATATTCCATCATTAGTCTCTACTTTGATCCTGTATCTTTTGTTTTTTGCATTTAAAATATTATACTGAGAAGGTGTCCATGGGTTACCATACTGCTGAAGAGGGACTTAAAACACTGGATCCCCTGGTTGTACATACACTCAAGGAGTATCATTGAAATGGTCAAGTTAGTTCATGGTATGTTTAGAAACACAGATTATCAGCAATGGGAAGATCCTTGGACATCACCCTGACGTTATGGATCTCCAATCCCAGACTCAGAGAAATCACAAGGTGGTAGAATTTTGACTCAGACATAGGTCTTCAGGACATCACCCTTTCCACCTCATTTTGTCTTACACCTAGTCACAAAAGTTTCTATGGTGCAAGTCGGTTCAGACTATACTTAAGGAATAAGAAGGATGCATCTGAAGGCATAGATAGAGCCAGAAGTCTTGAGTTCAATTCTGACTGGCCCCTTCTAATTGTGTGACTTCAGGCAAGTCATAGAATCTCCTGGGGCCTCACCTCAACTACAAAATAGAAGATCAGGAAGGAGTTGAACGTAATCATTTCTAAAATCTTTTCCAGCTTTCCAAATCAATAAAAGTATGAGGATATGTGAATATAGGTCTAGATCCAGTACAGGAAAAAGTCTTTGGTGGTGGAAATCAACAGAAGAATGTA
The DNA here is from genome assembly GCA_023548195.1 of Bettongia penicillata ogilbyi. Lineage (NCBI taxonomy): Eukaryota > Metazoa > Chordata > Mammalia > Diprotodontia > Potoroidae > Bettongia > Bettongia penicillata. Next base: position 670,878 of record JAJHZJ010000602.1, on the reverse strand, counting down.
TAGCAATTAGTGTAATTATCTTTCTCATGGGTCACAGTTTGAGCTGTCAAATGTATAGAACAAAACTCTCAGCAGATTTTCGTGGAAGAAAGCGCGAAGGAATATTCCCCATCCACAGCAGTTGATCATTTTTCTCTTCTATACTTGCAATGATTATTTGTTGTTTTGTATGTCTGTTTCAAAAAATAGGTGAGTGATCAATGGTCCAATTCTACAAACATTTATTGTGTTCTCTGTGTGATGGGTATGAGAGATAGGAGGGAGGAAGGGAGAGAAAGAAAGAGAGAGAGAGAGAGAGAGAGAGAGAGAGAGAGAGAGAGAGAGAGAGAGGAGAGAGATGAGAGAGAGAGGGAGGGGAGGGAGGGACGGGAGGGAGGGAGGAGATGAGAGAGAGGAGAGAGAGAGAGAGAGAGAGAGAGAGAGAGAGAGAGAGAGAGAGAGAGAGAGAGAGAGAGAGAGAGAATAATTCCTGCCTTCAAGAATTTGTTCATTAACCAACTAGTTAAAAAGAAATTAAAAATCTGCTAATGAGTCAGGGTACAGAAATTGAAATACACAGTTATTCACCCCTTTAGAAGATAGAGTGGCAACATAGAATTAGATTAATGCCTATCATGGAAGCATAGATTTAGAGCTAAAAAGAATGTTAGAGGTTACATAGTTCAATTCCCTCATTTCACAAATGAGGAAACTAAGGTCTTGGGATATTAAGTCACCTTAGTATCTTTGGAATAAAATTCTTAGGACCCTTTATGTGTGGGTTCTTAATATGTAACTATGACCCCTCTTTCTGTTCTTAAGAATTTAGTCATATATAAAAGATTTCAAAATAAAACAAGATTTTTCAAGTTCATTTCATAGTTACTTCCTGAGTTGGTGACTGATTAGACAGTTTGTTTTCCTAAGTCCAGCTGCCAGTGTGGAATGCTTTGGTGAGTGACTGGAAGTGAGGACAATTCCTTTTGGCAGAGGCTCTTATTTACAGTTTTTACTGGAGGGTAGCCAGCCAGGAAGCCAGATCAGGGCAGATTCAAGGAACAGGCAATATAGGAAACATGCATGAAATTACTACCATGAACTGCCTTCAAAGTATTGTTCTGATTGTCTAAAAATATACAAACATAGCCTACTTAAATGATTGCATCCATTTGGGGATTTCCTCCCAAGCCACGTCAATATTATACATACATACATACACACACATATATACACATACACACATATACACACATTTATATGTGCATATGTGTATATGTATTTATGTATGATTCAGCAATAATACACTCTAAAGCTTTGTCAAAACTATTCATAAATATATTTTGTTTGCCTTGTCCAATGTGGCAGAAAATTGTCCCTGAGTTTTGAGGGCTGGTCAGTCATTTTCCTAAGACACAATATATGTCATTGCTATTCTAATAATGTGTTATAGCATTTTTTTGAATCTTCTAATAGATATTTATTCAATAGCTTTGTCTATTCGCCTATATCTATCTATCTGTCTGTCCATCTATCTGTCTATCTATCTATCTATCTATCTATCTATTATCTATCTGGGTATGTAGGTATCCATCTTAGTTTAAACATACAACATAGACTCAGGAGGCTGCAAAATATTAGTTTCCTTTTTAGGGGAGGCCCAGACTGAAGGATATTTTCAATTCCTGGGACAAGAAGCTGGTGTCCTCGAGTGATTTCTGCTCTGCTTTTCTTGGATGCTATTGCTTTGGGGTTATCTATTACCTTCAAGATCAATTGTTTCTCACATGCTATTGAAATAGATCATCTCATGATGGAGGCAGAGTTGACACAATGTTATACAGGAGGCATTTGGTCCAGTGGCACACAACATGTGGTTTGTCCTCCCTGACTACCAACTTCATTAAATTTCTTTGTGGTAGGTAGTTCAGTGAAATCAATAGGGTATTCGACTGGACTTCTAACTGAGGAGGGAACATAAATTACTGGCAATGGCCACTTTTCTGCTACCCAAAAAGAGTTATATAGTAACAATAGGACTAACGTGTAGCTTCAAATTTCGTTCTTAAAATTCAGCTCACTATTTAATAAAAAAAAAGTATTTTCTCAGAAACACTCTTAAATTGCTCTTCCATTCTGCTCCTACTCCCAGGAAAATGACTAATAGACCAAAGTAAAGTAGATAAATGTGGACTTTTTCGTTCCCCCTCATGATGAATGTTGCCTAAGGTTGAGCAATCAGGTAAAGAAGGGCTCAGAAAATGTAATGCAGCAGCTTGGAACTGGAAATCTAATGAACATGCTAAGTTCCCCAAGGCCAAGACCACAAAATCTAAATGAAGTAGAGGGGTTTTACTTTTTTTTCCCCCTCTAGGCCATTTATGGAAGGCTATTCAAAAAGAAGAAAGGATAGTATAATGGATAAGGCATTGGACTGTACCAGGTCAGGAGGCTAGGCTTCTGGTCCTTGATCTGTTAGTAATGAGCTTTATGACTCTGAACAATTAATTTTAATTCTCTGGATCTGTATCTTATTTGCAATGAAGGGATTGAACTACATAGGTCTCCTGAGGTCTCCACGAGCTCAAAAATGTTGATATTCTGATAGATGCTTGGTGGCTTTTAGATTATGGATCAGGCTCTATTTGGTCATGATTCTCCGTTCATTGGCTATTTAATGACAAACCGAGTCATACGATCTTTCAGAGCCCCTGGTAACCTCTAAAACTCTATACTACAGAGATACTGTATGGCAACAGTGGGTTATGACTCTGAGATCACAATTCCAACATAATCACAGATACAAACTAAAATGACATTCAAAAAATGTTAAGGGGAAAAAATCAGAATTTATAATTATGGAGACTATTCTAAATACATCTTAGATCACATAATGCTTATAAATCCTGGTCTATTTTAGCATAACTTAGTTTTTCCTATTTTAGAAATATTTTAGAAAAGAAAAAATTTCTACAATTTTATGCTGTACTGTGCCACTGGAAATACTTGTTAATGATTGTCAGGAATTTTACAATCATCATATCTAGGATATTGACAATAGAGAATTTGAACCTTTCTATAATTCTTGAAAATATAAAACCCAGGACTTCACCTTAAGATATTACTGGGAATTATAGGCAGATTTAGAGTTGGTATCCATAGGAAGCCGCCTTGAAGTTTTATGAAAATCCATAAGCTCATAAAAATTGTACTCATCACCTTGAAGTTGCATTGACTTTATCTGTCTTTACTAACCTCAGTGTTTCCATCTCCTAGGAATGATTGCTTTCCCCCATATCACTATTTAGGCTAAGGAACACAAAGATATAAGTAAATAAAAATTCAAAACTCCCCCCAAGTAGATGTCTATAAAAATTTTTTAACAGAACAAAATAATAATTTTTAAGCAGAAAAGAGCTTTTTATAATAATCAGGTTTGGGATTTCAAGGAATATAAATCAGGCCTCACACAAAATTGATCTAAGTAAAGGTTTTCTTGAAAGACATACAAATCACTTAGGCATATATACACCTACAAGAAGTATTGGAGACAGGTATGTATCTTTGGTGAATCTCATTGCCACCCACTGGACTTTCATTTTTTTTTTATTCTGGGAAAAGAGGTTTTAGCTAGAGAGGAGTGAGAAGGCAGAGAACTGAGTCTCTCTCTTCTTCACCCATTGACCAGAGAACATTTTTCTGAACTTGGCAAGATTAGGAGGTTGAATGTCTTACTAGTATCATTGATAGCAATGATAGCAGCTTCTGCATTAGAAACTGAGACATGCCAAAGGCGAACTAGACATAACAAGTAAAAGCAGCTTCAAGATTCTATAAAGGCACCAGTCTTCAGAGTTCTCAAGAGATACACTCCAGGGGAACTTCATGAAAACTATGCAAAGGAAGAAAAGGAATTTTATCCAACCAGGGGTTGTGAGTAACCCTTTCTCCATGTTCATTCTCTAAGCCTGAGCTTACTTTCAAAGAATTCTGCATATTCAGGGGAAGGTAAGCCCGAGATTTGGGAGGAAGGAGAGTATTGCACCAACTGTTATAAATTGTATTATATTATATTGGCAAATACCCCTTTCTAATGTCCAAGTAATTGTGGCTGGCATTCAGTGGAAAACACACTGGCTGGAGGCTTGTAAGCAAGTTTTGAATACTTTTTGCTCAAAAGACATCATCCAGTGTGCGTAGCTCCTCAGGGTTATGATAGTACTGTATGAAGAACAGTAGGCTAGCTAACTTCTGGGGACTCAACCTATCAGTGGGAAGGTGAGTCCAGAGTCAGCCTCTGAGTTGGTGACACATTGGAGTCACTTCAACTACATTTAGAGAAGTTCATTCCCCAAAATCTGACCACCAATTTAGCATTTGGGGGAATGAAAACTGATAGGCTCCAAACATTTTTGATCAGGTATCCCTATTAGTAAGAATAATTTCTTAGCATGTCCCCGAATGTATTGGGGGTTTATCTATGCATATATATATATATATATATACACACACACACACATACACACATATATATACACACACATATATACACATACACACATACATACAAACATATATGTATAAATGTATGTGTATATATGTGTGTGTATATACATATGTATATGATTTATTTTAATTTATATAGTTTATCTTATATATATAATTGTATGTATATGTACATAGATGCACACATATACACATTACTACTCTAGTACTCTGTTTTGTGTATTATAAGAATACATGAAATAGAAAAATGATAAAGCTGGATTGAATGATACTCATTTATTATGTTAACTCTGAACTATAGAGTTATGTACACTGCAATGACTGCTGGAATACAGATTTGAGGTGTGTTTATAAATAGCTCTACATGGAATTTTGTCTTCCCTTTCACCCACCTCCTTAGTCAAAAGGCAACAAAAGTTCTTCAGGTGGTTTCTTTTCTTCAAAATTCCACACTTTTCAGCCGCTTAGGTGATTTTAGTGATCAAAAAGCACAACACGACCGACTGGCTTATCCCAACAGCTACTCCATGGGTTCTCTTCCAATGCCGCTGAGGCAGCCTCCCCATCTCTCAAGGCCACCACTGAACTGCTTCATCCTGTTTGGACCACCAGAGTATTGACCCACTTTAGGCTGGGTACCTTGCTGATCCTACATCTGTCCATGACACTGTAGCTTCCTAGCCCTTAGAGGGAAGTAGAGAAACAGAAGAATCTGCCCAGTGGCCCGAAGTGCCCTGTTCTCAGTAACTGTCATTTCATCTCCTACCTCTGCAGTTTTGCTGAACCCTCCTCAGTTATCCAAACCTCTTATGACCACTGCAACCCCCAGTACAGGCCTTGGGCCCTAATCCAGGTAGAGCTGGTTACAGTTCAGGTAGAGTTTCTCAGGAACTTCTTTCCTAGAAAGCATCTAGTCCAGATGTTGATTCTGCTTAGGTCTTGAAGGAGGGTGAGATGGGAAAAAGAAACTCGTAGTCCATCCAAGTTTACTACCACCACCATTCAAAGCAACCTTTAAAAGAAATCTATCCAGCAGGGGAGCAGGGAAGGAGTGTAAGTTATTTTATTTTCAGGTCCCCATTTTATCCCTCCTTTTGTCCCCTAATTGAAAAAAACAAACAAACAAACACATATAATCAAGGAAAAGAAATTCTTGTATTACTGACCCACATATCCTTCCTGCATCATCATTTAACCTATCATGTACACACTTCAGTGCATACTTTCAAGGTCTCTACTTTATCTCTTTACTAGTGGATAGTAGAATTATAATCTCTCTCAGAGGAAAAAGTCTCCATACCTGTGCAAATATTTTGAGGCAGAAAACAGGGGGGGAAAGTAAATAGCCTTGATAAATCTCAACACACAATAGTAAGGTTGTGAATAATTCAGAATTGATATTATTTTCCATCTGCCTGGAAATGCTTTTATGTTTGTCATAGTAATGTCATTTATCATCATCCCAAAGTATTCCAGGTGCAGCAGATGCTTTCTTTTTTCTATAGAAAATGAACATTGTTTTCAAAATCCTGTACCAAATAGTAGAGAGAGCATGTGCTCTCTGTCTGGTTTGTTTTTTCTTTGTATTATAATATTTAGTTATTTAACAGGAATTTATAAAGGGTAGGAGAAAAAGCATTATTCAGTATATCCAAGTTAAAGTTATTTCTCTATGATTACCCCATTGTGTGACTTTGAACAAGTCTTCCTCTATCACTGAGCCTCAGTTTCCAAATCTGAAAAATATAGGAATTGAACCAGATGAATCCTAATATTCCTTCAATCTGAAAGATTTTTTGAGAAATCTCAACAAATTCTGAGGGGCAACATAAAAATGCATAAAAAAATTTCCCTCTTATAAATGTATGAGAGCTAGAGTGGTATGTAGGTAGAGAGCTGACCGTGGAGTACTGACCAGGAAGGTATGAGATTGATTCCGAGTCCATCCAGTATCCTTTATTAAGCAATTGCATTGTACCAGTCACTGAACTGGGAATGCAAAACAAAAAACAAAACAAAACAAGAGGAAAAAGAAAAGAAAGGAAAAACCAAACAAATACTTTTGTCTTCTAAGACATATTGCCTGTGTGACTCTTGAGGAATTCTTAACCTCTTGGTGTCCCAGATAACTCTCTAAGACTATCTATTGCAGAACAGCTATCTCACTGGGTGTCCTCTACACCGATGCCCTCCCTACCTGCCCATGGTGGAGAATAATCCCTACTTTTAGGCAGGTAGGTGACATGGTATTCAAATCTGGTCTCAGACACTTACTTGCCATGTGACCCTGAACAAGTCACTTAACCTCACTTGCCTCAGTTTTCTCATGTGTAAAATGAACTGGAGAAGGAAATGGAAAACCACTGCAATATCTTTGCCAAGAAAACCCCCAAAGGAGTCACACAACGTAAGACATGATTGAATATGACTGAACAACAGCTAAACAATCCCTCCTTTTATACTGAATATCAAAATCTAACTTTTGGGAGCAGCTTCCTGCATGTCTACATTCTCTCTTGCTCTCCATTTTCAAATAGTGTTTAGAAAGATTGCCATGGACTTGAAGCAATGATGTTATACAAGCATGTATACTTCAAGAGCATTATTTCCTCGGACTTTAATCCCTCAGCTACAGAAACATGGGCCAGAAGCACAGAGCCACATTGTCTTTATGTGATCTTTTGTAACTGTTGAGGAATAGCTCTTCTGAGGTTATTTCCTTCTCTAAAGCTTTGACTGAGAAGAACTAGCAAGGAACGCTTGAAGTGGTCCTGGTTCTGCCTCTCTTGATTGTGACTGACGTCATGTTTCAGAGTATACAAGGGACACAGAGAGACTTTCTTTCTTTCTCTCTTTCTTTCTTTGTGCCTCTCCTTCTTCCTTCCTTCCCCACCCAGGAGTATTTTTTAATTGCTTAGCAAGGAAACAAGCAAGACAGATGGATAAATTCTTTTTAAAAAATTATTTTGAGTAATGCAATCATATTAACATTTTCAAATTTGATTCGTTGAATATTATCAAGGTCTAATTTCTTTATAGAGGCACCTTAATACAGAGAAATGAACAACTGGACTTGATGAGGGAAGGAGGAAGGAAGGAAAAAAGAAAGAAAGAGAGAGAGAAGGAAAGGAAGAAACAGAAAAAAGAAAGAAAGGAAGGGAGGAAGGAAGGAAGAAAGAAAGGAGGAAAGAGAGAGGAAGAGAAGGGAAGGGAGCATTTATGTTCTAGGTACTGTGCTCAGCACAGGATGTACAAATACAAGGGTAACATAGTCCTTGCCTTCAAGGAACTTACATTCTAATAGAGAGATCCAGCACATGGAGGATTTTGGTGGCCAGGGAGGAGGGTTTTGGTTTACACAGTCACGTGGATTGTGAGGGGAGCCATAGGACACTTCCTGATCATTACTTTTCCAGTCGTGCTAGCACTGATTTGATTACTGCTGAGACTGTGGAAGGGGAAGAGGAGATTGTATTCCACAGACGACAAGATGACTGCATAGAATAGGCCTTGCTCTCCTGGTTCATTGCTTTATGGGAGATGAAGTATGGTCTGGGGCCAGCTCAGAATAGAAGGTTAGGGAAGTGCCAATCAGGTTGGCTGAGGCAACGCTGAGAGGTTTAACTCTGAGTTGCCACTGTTGTCTAACGTGCTGTGGTCAGTTCTGCACAGTGCATTTTAGTAAGAGCATTGATAAGCTGAGCAGAATATCCAGAGGAGGGTGACCAGGATGAAGAAGAGCCTTGGCATCATGTTGCGAAAGGAACTGATTATGTTGAAAGAAGTGGTATTTAGTTTGGAGAAGTTTCAGGAGGAACATAGCTGGTAGCTGTCATTTGGCAAATGAAAGAGGTCTTACATTTGTTCTATTAGGCATGGAGGATAAGAACTAGAACAATGTGTAGTAGTTTTGGTGAAATAGACTTTGACTGAATACAAAGTAAAACTTCCTAAAAACTAGAGCTGTCAAAAGTAGAATGTATTGCCTAAGAAAGCAACAGGTCACCCCTCATTCAAAGTCTAACCCTAACTGTAACCCTAAATGCGCTCCAACTCTTCAAGACCAAACAAGAAACGCTTATACAGTTCCTATAATTGTTTATATAATGATTGTCCATTACATCGTAAGCTCGCTGAGGGCATGGACCGTCTCTTACCTCTTTTTGTATCCCAACATTTAGCATAGTGACTGGTACAGAGTAGGAACTTAATAAATGTTGATTGATTAACAATTGCAGCTTCTACATCATGATCTGTTGCAAACAATTATGAAATAGGGGAGCTTTATGAATATTTTGACAACATCTTCTAAACCAAGGTTTCTTAACCTAGAATCTGCAGACCACTCTCTCCTCATGGAGTACATGGATAGTTAGGGCCAAGTTGGTCAGCTTATTTGGAAAAACATATATCTTTATTTTCACTCATCTCTAATTGAAATCTAGTATTTCAGTTATTTAAAAACATTGTTAAGTGAAGAGTCCAGAGGCTCCACTAGACTGCCAAAGGGGATGATGGGACCAAAATGACCAAAGACACTTATTCTACTATGCCCTGATCCCTGATGACTTTGGTGTGAAGATGAGGAGAGGTCAGTATGGGCAAAACTGTTTGAAACAGGATTCTGGATTAAGAAATTTAAAAATGCCAAGGGCTTGTAGACCACTCAGAAACCTCACATGTGTATATCATGAATACTTTCTGTAAGAACTGTTAGAAGGGGCAGGACATAGTAAAAAATAAATGAATATTCAAAAAAAGAAACTTAAAAATTAACAACAGGAAACAACTGGTGATTGACACAGGAATAATTTATATCTGTGAATTTATATCTATGTAAAGTACAAGTATATATTAGTCAAAATAAGTGTCCAAGGCAACACCAAATGAGAAGAAAGGAAATATATGAGGAGACATGCAAGCAATTACAATGGTACCAGTTTTACTTATGTAAACAAGCTATTAATTCTTCAAAATAGAACACGAAGAAAAAGCTATTAATAGGAATTATCACCATTTCCTATTGGAATTTAATAAATATACACAAATTATGATAAAGGACAAAAGTCCCTTCCCCAAATTTCCTCATCCAATGGGAATTTGATCACCTTGCCAAGAGCTGAGACATGACAGCCAATGGCAGCACAGGTATGAAATATATACTCACTGACAAAATGTAGCAGCAGTGGATGATGGCAAATCATAAGTAACAATACCAGACAAGATGACCAGGAGGAGAAGAGGACAGGACAAGCCTATGGAGGGCATGGCAAAATCCCAGACTATTTGTTACCCCCAAACTGATAGATACATGAGGAAAGAGAACAACAAAAAAAACTAATTAAAAATTGTCAGTATCTCCACAATGAAAAACTTTCATAATTAACAAAGGAATAAGTGCATCTGGACTCAAGTGTCTCTGTCCAATGGACCATATAAGAAAGTAGAAATCCATTAAAGAATAAGATTGGAAGAATATGCTGACTAGATCAGTTTCACAAAGGAGAAAGGCATATTAGAAGTGACACAATTTTGTAAGTGTTGAATGCTCTTAAAATAGTGCTGGACTTAGAATTGGACAACTGACTTTGAATCCTGGATTTATCCTTCAGTTCCCATGTCGCCTTGATCAAGTCACTTATTATCTCTTATTATCTCAGTTCCCTCATCTTTAAAATAAGGATTTGACAGTTATAGCTCCTTTCAACTCTAAATCTATGAATAAATGAATGAATGAATAAATAGTAACTTATTGAATTTTAGTATGTACATAATACTGTTCTAAATGCTGGAGATACTTTTTCTTAGGGATGTTGTAGGAAGGATGTTGGGAAAAGATTCTTGTTCATATGGAGGTTGGATTAAATAGACTCTAAGGTTACTTTCAATTCTGAGAAGCTTGGATTCTGGGAGGATGAGGGATGTCTAGGGCATATATGTTTTGGACAGGAGACATCTTTTGGTAAGACTTATAGAATGCTGACCTTGAAGATCAACCACATGACTCTTCCACTTCCCATTGCAAAATAATTATTCTCTCCTTGAGACAAATTGCCTTCTGGTCAAGGAGAGAATTGGAGAGCTAGGAAGGGTAGAGTCATCCATCCCATTTGTAATGGGGAGAATATACAAAGAGAGCTTGCCTAAGCTGGCTTAAATGCCAAAATAGTCTCAGATTTCATATTCATGGCCCATGTGACAATCAATCAGTCAGTCAACTAGCGTTCATTAAGTGCCTATTATGTTTAAAACTTAAAGGTTCTACCAGAAACCATGCAGCTTCCATATGAAAAAAGCCTTAGATTGTCTCAGAAAAGCAAGAAGTTGAAAAAGAAGAGGAGGATATCAAAGAAGATGAACTGCAAAAGGGTTAAATTTTGATTGCTGGTTCTAGTTTAGTAACATATCTTGTCACTGTTTATCAGTTTTATCGTTTTCTTTGCCTGCTTTTCTTTTTAAAGGCAGAGGAAGGAACTGGTACTCTGTCTTGCAATGTGTTTCAGATTTATTTCGGCAAGACTACTACCTTATTTGACCCTTCTAGAAACCTGTTCTTCCACTTTAGCTTTTGAAACACTTTATACTATCACCTAGATTTACTGTGGCTGTTTTGGGTAGTCAGTTATGTAATTCACAACACGAACCCTTATATACCATTCAATCTCAATTGCTAGACCATCAAAGAGCTACATAAATAAAATGGCAAAAGCGTTTCATTAAGAAAACAAAATGGTAAAGCCCTCTGGTCTCCGTACAAATGGGAACAATTTCCACACTTTTCAGGGAAGTAATAATCTCAAATTCTCCAGCATAATTGGAGGACATAGTTACTTCAGAGCTTAAGATACCGGTAATAAATGGTTTGAATATGGTGTTCCTCTTAGTGATTCTTTCCTTAGAATGGTAGGATGAGAGAGAGTCAAAATCTCTCCTATGTCTCTAGAATTCTCAAGATCAAGCCATAAGACAGGGGTTTGGAGAAAACATGGCCCTACCATTCTATGTTGACTTCTTTTAGCTACCAGTCTGATTAGAGCCACTCCTTGCTATTCCTAATATACAGCCTTCTATTTCTAACTGAAATGAATGAATTTGCACATTCTCGTTTCCATGTCGGGATAATACTTTATCTTCCTCTCCATCTCACAGAATTCCTAGCTTCCTTTGAAGTACAAAGTTAGTAAACTCCTCCCTGGAAACTGTGCCCACTCTCTCTCCCTCTCTCCCTCCTTCCCCCCCTCCCCTTGTCTCCCTCACCTTCTCTGTCTTTCTTGTCTGTCTCTCTGTCTCTCTCCTTCTCTGTCTCTGTCTCTTTCCATGTGGATATTTATACTTAATTTTCTGTGTACATATTTTTTCTTCTAAAAAATATAAGCACCTGAAGGGCCAGGAATATTTCATACATTTCTGTGAGTTAGAGAGACCTTGATATTTACCAATGATGCACTTTTCAGTCTTGGGGGATGTACATATCACATGGGAATGAATATTTGATAGACAATTCTGGTTCTTTTTGCTAAGCAGGGTTTGGCCCTCCCCATAAAACTCCATTCTTACAAAAGATTACCCTTTCAATACAGATTTACAAAAGAAAAAATAACTTACACATACCAATTGGTGACAGACAATTCCTTCCACCAGCTGGAGTGATATCTTGGTTTCATAGTTGTATGTCTCTCAGATCCTAGCTCAGTCTTTTCACTTATCCTAACATGAATGGAAGGGGGAAGTAGATTAAGTCCCAATGCTCAGTTTTGTAGCACTGTAGTTTTATTGAGAGTTTGGGAAACTTTCTGGCATTTTATTCTTTCCAGTGGAGGGAGTCATGTGGGATGCCTGTCACTTTTCCTCTCTTCCTTCAGAATTTGTTAAAACACTAAAACATCCAACCAACCCTGAGAATCTTAATGTATTCCAGCACAAGAGCCAGCAATGTGTGGCTTTCTTATATTCATTTTAAAAATCATTCTGCTGATACCTAGTTTCAAAGTGATTTAGGGGACTTATCGCATTCCTAGATGAGAAACAAACTGAACTTTTGCAATGTGATATTTGGAGAGTTTTACTTGGAGGAAATGCTTCATTTTCATCTATCTTTTGTCATCCTGATCTTAATCAACCTCAAAGTCAGTGAATGCATAAAAATTTTATTTTACAGGAAATTTTTTAAAGTCTGTTTCAACCTTGACCTTTCTCTAAATGCCAAGTGGTCACTTATAGACAGAAGTATCTAATATGACAACTTTCAACTAGCTCATTTTGTCTCTGAGGAGAAGTTAAAAAGTTAAGAGAAGACTTAGGAGGATATTATTGTAAAACCGAGAGAGCAGAGGATGTATAGAGGAGAGTGGTCAGCAACTAATAGGTTATGAAAAGTGAAACGTAAAGGCACTGAACATACCAGGTAAAAGGCTAACTGAACACTAAAAACTGTACTTCTTAATTCCTCCATTAGTGGAATAAGGCCCCACATCTATGATTTCCACAAAGTACATATTGTAAAAAGCATGAGGAAATATTACATTACAAATAGAGGATTGATCCTAATGAGAGTCCAGAACTTATTTTAAGTTCAACCTCACTCACTGGATATGTGAGTTTCAACCTCACTCACTGGATATGTGAGTTGGGGCAAGTTACCTTTTATAGACTTTTAGACATCTCAAACTAGATATCTAGTAGACATCTTAACTCACTCTGCCCAAAACAGAATTCATTATCTTGTTCCATAAATACTCCCCCATTTGTCACCATCACCCAACATTTTCTAAACTTTTTTATTAGTATTGAGGGCACCACCATTTTCCAGTCCCCTAGGCTTGAAACTTAGGTGTCATTATTTCTCACCTCTCATATCCAATCTACTTCCAAAACCTGTTGATTTCACTTTTGCAACATGTCTCAAATAGTCTCCTTTTCTCCTTGGATATTGCTATCACCCTGGTGCAGACCTTTATCACCTCACACTTGGCTTACTGCAATAACCTTCTAGTGAGTCTATGTGCTTTAAGTCTCTCCCCACTCCAAGCTAATCTCCTTTCAACCATCTAAGTGATTTTCCTAAAGCACAGGTCTGACCACTTCACCTCCTTACTCAATAAACTCGAGTGACTCTCTATTACCTCCAAGAACAGGTAAAGTGTGGAATGTAAAGTGCTTTGCAAAACTTTAAACTGCCATATAAATGCAACTTCTTCTCCTTCTTCTCCTCCTTCTTTTTCTCCTCCTCCTCTTCCTCCTATTCCTCCTTTTTCTTCATCTTCATCATCATCATCAGCAGCAGCAGCAGCAGTCATCCATGGATCAGTTGCAACCTGAGTCTGTTGTAGGGACAATTGAATAGATTTTGGAGAAGTATTTAGAGGCTTACCTTCTATGTTAAATCTTTAACTGAGTATGAAAAAAGTGCACCAGTATATTCCATAGGAAAAAAACAAATGGTGTATTATATCAAATCACATACTCGAGGCAGCATTATCATAGATGGAGCTACCTTTCCTAGTTTATACCTTCCAGTATTTGGCCACCCATGAAAGAAGAGGGGCATATGTCTTTCGCCCAGGTGGTATAATAAGGACATTACTCAGGTTAGTGAGTTAGAGGGGAAGCCTTTGTAAAATTAGCTGAAGAATCAAATATGTAGTTGATTGATATAATATAATGATATAATATATAATTCAAATAATCTACTATAAAAGAACAGGATGGGGAATATGTGACTAGATCATAGTTTATGCAAAAAAGGCGTGAGAGTTTTGGCAGACAACAAGGTTCAGCATGAGTCAACAGTATCACGTCAGATAATCTTAGTATTAAAGAATAGAAAGAGGAGGGAGGTGATCAATCCCACTGTACTCTGTGCTGGTCAGGCTACAGCTAGATTATGTGAAATTTTAGGCATTGCTTTTTAAAAATTAATTAAAAAAATGATAGTATCTTTAGCAAAATCCCTTCTTGCTCCCACATCTCCTCAGCAATAATGTTTTTAAATACTATAATAATAAAATATTTATAACAATTTAAGATTTATATTTTCCTTACTACTCTTTGAGGCAGGTGGTGCAAATATTATAATCCTCTATTTACAGATGAGAAAACTCATGTTGATAAAGCTAAAGTGACCAGTTAAGCACCACATTTTAAGGAAATCATTGACAAGACAGAATGCATACAAATGAGGGTGATCATGATGCAGAGGGAAGACAGAGGGACAGTGAATGACAGTTCATTACACTAAAAATAAGGAAAAAGTCTTGAGAAAAAAAATACAGTTCTCCAAAGGTGATTTCTGTGCTATAGCATCAGTGAATGTTGCCTGTCATATGAGTAGTATGATGCAATTTGAATTCAGCCTAATATGGAATTGTGATTTTTATATAAACCAGAACTAGGGATATTCTAGGCTATTTCTGCTTTTTTTAGGACTGTTAGTTTAGAAATGATAGGGGAAAGCAAAATTTACAATATAATTTAATAATGACACCAAAGATACTATTACTACTATTACTCCTTAGAAGTAAACTCTGAGGAGGGGAAAGAGTAAGAGAAGAGGGGGGAAAAAGAATTCAATCATTCCTGTGAATATTTCGTTTTGACTTTCTCTAATTACGATAATTTTTAAAACTTTTTTTTTTAACTTCAGGCACAACACCAGCAGAGGGCACTAAAAACCCTGTACATGAAAGGATGCTGTACAAAAACTACTGAAGGGCAGAGAACTACATTTAATTAAAAGCAAACTCTACCCCCCCAAAAAAATACTAATATCAATAGAGAAAAATAGCCTTTAAATTAAAAAAAGGGGGGGGCTAAAATTTTTCACTAAGATAGTAATTATCCTGCTATTGAATAAATGGATTTTATTTTTCCCTTTGAAAGAATTTCTGAAATGAGGACTTCCTTTACTGGAATGTCCCAGAATATTGTCAGAATCACAAAATGTTATACCTGGGAAGGAACCCTATGGAGTTAATATTTCTTAATGTTTAAGAAAAAGCACACTAAAAATGGAATCTTTCATAGAAAAAATAATTTTAATGTCAAAGAGATGAGACATAATTTGCAGTCATTAGGGGAAAACTATGCTTACTATTTCTTATTGAATACTTTTAAAATTATGATTTTATCACCATAATTATTTCATCAAATTCAGATTTTTTACTTGAATTTCTGTGAGTTGAAGAGGTTTTTTTTTTTAAAGAAAGCTGTAGTAATCTTTGCAGTAGAAAGACTGGGTTCTTACTTTGATTAATTTTAAATTGTTTGGTCTTTGAATTAAAATAGTATCACCAACTTTTAGGCTTCTAAAGGACAAGTAACAAAACTGAGAACAAAGATACAGGTTTGTCATTCCATGTTTTCAGGAATTTAGCTTGTTACTTTGACTACTATGCTTAACTATTTCAGTTTCAGAGCAGCGTTGGAATCAGTATCATAGGCAGCAAAGTACAAATGGAGAGACCAGATGCAGGTCTATCATTGTAATATTTTTTCTTGGAGAGAAATTCATTTTTACCTATCAGGTAACTGCAATGTCTGATCCCAAAATGTCCACACATTAATATGAAGTGATGGAGTCCCGAAAGGACAAAGACTCATTTGATGTGAGTCAAATTCTATCCGATGAGTCACCTCTCTGGATATCATTCAAGTATTTCTGAAATCGAGGAACTTTTTCAGAAAGCCTCGGTGACGCATTGCATGCTGGACATCTATCTCTGTGCAATCTGAAAGAAGTAAAACAATTTCTAAGAGGGCTGATTTATTTTCAGAGAGCATTCCTTCAGTTAACTGTTGCCTAGTAGGCTGATTATTCGGCACAATTAGAAAAGTTAACTGAGGCGTTTTCAGTAAGGGATTGAATGGTTTCATTATGAAAGACAGAGAAAGGAGGCAGAAAGATAGAGAGAGAGAGAGAGAGAGAGAGAGAGAGAGAGAGAGAGAGAGAGAGAGAGAGAGAGAGAGAGAGAGACAGACAGACAGACAGAGACAGAGACAGAGAGACAGAGAGATAACACAAATGAATTATTTGAGAGCATGTTAATTATATTTACAAGAATTCTGCTCCTCTCCTCTTTAAACAGTTTGAGTCACACTGGAGTTATGATATAGTAATGAGGGGAATAAAAGATTTGTAACTGGAAAGGATCCTAGAGGTCTTCTCTTCTGTTTTAAAGATGAAGTAACTGAGGCCTACAGACTAAAAATTAGTTATCTGCTCCCAAGTCCCAGTTTTAGAGCCTAGATTCTAATATATCAAATGCATTCCCATTATAACACCTTGAGGACTTTAATGAGAAAACTGGAACCAAGCAACACATTCATTTTGCTTAACCTTTTTATTGTATACCAATAATAGAAAATGACAGTTTAAGGCTTTCTGCCTCTGGATGGCAGTAACTCCCGCTTAAATGTTGGTGACCCATGACTACAACATCCTAGAAAAAGGGATTTCCTTCTTTTGTCAGTTTGCTGCCCAAAGGAAACACTAATTTTATTCACTTTGGTATACACACACACACATTTTTTTTTTAATCCCAATTTGAAAACCAAGTACAAATGAGGAATCTGTTTAATGTTAAGAGCCACTGACATAAATTCCAGGCTAAAAGGGAAATGAAGAAGCAAGGATCTGATTTTTTGAAAGAAAAAAAGGCATATGGATATTTCCATATGTTTATATGTGATTCATTTTTCCTTTTACATAAATTAAGAAATGCTGCTGAGCCAGCCACATTCCTCACCTTGGGACCGTGAGGCAATGCAAAGGATCTAGGAATATATCCAGGCCTTGGGAATAAAAATGTCTACTGCTAAAATAATGTGCTCTAGGTAATAGAGTCCATCTGGATTTTCCAACTGTGACTTTCCATAGAAATGGAAAATTAAAGAGCTTAAACATTAAATAAAATGAAGCCCATGCATAGCAAATGGAGTTCATGGAACACTCCAACTCCAGTGGCTACTGCAAGACATAATAACCTGACATTAAAACAAGGCAAGTGAGGGCACTGGCAGAGAATGAGCTGAGCCTTCACTCTTGTTTGGAACCCAGTCCTACTGGGATTCACTTTTCCATGAGAATTCAAGGTTAGTTGGAAGTGAGAAATAAGCATGAAAATTTCTTGCATGCAATATATTAGAGAAGCATGCTTTGTTACTTAACTTCAGCGATCGATCCAGAGGGCTCTACAATAGCTACTCACAAATATCCTTCATTTGCTTGGTTCCTAATGATATTAACTTACTTTAGGTTTTATAATCCAGAAAAATCCATATAAACCTAGTGATTTCTGGTTCGTAGCATCTTGTCTTAGATTTTATCTGCTCCTCATAGCACCCTATGTTAATATAAAACACAGGAATGATAATAATTAATACTAATAACTAGCATTTTTATAGCACTTTTTAAGATTTGCAAAACTTTTCCAATTACCATCTCAGTTTATCCTCATAACACTGGGAGGTAGGGGCTTTCTGTGAAAGAGAATGGGCCTCTATCACTTTATCTTTGAACTAATTATGACTACTCTGAGCAGTTCATCCAATTTTTAAAAATTATATTTCCTGTGAATCAAAAAAATTAAAAAACCAACTCATGTGTGCATTCAGTTATTTATGAGATATGAGCGTACTATTGCTATGTACAGCAATTCTATACATGATCAGACATTAAATAGAGATTAAAAAGGATGAGATAACTGATAAAATAATATTTGATCCTTCAGGTAAGTGGGGTATATATACATTAGTCTGAAATTAGTAGAAGTTTGTTAAGATAAGGTAAAACTTGCAATTTAGGAAAATAATTTTGTCATCCTAGTGGTAAATGAATTGGAATGGGGAGAAATTAGAGGCAGGGAGATTAATAAAAAGTCCAGACAAGAGATGAGGAGCACCTTTACTAGGGTGGTAGCTTGTGAGTAGAGAGAAGGGAGAGATGTTTTGGAGGAAGAAATAACAAAACGTAGCAAATGATTAGCTATGTGAAATGAACAAAGAGATGTCAAGAAGACGTTTTTGCTTTTTTTCTAGAAGTTGGGGTGCTTAAGTATGAAACACTAAATATCAGATTTTACTGATGTATTTATTAACTGGTTATGTTGATTTTTCCTTTCTTTTTCATATTTTTCTCCCCCCCTCCAAGTCTTTGTTTTAAGAGATGGTTTGAAGGGGTCAGAAGTAGGAATTAAGGGGGAAATTGAGGCAATGTAAAAATAAAAATATTAATACAAATCTCTTTTTTTCATTGTCACTCTACTGGCATATTTATAGGTCCTTCCCCTCTCCTCTGTCCTTCCCAAATAAATGGATGTCAATTTTTTTCAACTAAATTGCAAGTTTTATGAAGCCAGCTGTCCTAAGTATATCTGTTTCCCCAGGGCTTACATACAGTAGGCACTCAATAAGAGTTTTTCATGATCTGAGTACCACTTTCCTCTACTGACTAAGTTAACATTCATTCCATTAATACAATAAACATTTTGTAAGCTTCTATTCTGCACAAGTCACCGAACTGGACAACAGGAATACAAATCTCGAAATGAAATCCTTCCTCTCTTCACAGTGCTAGAAAGCACTTGTTGATTAATCCTTCTGAGAGGGACATAGCATGCATACAGACAAGTAAATACCAGATAATGTCAGGAGGGAATGACCAGCAAGGAGAGGGGTCAGGAAAGGTTTCATATTAGGGTTAGAGGAAATGGGGAGGTGAGTTGAGGCTTGAAGGAAGTTAAGCATTCTAAAAGACATAGGTAAGGAGTTCCTTCCAGGGACAGAATACACCATGCAATGCAATTCAAAGACAGTGAACTGCAGCATATATCATTTACAAGGCTTATTGGAAGAGGCCTGGGGAAATTCCATGATTAGATACTCTCTCAAGCAACTACGGACTATTTCATGGACATTTCAGACTAATACACACATGCAAATATGTCCAAAATGGCCTCCACACTCACTGAGATTAAATTCTAAATTTCCATACATTCATACAAGAGTCGTGACTGAGACCTTGATTTCTTTGCAATTCAAAGGAATTATGAACTCCCAGCAAAGATGTTTTCTCTATGCATAAAGTTCAGCACCTTCTCTGCTACTTATATTCTCAGATGCGTAGAGAATTATGAGGTTAAATGACCTGCCAAGGGATCACACAGTCAGGATGTGGCAGAAGTGGGGCTTGAACTCACAGATCTTTCTGGCTTTGAGGTCAGATCTCCAACCACTACCATGCTGCCTCTCGCATTTATAATGCAGGATGAAACTGACATGTTATCAGAATTCCAGTATCTGGCACTAAGACTAGAGTCCCAGAGACACCTGCCTGTGCAAAAGGGAGAAAGAGGAAAGAATATCACTGCTCATTCACAACAGTAGGGAAAGGAAGACCCAAGTACAAGGTTTGTGACCCCCACGCAGCAAGGGGTGAGGTTGCAGATCAACTGCAACCAGGGCTCCAATATCACCTCTCTTTGCTCATCAGCTCTTGAATAAGGAACAATTCTCTACCTATCTTCTAGTGTGTTATACTCTTAGGTCTAAATAATAATAGCAACAGCCATAATGTATATGGTACTTTAAGGTTAGAAGTATTTATAAATATTTTATATTATAATATTATGTATAAAATATATATTTTTCTAGATGGTATAATATATTATAAATTCTTACATAATCATTATATTATCATATAATTATTGCACAATTATAATTATATAACACATCATATAGTATGTGTTATAACATATAATATATCATATGTGTTATAAAATATATAATATTATTACAATATATTATATTATATAAAATATTATATTTTATAATATGAAAATAATTTATAAATATTATCATGATTTATCTTCACAACAGCCGTGGGAGAAAGGTACTATTATCATCCCAATTTTATAGATGAAAAAGCTCTGGCAAACATAAATTAGGTAAATTACTTGGAGTCATAAAGCTAACAAGTGTCTGAAGCTGGATTTGTACTTAGGTTCACTGCTGTAGTCACCTGCTGTTCCTTCCTTTCAGCTGTGTCTGACTCTTTGTGATCCCATTTGGGGTTTTCTTGACAAAGATACTGGAGTGGTTGGCCATTTCCTTCTCCAGGTCATTTTACAGATGAAGAAACTAAGGTAAACAGGGTGAAGTGACTTGCCCAGGATCCCTCAGCTAGTAAGTGTCTGAGACTGAATTTGAACTCAGGAAGATGAGTCTTCCAGACTCTAGGGCCAGCATTGTGAACTATGGCGCCATCTAGCTGCTCTAGTCATCTACTTGCCTCCAAAGGCTGGTAAGTGAAGGGCTAATTCATTATGAGCATTATAATATTCTAATCATTTACAAAGGAATTATGAAGGAAGATGCTATCCACTTCCAGAGTAAGAAC
Source organism: Bettongia penicillata ogilbyi (assembly GCA_023548195.1). Classification (NCBI taxonomy): domain Eukaryota; kingdom Metazoa; phylum Chordata; class Mammalia; order Diprotodontia; family Potoroidae; genus Bettongia; species Bettongia penicillata. The sequence continues at coordinate 650,003 of JAJHZJ010000602.1, read as the reverse complement.
TGATAAATAGAAATATGCATAGTATGTATATATATATGTATATTATATATACACATACATATATGCATATCTATCTATCTATCTATCTATCTATCTATCTATCTATCTATCTATCTATCTATCTATCTATAGTGGCCTTCTCTTGTTTGAAGTGTGGAGGAACTTAAAATGTAACCAAAAATTAAATTAATTTTTTTAATTAAAAAATAAAAAAAAATTAAAACCATAAACTAATAAAAGAATGACACAAAAGGCAAAATCTTATCCCAAATCCTCAGATTTTAACAAGGTAGAACTAAATATGTTAATAAAGAAATGAACCAAAAAAAAACCCTTAAAAGACCAATACTGTATACATCATGTATATAGATTATGATACCCCCGTAAGGTTCATATGAACCTACTAATGTTCACTGGAAGCTTAGTATGTGTATGTATGGGTGGGTGTGTACACCCATGCAAAACTGTCTCTTTAGCTGCTTTCCAAGCTGTTCTATAGATTTAGTTCGCAGCTACATTTCAAGGATCTGGCCCATTTTAAAGGACTGGTCATTTGGAGATGAAAAGTTCCTTGCTTTGCCATCAGTGTAAATCTGTCCCTTGTATCTATTCTGACGGTCCATTCCTGCCCCACTTCTTTCCAAAAACTATTATTCAAGTGTAAGTTTAGGTGGATGTGGGAAAGAGAATAGAGGTGTTGATACTAGCTTTCCTTTAAAGAATTAGAAGGTAAGGAGGTATGGTGATTAATGAGAACATTGTTATTTATGACAAATCAGCCAGCCTCCTAACTATGTTGGTGGAGATGAAAGAAAGCAAAGGTCTTCAATTGCATATGCATTCTCACCATAAGGTTATTTATTTTATTTTTTTAATTCACTGAGCATTCAAAAAGCATTCCTGTTACAAAACAGAATTAAAATTAATCCAACATTGCATAATGAAAATCCCCCTTGGAAATTCACTGAGATGGTAATAGACATTACTAAAGTTGTGACTAAATAGCTATGTGACTATAGATTAGTTACTTAACTTCTCTGTGCTGCACTTTCCTTAATTATGAAATGAGAGAGTTAGATTAGAGTCTTTCTAAAGCCCCTTCTAGCTGGATACTTCTGCACTCTGGATCCTCTGTAAGAAAGAGACAGCTATATGGTGCAGCTGATAAACCTGGAGTCAGGAATACCTGAGTTCGAATACAGCTCCAAACACTCACTAGCTACATGCAAGTCGTCAGTACTCTGTTTGCCTCCCTTTCTCCCTCTGTAAAATGGGGGAAATATTTATAAATTTAATATTTATAGTTTGCAAAACCTTAAAGTGTTATATAAATGCCTATTATTATCAAATAGCATAATTTGGTAAAGGAGTTTTAATGGCACAGCATATTTATATTGGATGTTGTCCGCTGTTTTTTCAGTCTTGTCAGACTCTTTATGACCCCAATTGTGGTTTTTCTTGGCAAAGATACTGGAGTGCTTTGCCATTTCCTCCTCCAGCTCATTTTACAAATGAGGAAATGGAGGCAAACAGGGTGAAGTGACTTGCCCAGGGTCACACAGCTGCTTAATGTCTGAGGCCAAATTTGAACTCAGGAACATGAATCTTCCTGACTCTGGTTCTGGCACTCTATCCACTGAGCCATCCAGCTGCTCATTTATTTTATATTTATTAATTTATAATAAGTATTATTGTATTTGTAACATGATTTAACTTAGTAAATGCTCTCAGAGAGTTTTAAAAGTAATGGAAGATCTTCCAACAAAAAAAAACTAGTCACTCCCTCCTAGAGCAGTAATTCATTCTACTTATTTCTACCTTTTAGATTCCTTATCTTCCATCAAGGTTCAACTCGGGTTCAGCAAACTTTGTCATGAATCCTTCACATATTCCCTTAAATCTTTATGCTCTCTTCCTTCTCAAATATTCCTAAACCACTTTATCTGACCTATCTTTTGCTCTCATCACTTCCTACCTTTTATTATACTTACTTAGTACTTGCTGCCTCTCCACAGTTGAAATGTAACCTTCTTGAGGGCAAAGTTTTTTCTGTATCCCCAGAGCCCAGAGTAAATCCTGGTTTATAGAAAGTATTTCGCAAGTGTTTGTTTACCTGCCTTGAACTGAACCATTGAGTAAATACTGCTGTCTCCCGTTACTTGCATACAGAATTTAGTGATGAAATATAAACCCTTCTCAGTTGGCTTCCCCATTAGTGTCAGTGACCAGCTGACTCAATGATCTGTTTCTAAGGTAGTGCAGGCTAACTTGAATATCATCTAAGCCAGGGGTTCTTCCCCTTTTTTGGGGTTATGGAGGTCTTTGGAAGTCTGGCCAAAAATAGTGGATGCCTTCCCAGAATAATGTTATGAAATGCAAAAAAAATATATATATACATATATAGGATTACTATATATACATACATATGTGTATGTATGTGTGTATATATGTGTGTGTGTATATATATATATATATGTGTGTGTATATATGTGTATGTGAATGTGTGTGTGTGTGTATCTCAACCTGGAATCCATGGACTCCTGGTTGAGAATCCCTGCTGTAATCATCCAAGTATAAATGAGAAACTAACTTAGCCCCACATGCTTACTGTACCCTCAGCTAACCTGGTAAATCAATAATTTCAATATAAATTTTCTCAAAAATCAGAAAAAGTATGCTAAGATCAAGTCTCAATGTTCTTTGGTGTTCTGCCTTGTGGGAATACTACTGAAGATTTTCCCTTGGGGGTTGTTTGCACTGTTGCTCCCTTGTCCTAATGGGGATATCAATGAGAACGGATCATAATCTACTATGATTTTATTGTTTTTGCTTCAGTCGTGTCCATCTCTTAGTGACCCCAGTTGGGGTTTCCTTGGCAAAGCTACTGCAGTGTCTTGCTATTTCCTTCTCCAGTTCATTTTACAGATGAGGAAACTGAGGCAAACAGGACTAAGTGACCTGCCCAGGGTTACAAAACTAGTAAAGTCTGAGGATGGATTTGACCTCAGGAAGATGAGTCCCCCTAACTCCAAGCCTGGCATGCTGTCCACTGCGCCACCTATCTGGCCTAATATGTTATACTTACCTAAGGATTTTTAACAGATAATCAGAAAATCTACTTCGTCCTCAAACCATCAAAGGGATACTCATAGAGGAGAGAGCTTTTGTGAAGGACTTATTTTGATGCAGCTGCTGCTGAGTCCTTCCAAAGAGCATTTACACAGTCATTTACTTGCTCCTTCACCCACTGCTAATGATTTTATGTGTGGCTCTTTCCCAATGGAGATTTTTCAAAGGGTCTAAATATGGAGAATCCTTCCAATTGCATTCCCAACATTTTTAGTGAAAGCGCTGCAGCTAATTGAATTGTACTGAACCCTTAAAAGTCACAAAGTGACAAGGTTTGCTTGACAGCCTGTGAGCGATTATTTCCTGTCTGTCTGATTAATTTGGTCAATTAGTAGCAAATAGGGATGTCACAAGTAGAAAGGGTAATGATAGTCCTCATAAATGAGAGCAAGGTTGAGGGCGACCTTGTCACAATGGGGGTCTTTTGTGGTAAGATAGGATAGGGAAAGGACCCAGGGCTTGCGTGCTCCCTTTTGAAGATGCCGTGTTTGTTTGGAACCACAGGCTTACTCCTATAAAAACAGGAATATTTGCAGGTGGCCAGGGATGTGTCGATGAGGTCATAACAATCAAATAAGAAATGTTTAACATTAAAGCATTTATAAACATTTTGAGGTTTGTGAAGCACCATACAGATGCAAATTATTTTGGTTTTCACAATAACTCGGTGGAATAAATGTTCTAGAAGAGTTGGATATGACTGAAAAATATCTGTACAACAAACAATTCCCCCATTTTATAGATGAAGGAATGAAGGCTCAGAGAGCTTCACTTTCTCATGATAACATAGATATTAAGTTTCTGAGGTGAGATTTCTATCCAGGTCCTTACTTCATCACGCTACCATTAACAGCAACAGCCACTTTTTAAGGGCATATTCTAAAACAAATGCTCACCTGTAATTTTGTTAGGGGTCAGCTAAGTGGCTCAGTGAGTAAGAGCTAGGACTGGAGTCAGGATGACCTGAGTTCAAATGTGACCTCAGACACATATTAGCTGTGTGATGCTGGGTAAGTCACTTCACCCTTTACCTCAGTTATTCATCTATAAAATAAGCTGGAGAAGGAAATGGCAAACCACTCGAGTATCTTTTGCCAAGAAAACACCAAATGTGCTCACAAAGGGTCAGACATGATGAAGTGACTGAACAACAAATTTTGTTATATCTTTGAATTATAAAATCATAGGGTAGAAACATGTAAAATAATAATCGAGAAGGAACATCCATGATGTTCTGGTCTAACACCTTTATTTTGCTGATAAGTATACTGAGGCTCAGTGAAAAGTTGCCACTCACTCAAGGTTACACGGCCAGTAAGATCTCCTGGTTCTAAGCGCAGTTTTCTTTTCAGTTTGCTACAGTTTCTCTCCAAATTGTTGGTTGAATTTTAGAGATAGATCATGCAATAGAAATCTAATCACTCATTTTTGGAACAAAAGTGAAAGTGTTAAGGTGAGTTGTGTCAACCCTAGCATTTGAAATGAGTACCCTGGGGAGAGTAAAATGGGTTCTTGCTAATGCTAGAGCTTTTTTTCTTCTTCTTCTTTACTCATTGGTTTTGAAAGGTATGATTTCCACAGCATGCACACAATGCCACCCTACCTGGAGGTCACAGGGTATAATTCTTCACAGGCCAAAACTCTTCCCCAAAAGCATATTCAAAAATAAGGCTGCCTGAACATGCCTACTTTTTTTCCCCATTTGCAATCTAAACAGTCACTACATTTTCACTGTTTCATCAGGTTAAAATATGCAATGCAGTGCTTATTGCATAAACTGATTCATTTGATGATGGTATGTGAATTTTGAATTAGTTTGGAGACTCAGTATAGACAACATGGCCAACTTGGGAGGGATCGCTGTGTAGTGGAAAGAATGCTAAATTTAAAACATAACGTGGGTTTATATCCCAGACCTCCCCTTTCTAAGGGATGGTCGTTTCCCTTCTCTTCATCTCACTTTTCTCTTCTGAAAAATGAGAGGACAGGGCTACCCCTTCTCCCGAGATCCTTTGCTAATCTTCATATCTGGCTCTTTAAATCTGGCTCTTTGGAGTTTTAAAATCTACTAGGATAATTAAGCCAAATCTTTTGAACCCAAGAAAGCAGATATTCTAAGATAAGTGTTGCATCAAATAACTAAACACATGGGAGTCTGAAAAGATCAAAAACATTTTTTGATTCAGTGGTTGATACCAAAATTACCTATTTTACCCTCAGATTATCTAACAAATCAATCTCCTCGGACATAAATTCTCTCTAAAAATCACTGCTCTGATAAAAATAATATCAGTTGGGTTCCCTTAGAATTTCCTGGGGTTGACTTGTCAGTGTGACACATTATATACATTATATCAATGTGCCTTCTTGTCAGCCCGTGGTATGTCTTCTCTGCCCTTGTGCTTAGTATTGAGAAGGAACAGAGCCAGGCACAAAAAAAGGTATGTGGCAGCGAGGGGGGCATTGTCTGCTGTTGATGAATGCAAGGGCACTCAAGACACATGCCTCAGGTTGACACTTAATACCCGATTCAGTGTTTCATTATCATTACAAAAAAAAAGAAGAGAGAGAGGGGTGAGTGTAAAGGAGAAAGGTAATTCACATTGGGCTTTCATATGTCCTGTTTTATCCTGCAAGGCCAGACTTTGAATGCTGCATCTTTCATTGTAACCTACGTTGATATGACAGTTAACTCTGATGGATGGAAGCCCTAGACTACTTGGGGTTCTCTTTTTTCTTCTACATATTTAGTGAGAAGCACAAACTTCCTGAGTTACTTTCCCCACTCTTTTCCCACTGCTGTAGAACTCTCTAGAACAAGAGTTGACAGGAAGCGCAAGTGATGTGTTCTCTTGCTCCCGAAACTGACCAACAGAAGGTAATGCTGAGAATACAGAATCTTTAAAGTAACACTATGTTTCTTGTAGTCAGCATTCATAGTGATTCAGTATGTTAAAATATTACTTGAATATGCCATTAGTTTCAAAAGCACATGTTCATGTAGGCGTATGTGCGTGTCTGTAGATATAGAGACAGATACCTAGATACGCCCCTTCCATATCTCTCTTCCAATATGTCTACATATGTATAGATATGACACATCTATGATACAAATATATATGCATGTACCTATATATGCATATATATGCATAATTTTAGTACCCCCTTGTGGTGTGTATGTGTGTGTATGTATGTATGTGTGTGTGTAAAGGCAGGTATGTGGCACAATGGATAAAGTACCAGGCATGGAGTCAGGAAGACTCAGCTTCCTGAGTTCAAATATGGCCTGAAACACTTACTGGCTCTGTGATCCTGGGCAAGTCACTTAACCCTGTTTGCCTCAGTTTCCTCATCTGTAAAATAAAAGAAATGACAAACTCCTCCAGTGTCTTTGCCAAGATAACTGCAAATGGGGTCACTAAGAGTTAGACATGACTGAAATGACTGAGCAATATATATATATATATATATATATATATATATATAAGAGTGGTACCCCCTTGGGGATCCAGCATGGAGAGGGCCTTCTCACCACCCCCTCTCCAAGAGCAAATGCAGATGTATTCACACTTTTTCCTTTTCTGTAGTAGCAATCTTCATTGCCTCAAATATTTCCTTTATGCTGGCCTCAAGATATAAGAATGATCGAGATCTGAAGGGCCAGTGAACAAATGCTCTTCCCCACAATGGGGCAACCATGAACAGCACATGGCCTTCTGCTCAAGCAGGCGTCTAGAGTGGGGCTGCTACCTTTGGTGTCTTCTTTGCTTTGATACACGGCCTTGTGAAATCTTGAAGGTCAGAGGGCACCAGGCTCCTTTTGTGAGCAGCTGAGGGTTAGTTGTTCTAGGAGCAGTTGTAGCAGTAACAGCAGTGGCAATTGTAGGCACCGGCTGGTTAGAGCAAGAGTTCTTAACCTTTTATGTGCCCTGGTTTCCTTGGGTAGTCTGCTAAAACCCCATCTCTCTCTGGAATCATATTTTTAAATGCATAAATAGAATACCTAGGATTACAAGGGAAATCAATTAAACTGACATCAGCTATCAAAATACCAAAAAAACCAAAACCAAACAAATTACATCGATCCAAGATTAAGAACCCCTAGAGAGGGAAAGAATTGCCTACAGTAAGAAAACACCAAAAAGAAAGAAAAAAGATCCCACTTGGCATGGATTGGGCTACATTAAGTGAAAGAGCAGGCCCTGATGTGCGAAAGTCCCAATAAAGCTTGCATATTAGTCTCTTACCCTATTTTAATCATCCAGTGATGCTTTATTGCCCAGCCACTTCCTTCTTGTGTGGGAATAAGGTTGCCATTTCATACTGATTCATGCTTGCTCTTGGATTACTTTTTTTCATTTCTTTCCTCTCTCCCCTCCCAGGGAGGCCCTCTTAGACTGGAGCTAAAGATAGAAATTGTTCCTAGGTGGGGATGGAAATTGTGAGGATAAGTAAAGGACCGAGATTAGTGACAATTGCCAGCCCCTGTCACCTCAACCTCACCGTACCTAGTCAGTTAAGTGCTAGACATATATTACATACATATACATATATCTGAATATACACATGCATACATATGTGTATGTGTTTATAGATATATATATTGTGTGCATATATGAACATATGATATTAAAAATTTGAAAAAAGTAATAAAACTGTAGGATATTTTAAACATAGGATATATTTAAGATGTTAGCTTTTAGTTGTCCAGAAATGTAAAGCTCTTTTTTCCCCTCTAGAAATAGTTTTCCCCAGTCCATAAATAAATAAATTCATAGGTAGTCAGCATGGTTGGAATGAGCATTGGACCAGGAGTTCAGGAACTGTCAGTTCTAATCCTAGCTTTGCCTAGCAAAACACCTATAGGACTAAATCATCTTCAAGGTCCCTGCTACCTCTAACATTCTATGATTGTAATACTATATAGGAGAGTGAATAAACATTTAGGGCTTCAATGACCAATTTTATGTAAAAAACTATCACCTTTTTAGAACTAGTAGGAGTAGGTATATCTATGAACCAAATGTGCACAAATATAAAATTTTAGTATTCTATACAAACTTTCTTAAACATATGATGAATTATCATAGCTGGTAGGGTATAATTATAGGCGAAACTTGACTGATCATTCATATCCTTGCTTTGCTTCTGAAAGACTTTTCTTTTTCCTTTTCATGAAATATTTAAAAGGCAGCTTGGTAGAGTATATTGAGGACAAACCTTACAGTCAGAGACCCAGGGATTCAGATCCTATCTCTAATATATACTATGTGACCCTGGGCAAGTCACTTAATGTTTCACTGTTCTGAGCAACACTTGTGGGCTTCAAGTTGCAGTGAAATTGTTGAACAGTATGAGTAGAGGGAGTTTCCTCACCTAGGATTTTCACTTTACCAATAAAATCTCAAGTCTAATCCCTATTCCTGAAAAATTCTGCTCAAGTTCCCTTACCAAGGTACAAGACATCTGCATTCCAAGAAGTGCGACTTTTTATTAGGGGTAGAAAATTTAAGAAGTTTATAAAATTCTAACGTAGTTACAAAAAGGTAGAAAATTTGAAATATTCATTAGGGGCCAATTTCTTTGAAATAGGAGCCTCCAACCTGGACAATCAATTAGCAGTGATGTTGACAGTGGACTTAAAAATCATATAATGCTAGGGCTAGAAGGAACCTTGGGGATGGTCTGGTCCAACTGCTTCACTTTAAGAAAATTAAGGCCCAAGAAGAGTAAAATGATACGTTGCAGATCATATAGACGGTAAAGAATGGACTCAAACTTATGTCTTTTGATGTCAACTTGAGTATTCTTTCTACTGAAAGGCAATAATGAATTATGGATAGCAAGTTGGACTTGGAATAAGGAAAACTCCAGTTCAAATCCTGCGTCAAGCACTTATTGGCTGTGTGACTCTGGACAAGTCATTTAACATCTCTGATAGTGTGTTAATCTGTATATGAGAATGAGAACAGGTTCTACTTCACTGAGCTATTATGGGAATCGAACAATATACATCAAACATTCTGCAGTAACTTGCCACTTCAGCTGTTTTAACTATTAATTCCATTATAATGCCTCTGTGATAACTTGTAGTCATAATGAGGGTATAACAAACAAGGAATCTCCACATAACAGAGACAGATCTTACCATCCTTGACTGAGCTGTCACTCACTACTGTGCGCGTGTGCATGTGTGGTCTCCCCCATTAGAATGTAAACTCATTGAAGGCAAGAAATATTTTAATTTTGCATTTCTGTCCCTAGTTTCTTACATAATGCTTGGCACATAGTAAATACTTAATACTTTTTTTTTCATTTAGTTAGTCATCACAATTACTTAGTAGTTTCTCTATTTGTGTGCCCTTGGATAAATAATTTACCTTCTCTAGACCTTAGTTTGCTCATCTATAAAATGAAGGGATTATATTAGATGATTTCTAAGGTTCCTTTCTGTCCTAAATCCTATAGACCTATAAATAGTCTGTGAAGTATTCAAGCAGTGCCATCTGTATTATACAGAAAAGATAAGTTTTTAAAATTAGACTCAGGGTCCAGTCACACAATGAGTAAGTGGGAACATGGGGATTAGAAACTGAAATTCTCTCTGGTCTTTCCATTTTATCAGGTTAGGGAATTATGCTTTGAATCTTATGCTGCTCTAAAATACCAGTTACTAAAAAATAGGCAGATAAATGTATGTGGGGATGGGATAGAGGACCTGCTATTGCTTCTATATTCATGGCAAAACTAAACTGAATGAGTTTTTCTAAATGGAGAAATGGAATCTAGAGGCTAGGCCAATTTTATTGACTGGATGAGTTTCCAGATGGGCAAACTGAGCTCTGAGGAGGTGAAATGACCTGTACAAGGTAGTAGGCTTATAAAGGGCAGTCAGGACTTCAAATTAGATTGACCTCCAAGACCAGTCTTCTTTCTACTACCTCCACCAAATAGGGCTGGATGTGTTCTGTATGACTCCACAGACAGAGCTAGAAATAGCAGGTTGAAGTCATAGGAAGGCAAACTAGGCTTAATGTAAGACAGATCTTTTTAATAAACTGAACTTTCAGAAATGAAAGGGGAGGCCATGGAAGGATTCATGACATCAAAAACCTAGTGCTGAAAGGGACATCAAAGAAGTTCTATTCCAGCTCCCTCATTTTCACAGATGAGGAACATAAGGTTTGGGAAGGTTAAAGATTTTCCTCAGGTAAGGTATTTCCTAAGCTTCAGTAGCAGGATCCCCACCCAGTGCCCTTTATACTCTGCAACACTGAACTCTCAAGGGTAATGAGCTCCCAGTCATTGGAAACAGAGGCTGGATAGCCACCTATCATGAAAGCTATAGAAGACATGAGAGTGGCAGGTGAGATGATGAGAGGAGAAATAATCTTCAAATTCCCTTCCAATATAGTCTACTCTGTGAACCCAACATAACCTCAATCATGAATACTCAACTTTCTATATACAAGTTCTGGAAAGTTCTTCTCAGCTAGAAAGGCCTCAGATATGTTCCTGGTGACAGTTTGTCACCCGAGATTCAACCTAGTCAAATCACTTAATGAGATAGAGTTAGAAAATCAACATCTCGGTGGCACAGTGAATGGTGTTCTGGAATTATATGTTGGAAGATCTACGTCTGAGTCCTGCTTCATAGTTCCTAGTTGCGTGCTCCTGTCCAGGCCAATTTACCTCTCTTTGTGTCAGGTTCCTCATCAGAAAAATGAAAGGTTGGGCTCAATGACCTCTAAGGTCCCTTCCACCTCTAAATCTAAGATCCTGAGTATGTTTAACAAACATTTCATAATATCTGCATTGTGGTCATAATTTATGAAGGTGACCATGTAGAGTATGGTAATGAAGAAAACTTTGATGAAATAATATGAAAAATCAGTGTCTGACAACTCTCATGATTATGAATGAAATTTGGGGATATTCTTGTTTGGGGGAAAAATTCTCATATTCTAAAGTCTGGATATATTTTTCTATCATCTGTTTGAAATATTTCTCCAACTCAAAGACTTTGAAGGAAATAACTTTGTGAAACCTATCTTTCCTCTTGGGACCCAGAAGGAAAAAAAATGTGTTTTAAAATGAAAAGCCTGAGGTATATAGTTTCCCATTGTGAGAATGAGAAAATTCAGTTTGGTTCAGTTCAACCAACTTTTTTTAATGTGTTTCCTTTGATCCAGGCCTTATTCTACTGGAGACAAAAAGGAAAAAAATAAATAGCCCCTACCTCAAAGAGCTTACCTTCTACTGGGGGCAGGGTGTAGAGAGGATGGTACTAACAGATGCAAAGCCAAGTACATACACTATAAAATAATAAATAAAATGAATATATATACATATACATATCCATATCTATCTTTCATCCATCCATCTATCTATCTATCTATCTATCTATCTATCTATCTATCTATCTATCTATCTATCTATCTATCTATCTATCTAATTATGGCCTTGACAGCTATGGGATAGGGATCAGGAAGATTTCACATTAGAAGCAGCACCTGAAGACACAGAAACTGAACATAGAATTCTGAATCAGGAGAATATATAGTAGTCTAGTTTGATTGGAATACAAAGTGAAGGAGGGTAACATGAAATGCCTGGAAATGATGGAAGCCAGATTGTGAAGTGTTTTTTAAATGCCAACCTGAAGAATCTGCATTTCTTGTCCAGAGGGACTAGGGAGCTACTGAAGAATTTTGAGCAAAGGAATGACAGGAATATTAATATGGCAACTGAGTAAAGGATGGATTGGGGAGGAAGCAGACGAGAAGCAGGGAGCCCAGCTAGGAGTTTATTGCAATCCTGGAAAATAAATGAAAAGCGATATGAGTCTGTAGTAGTACATTGGCCATGTGATTGGAGAGAAGAGAATAGTTGTGAATAGATGTTATTGAGGAGAAATCAACAAGATTTGGCATCTGACTGGAAATGGGAAAAAGGAAGAGGGAGGAGTAAAGGATGACTCTAGGTTTGCCAAGTTTGGTGATTAGAATAAGAATACTTGTGAGATTACTAAGAGATAGTGTAGGAAGAAAAGAGGGCCTTACACATAGCATGGGGAGATACCAACATTTAGTGAATGTGGGATGGTTCATTTTCAAGAAAGGACCAATGACATCATAGGGTGATGACTTTGCACATGAATGGGATTAAGTGAAGCAGAGTTGCATAAAGTTGTCAGCCTCACTCATCAAAGACCAGTGGCTGGACGAAACTAAAGATGGCCCAGCATACAAACGATGACCTTGGCATCTTTGCTGTCTGACCAAGCTCTAAGTGCTCCAGTATCTGCTTCAGCTGGCCACATGGCCTCTGGAACAAATAGTTCTTATCTACCCATTGCAAAGGAGTAAATCTTCACATGCTGGTTGATAATCTGGCCAAGGGCGCTTAGATGAAATGGTTGCCGAAGAAGACCATGCCATCAGAGAAATAATGACATGACTTGCACTTGACTTTATTTTGAGTGAGGGAGGGCTGAGATAAAATGGTAACTGACATAGAAGAAATGAGAGAGGATTGTCACAGAAACCAAGAGACTAGGTTTATGGAAACTTTTCCTGTTCCTTCAGTTGTTAGTAATTTCTCAATACTTCTATCATCCCGTATTTACCTACCAGTGTACCTGTTATATTCCCCAGTAGATTGTGTATTAATTTAGAGAATATAAGTGCATTCTAAAAACAAACAAAAATGCACAAAAAAATGCAGTAACATACTACACAAATACAACTCTACAAAGTAAACTACACTCAGCTGAACATATCTATAACCCACTTGAAAGTTTAATATCTCTTATTTTACTCCGAGTCAATTCATTTGTCCATTCATTCAGCAAGCTTTCATTAAATGACTATGCTTGATACCACGGAAAGAACGTTGAAATTGGAACACAAATTTGAACTTATGTTGGAATCCCAATTCTGCCACTGGCTTCCTATGTGACCTTGGACAAATTAACCCCTCTGGGCTGTAGTATCTTCATCTGTAAAAAAAGACAGGGATGGGCTAAATGACCTCTGAGTTACTTTCCCGCTCTACAGCTACGATTCTATGGTCCTACTACGTTTCAGGCACTGAAACAAACAAAAAGGAAATAGTAACCCTTAAGGAAGTTACACTGTGCAACTGTTTGCTTTTGTGAGTTATGGACAGAATAATAACAAGAAAACAGGATTTTTTCAAATACTTCCACTGTTAGGAAGGCAATGTTTATTTAAAAACAGCAAAACCAAATAGAAAAATCTCTATCAGGTCATTTCCTTGAATGTCTAAATAAAATCAACTGCTAGACTTCTCCCAACTGGTAAAGTTTTCTCATGACAGTGGTTCACATTATTTATTTGAAGGCATGAAGGAAAGAAAATAAGGAAGGAAGGAAAAAAGATGGGAAGAAAGTCATAAAGGTGACGAAGAAAGGAAACAAGCATTCCAAAGTATCTACAATGTTCCAGATTCTAGGCTAAGTACTTTACAAATGTTATTTATTTGATCTTCATAACAACCCTGAGGGATAGGTTCCATTATGGAAAATAATCTGAAAAGGAAATCAGGTCCTAAGAACCGTGCTGGAGATAGAGAACTGAAACTGGAACAGAGAGTAGCAGCAAATGAACAGCAGGTAGAACATCTGTGAACCAGCCTAATTATAACTATAATCAAATGACTTCCATATCCTTCAGTTTCATTTTTTCCATTAGCTGGAAAGGGAACCACTTAAATGTCCATCTATAGGACAAAGCTAAAATGGAAAATGTTCCACCTTTGGTCAAGTGATCAGGAATTCATCAACCAAATCAGTGTAAGTTTTTCTTTAGAAAAGTTAAAATGTAATCTGTAGACCAATCATCTCCTTCTAGTCACTGGTGTTGAATTAAATTCCACAAACATTAATTAAGTGCTTGCTTCCTGCAAGACTTGAGGGAAGGAAGACAAAAACAGGAAGTGCTTGTCCTCAAAGAGTTTACTTTCTGATGGAATGACAGATGTAAGGGAAATTGAATTTCTTTTTCAGATTGATGAAGTGTTTGTTTCATTGATGCCATGTATTTAAAGTCAAATCAACAACCCTTTATTAAAACATTATTTTAGTGTAGCACCAGTGCTAGAAACAGGGAAGCACACACACACACACACACACAGACAAAGAGAGACAGACAGAGACACAGAGAGACAGAGGCAGAGACAAAGAGACAGAGACGGAAACAGAAGGAGAAATATAATGTAACCCTGACTTCATGGAACATGCAGTCTAGCAGAAAATATTTAGATCTGAAACCCCAAGATGTAAAGAATTGTCCTTTCTTTTCATAAAATACAAGCCTTACACTTGACTTCATGGAACATGCAATTTAGCTGAAAATATTTAGATCTAAAATCCCAAGATGTAAAGAATTGTACTTGCTTTTCCTTAAATACAAACCTTGTACCCTACTGTAAGCGCAAGAGCACTTAGTTTTGTTTTTGTTAAAATAATGATAGTGAAGTATTCGATTCAACCAAGCAAGCATTTGCAACAAAGTATGAGTCAATTCTCTGCTCCTTGTGCTAATTTTGGCCTTAAAATTAACACCAAGAAAACACAGGTGCTCCATCAGTCACTACCACACCATCCATATGTGAAACTGTCAGTTACACCAAATGGAGAAGTTTTGAATGCTGTGGATAAGTTCATTTACCTTGGTAGTGTACTTTCCAAAGATGTACACATTGATAATGATGTTGATACACCCATTGCCAAAGCTAGCTGAGGCTCTGAAGAAAAGTAAGAGAGAGATGAGGTATTGGACTGACTACCAAACTGAAGGTCTACAGAGCCCTTGTACTGACCTCACTGCTGTATGCCTATGAAATGAGGACAGTCTACCAGTGCCATGCCAGGAAACTGAATCACTTCCATCTGAACTGTCTTAGGAAGGTTCTGAAGATCACCAGGCACTGGTGTCCTTACTCAAACTAAACTGCTAAGATTTCAAACCCTGTTTCAGAGAGAGCAGCTCTGATGGGCTGACCACACTGTTCGAATGCAAAACATACACTTGCCAAAAAGATTATTTTTTTGGAGAACTCACACAGGGCAAGCAGTCACATGGAAGTCAGAAGAAGCAAAACAAAGATACTCTCAGGGTCTCTCTTAAGAACTTTGGAACTGATTGTGTGCCTTGAGAGACACTGGTACAAGCCTGCTCAGCCTGGCATTCCCACATCAGACAAGGTGCTGTGTGCTCCATTAGCAAAGCAGAATTGAAACAGCTCAAGGTAAATGTAGGACGCTCAAATGTAGAGTATCCACCCCAATTGTTCAGATGGACTATTTGTGCCCAACCTGTGGTAGAGCATTCTGAGCTCATATTGGTCTGATCAGTCCCAGTTGGACACATTGAAACTTGACTGTAGTGTGATGATGTCAAGAAGGAAGGCAACAACCAAGATGGTGTGGTGGATAGAATGCCACTCATATAAATCCTAAGTAAATTTGAAGTCATGGAAGGAGCACAAAGAACGGGGTAGATGAGGAAAGGCTTCCTGTAAGGGCTGCATTTTGTAAGAAGAAAGGAAGACAGACAAAGGTAGATAAACATGTCTGGAGTCTTCATTTCAATCTTGAGAATGACCACCATAACTCTTTTCTTCTCTACTTTTTACACCAGAACTTATTTCTAGTGATAGACATATGAACCTTGGGAATGGCAGTCTTCCCATCCTACACTCTCACCCTCCCAGACCATCGGTTCTTCATCACAGCCATCATCCCAGGAAGTGCTCCAAAGCTGCAGGGCCTGGTCATCTTCACCAGTGGTCAAATAACTGCCAGGACCCGTAGGTCAGCTCAGGAACCCTGGAGAACAGCAAGGAGGCAGTATGTGCCACACAAATCCCACCTCAACCACAATCTCTTGATCCAATCTAAGACCCTGAACCCAAGTACTGTGAGAATAGAAGAACAAAGCTTTCCTACCCCCTACCACTCCCCTCATCCATTATCCACTGAATCAACCCCAGTGGAGATGTAGCCTAGCAACACTTAACGGCAGGTACTACAGCACAGTTACCCGACAGCAAGAAAGGAAAGTTCTTGCCACCAATGTCTTTGGGACTGTTAGTAACAGAAACAAATATTATTTGAACAGTGGAAATGACATTAAACAAAAGTCATGACCCTGATTTGACACTAAAACATGGCCCTGAAACCATGGGACTTTCCATTTGACTTGCAGCAGAACCCCTCCACATGGGTCATCTCTCCTGTTAGAATAGGAGCTCCTTGAGAACAGAGACCATCTTCCTTTTATTTTTGTGCCCTCAGCATTTAGCACAGAGCTTTGTTAATTAAGTAACTATTTGCTAAGTAAGTATATTTGCTATTAAGTGCTTAATAAATGCTTCATTCATTCATAGTCCAAACAGTAAGACAAAGAGATCAAACCTTCTCCATAAATTTTTATCTAAATAACTTTAAAGAAATTATTTCACAATCATAAATTTTTGTTAAAATAACTCTACAGAAATTATTTCACAATGACTGTGAACTAACCCTAACCCTAATACAGTAGAAACATGCAAAAGCAGCCATATCAGGGAGTGATATATCATAGCGCAAGTGTGTTGTTAATTTGGAATCAAATGAGCATTTAAGATTAGGGACTGCAGAAAAGCAAAGGGCAAAACTAAGCAGCTCCCCTCTTTCAGGTTCTGTCTACACATTCAAACAATTTACACTGTACTAATTAAAAAGGGCTTATTTCTGGGAAAGAATTTCTCGAAGAAATAAAAACATAATGCCTTGACACCCCCTTTTAAACTTACCTCCTTTTTACTTCATAAGCTTTTCAGTTTGTTTGGTAAGATACTGCCTTACTGAAAGGTGTCATATAGAAGCACCTCATCACAATCATGTCTTTAGACTATTTGAAAATCTAACTTGCATCTTCCAAGGATGTAGAGTGAACTTAGTTTCATAGACTAGGAAATAGTCTTTATTTGCTTACATATTGATTTTCAGCATTCAATAAGTTGCTCTTACATCGCAAAAAAATCTTTAAAATATTTATGGGGAAAGGAGGTGACTGAAAGCAAGATTGTTCCTTTTAAAAAATACGTTCTAATTCAAGTTAAACACTACAAGCCCAGTAGGGACCAATAGAACAAAACAGATTTAAAAAAAGATTCCTAACGGGATAGAGACTAGAATTATGGTTTCCTTCATATAGGAGACACCCAGATGAAGAAACTCTACTAATGTAGCTCTAAACCTTGTCTGCAATTCATAGTCTTGCCTAGAGCTCAAGTGACTTTTCTAGTGTCCCACAGCTAGTATATGTCAGAGGCAGACACGTCTTCCTGGCTCCCAGGCTAGATCTCTATCCTCTATACAAATATTGCTGTATTCTGTGTTATTTCCCAACCACTACATAAAAATAAATAACTAAGCAAATGAATGAATTCATAAGTAAATAAATTGGCTCTAAATAGAATAATATATAAATAAATAGATAAATAGATAGATGTGCCTCTTCCTAATATTTAATAGAACAAATAAATTCTGAAGATTTGTAAACACGCATACATATATGTGTACATATATAGTGTCTGTATATATATACATACACATACACACAGACAGACACATACACATATCTATTCACAGACACAAATACTCAGACACATGCACACATACATATTCATTGCCTCATTTGTGCTCCATGACAGGTACTTTAGACTTTATTTTCCCCATTTGGTGAGTAATCAGAGAAGTAAAATGTTGGATGCTGGTTTGGAATCAGGGCCCTCCTGACCCCAGACCTGGCCCTCTATATTATAGCAGGCACTAATTAATCAAACAAAGGGATTAAAATGAATCACAAAAGGACAGTTCTTTGCCTTTGAAGCCCATTATCTAATAAACTCCAGATGTAGCATTCCTCAAGAGAGGGTATATTTCTTATAATAACCACCATCAAACAAGAGAGAGGGAGAAGGATGGGATAAAAATGTTACTGCCTAGTTTATTGGATCATGCTCTTCTTTAACTATAGTTTCTATACCAGCCAGTTGATTATCCTTTGGACGATGTTAACAAGGGTAGAAATGGGTGGTGTGGGTCACCTTCAAGTTTTTCATCTTAATATTGGGCTCCTTTCTGACAGGTAGTCCATATATGTACTCAATGCAATGCCTTACGCTTGTCTTCAAGGAATGGATTTCACAAGTGCAAGATTGGGGAGGCTTGATAACAACAGTTTGGAAAAAATATAAGATCTGATAGACTGCAAGCTCCATTTGAACCAACAGTGCGATCAATAGCCACCAAAACAGTTAACGAAATAAATGATGGATTGTGTGGAGAGGTATAATTTCCACCAGTAAGGAGATGATACTCTGCCCTAGTTAGACCACAGCTGGAAGTATTATATTCAGTTTGAGTGACGATGTCGTAGTTTAGAAACAACACTAATAGAGTTGGAGCATGTACAGTGGAGGAAAACCAGTATGCTCCACTCTGTAGAAAAGTCAGTTGAAGGAACTTGTGTTTATACCCTGAAGAAAAGAAAACACATGATTGCTGTCTTTAAGAATTTGATAGAAACTCACGTAGAAGATTTATTCTGTTTGACCCTAGAAAGTAGAACCAAAAACAAAATAGGTAGTTGCAATAAGGCAAATTTAGGTTAGACTTACAGAGAAAATTACTAGCTATCAGGGCTATTCAAAGGTGGATTGGGTTGCCTTGGAAGGTGGTGGGTTGTCCTTCATTGAAGACCTTTAAGTAGTAACAGGCTACATGACCACTTGTCTAATATAGTATAATAGGGATTCTTTTTTTTTATAGGTTAGACTTCAGTAGATGGAATCTGAGGACTCTTAGAATTCTGAAATTCAATGATCCTCCTGGGAAATCAAATTATCTGGGACAAAGAAGAAGAGGAAGGAAGGAAATAAGCGTTTCTATGGCACCTACTATGAGATTGGTAGTGCGCTATACTAAGTAAGTACTGTATAAATGTTATCCATTTATTTGATCCTTGGGCAGCTAGGCAATACAGATAGATCACCAAGCCTGGAATTTAAATATGACCTCAGACACTTACTGGGCAACACTGAACTGTCTAGGAATAAGTACCCCCTTTTTATGAATGTTTGCCTGGGTCAGGCTAGATGATGACTTTTATTTTTTATTTTTCCAAATCCCAGCAGGGCGCTGGAATAAGAATGTGTAATTCTCTTCCTGTGTAAATATCAACACAGCCTCAGGAACACCTGGTATGAAACTAAATATAGTCAATAAACAATACAGATGCCATGCTAAATTAAATTGCGGTCATTTAATATGTTCAATATATTGAGTGTTAGGTCTTTACACTATATATTATAGGATATGAAATTTCACTGTCTTTGGGGATAGCAAGTCATATATATTTTAATTGCTTATGTAATAGGTGATAAAAAAAATCCAGGACCCATCATTGTCATTTCTCCTTTTATTCCACTTTGTCTTATGAGGTTTTCAAAAATATGAGATAGGGTTTGTAAGAGAGAAATATAAATCAGCAAACCTCTGGGTGAATGTGAATGCATTCAGCAAGCTCCCCGGCCCCCATTCTTCATTTCTCCAGAGATCATCTTTCATAAAGTGGTGCCAATATCTCTGTTGGTTGAGCTGAACTAATCTCTTTGCAGATATCTACTCCTTGGGTGGGGACCAACAGAGGGACTGATATAATTAAAGGTTTCCTTTAAGGTTCTTTGCTTGTATAATTTTCAGGTTTTCTTTCAGCTGTGATAGAAGAAACAGAGAATGTGTTCACTCTGGAGCAGTATGTTGGCCCATCCAGCCCAACATCCTGTCTCCCACAGTGGTCTATATTGGAGGCATCAAAGGGAAGCAGACATTCCTCATACCACACTTAATTGTGCAATCCTACACCAGGGGAAAAAGGTTTTCCTGACCCATGCTGGTAATCAGCTCATGCCCTAGAGCATAGGCAAAGGTTCATTAATTATACAGTAAAAATGAGTTTTATAAGGTGCACCTTAGTATGGAAAAAATAATGCAGCCCTCCTGTAATTCATTGGTTCCTACACCTTCCTTAAAGGTAGGACCCCAAGAAGAAGAAAAAAAAAGTATAGATATTTAATTAGAAATCTTGTTGGAAGTTTCTGCAGAGAAAGCAATATAAAACTGAGAATTTAACAGCCAGGAAGGGAACATACACACGTTCCTCTCACCTCACTCCCATGTCTACCAAGGACATATTTTACCATCTTTTCCTCTTTTAACCACCAAATAAATAAGTAGGTATAATAACTCTTTAAAGTCCAAGACAATAAAAAGATACACCCACGTGATTTGTTGTATGTTAAATCCTAATGATAGCTAGTGAAAATTTAACCTCTTCTTCCCCCCAAAGAAGTGAGAGGCCTTAGCTTTTCAATCATGATTGGGAAATGATTGGGATGCAAGGGGAAAGAGTGATCTCTTGCTGTAATAAAGCTCATAATTTGCACCTTTAGTGCAGCTGGGTAGAGTCATCATGCACAAAGCACTAGGCCTAGGGTCAGGAAGACGCATCATCCTGAATTCAAATCTGCATTTAGAAATTTACTAGTTATGTGACCCTGGATAAGTCATTTCACCCTGCTTGCCTCCATTTCTTCATCTATAAAATGGGTTGGAAGAGGAAATGGCTAACTTTTCCATTATCTCTGCCAAGAAAACCCCAAATGGGGTCTCAAAGAGTCAGGTGCAACTGAAAAGGAGTGAATACACAATCTGCACCTGGGAGCCTTAGTACTTCTGCCATCCTGCTGTGGGTTTTCCCTTATTTCACAGTCAAAATATGAGCTCATATTGTTGTGACAGTAAGACTAAGAAAAAGTTCTCATTGCCCCACCCTCCACCAAGGTCGTGCCAAGGGTGTAGTTGGTAAAGCCATCATCTTAGGTTATGTGGAGGGACAGGGCCTGACTGGCCAAATAGGAAAACTTTGTCCTTGGCATACCCACTCTGTAGCTTTCCAGATGTCTGAGGACCTCATGATATAACCTGTGCCAACTACCTCCTATGCCTTTCCTGGGTAGTGCCCTATTTTCACAATATTTCATTCTGCTAAAACTTCTAAATCTTAGAGCTCATCTCCTTCTTTAGGGCCTTGCTCTCTGCTATCTACGATAACTTTGTTCAGGCAATAAACATTTATTAACTGTCTACTATATTCTATGGGCTGTGCTAGGGAAATAAGAAGAATCAAAAGACAGACCTCCACTTTCAAGGAACTTACAATTTAGCAAATAGATATGTATAATAAATTGGAGAAAAAATTCAAAGAGGGAAAGTACTGGAATTAAGAGGGTTTGGGAAAGGCTTCCTGTAGAAGATGAGGTTTTAGATTAGACTTGAAAGGACCAAGAGAAGTCAGTAAGTGGAGATGAGGAAAGAGAGCATTCCAGGCATGGGGCCAGAAAAATGCCTAGAACGGAGAGATGGAATGTGTCACTGGATCAAAGAGTATATGGAAGAGAGTAAGATGTAAGAAGACTGGAAAGGTAGAAAGAGGCAAGATTACGAAGGACTTTGAATGACAGAGCATTTCTTATTTGATGTGGAAGATAAGAGGGAGTAACAGGAGTTTGTTGAGTAGGGGAGTGACATGGTTGGACCTCTAGTTTAAGAAATCACTTTGTTGGCTGAATGGAGGATGGAATGGTGTGGGGACAGACTTGAGATGGGCATATCCATCAGCAGGCTGTAGCAATAGTCCAGGTGTGAGGTGATGAGGGCTTGCACTAGAATGGTGACAGTGTTAGAGGAGAGAAGGGGATGTTTTGGAGTGATGTTGCAAAGGTGAAATCAATAGACCTTGACAATAGATTGGTTATGGGAAGTGAGGCCTGGTGAAAAGCTGAAGATAACATCTAGGTTGGGAATCTGAGGGACTGGGAGGATGGTTTTAACCTCTACAGAAACAGGGAAATTAGGAGTTAAAAAAGATAATGAGTTCACATTGGGTCATGTTGAGTTTATGATGACTACAAGACAGGCAGTTCAAGATGTCTGAAAAGAAGCTGGAGATGAAAGATGAGGTCAGTAGATACAGAGCTCGTGAAATCACTAAGTGAAGTAGTACAGAGAGAAGAGGAGAGAAGACAAGACAAGACAAGGAAGAAGGCCCAAGATAGAACACTGTGGGATATAGAGGGTGTGACTTGGATGATCCAGAAAAGGAGAATGAAAAAGAGGAGTCTGATAGGGAGGAGAAAAGACAGGAGAGAGATATATCCCAAAAGCCAAAGAGAAGAGAGTATTAAGGAAAACAGGGTAATCAATATTGTCAAAGGCTGTGGAGAGGTAGAGGAGAAAGAGAAAAGGCCGTTGGATATGGCTTCTAGGAAATCTGATGACTTAGTGGTGTGTGTGTGTGTGTGTGTGTGTGTGTGTGTGTGTGTGTGACAGAGAGAATAATTATAAGCAAGTATATGATTGTGATAGAATATTATGTGCTATAAGAAATGACAAGCAGGATGATTTCAGAAAAACCTGGAAAGACTTACATGAACTGATGCAAAGTAAAAGGAACAGAACCAGGAGAATGTTGTACACAGTACCAGCAATACTGTATGATAAACCATTAGTGACTTAGCTATACTTAGCAATGCAATGATCCAAGACAATCCCAAAGGACTAATGATGAAGTAGACTATCATCCTCCAGAGAAAGAACTGATATTGTTTGAATACAGACTGATGCATGATATTTTTAACTTTCATTCTTTTTCTTTTGTTAGAGTCTTCTTGTACATAAGGACTAAAATGGAAATGTTTTATATGATTGCACGTGTGTATCTCATTGCTTACCATCTCAAGGATGGAGGAGGAGAGGAAGGGAGGGATAGAATTTGAAAATGAAAACTTAAAAAAAGATGTTAAAATTGTTTTAGAATGTAATTGGGGGAAAACAATTATAACCATGATAGCTGAAATATATGTAACCCACAGATTTAAGATTTACAAAGTACTTTATATTATATATAAAGTACTTTATGTTATTATATAGGAGATAATCTAGCATAGTAAAGAGAAATAGTGCTGGACCTTGAATTAGAAAGTTCTGAGTTCAAATTATGCCTCTAACATTTCCCAGTTGTTTTATATAATTCACATAATCTGGGGTAATTCACTTAACACCTCTTAAACATCTCAGTAAAGTGAACAGTTTGGACCAGATGGATGTTAAAGTCCCTTCTGACTGTAGATCTATGATCCTAGAACTCATTCCCGGCTCCTATAGGGAGGCTGGGTCCCCAGAATTAACTACTTTTTGCATGTTCAGGATTTGGGAGCTGCCCTGAGTGGTGAGGGTGGTTAATCTAATGATATATCTAATGAGCCAGCATGGGGGCAAAACATACTTATCGTGGTGGCACAGTAAGAGCAGTTTGCACAAAAAAAACCCAATAAAAAACCAAAAACCTAACCTTCCCCTTCCCAGGTGTGACATACTCCCCCACTGGTACATAAAGAGTCCTGGACTCTTGAGCTCAAACCCAAAGGATAACTTACAGCTTTTGAATTCCTCTTGCTGGAGTCCTCAAGATATTTCCCTTCTGTTGGACTCTTTGCAGAGCATGATCTGCTTCTCTTTTTCTTTTCTCAGTTTCTAGTCTAGCCTTGCTTCCCCGTGTGATATTGCCATCAACATTAATCATGACTTTACCAAGGATACTGCCAAGATAGAGATGAAAAAGGTCTGAATTTTGTGGTTCTCCAAAGTTCTCAAGAACTTTCTCTAGCCAAGGTATGTGTGTGTGTGTGTGTGTGTGTGTGTGTGTGTGTGTGTGTGTACATATATATGTCTGGTGGGGAAGATGGGATGGAGAACTGATGACACTTTCATGACCTTCCCTTCTCCCCAAAGAAGTTTTCTTCTCAAGGTCTTTGTCTTACCCAATCTCCTAAATCATTACTTGTTGGAATGTCCTGAGTTTTGCTCTATGTTTAATACAAGCATGTGGTCAAGTTCCTCAACCAACTGAAAAAGATTTCCTGATGGTAAAACTAGTCCCAATGACTTTCAAGAAATTTTTGCACTTGGTCTAAAGTCTTTGGCTGATTGGTTGAGATTTGTTCTCATCTGGTTAAGGTGTTAGGGAGAAACATTTTCACTTACTTTAAGTGGGGTGGGGTAAATGATCAATTAGTTTACAATCCTACAATTATTCCAGTTTTGCTGATGATGAACCTGAGGTTTGAATATATTAAGTAAATTTATTAAGTAAATTGCCTAGGATTGCACAACTAGTATCTTTTTTTTTTTTTTTGCAGGAGGAAGGCGAGGCAATCAGGGTTAACCAACTTTCCCAAGTCACATAAATAAGTGTCAAGTATCTGAGGCCACATCTGAACTCAGGTCCTCCTGATTCCAGGGCTGGTGCTGTATTCACAGGGTCACCTAGCTGCTCCCCACTCTTTTTTTATCTAGAAAGTATCAATAGCAGAATTCAAACCTGCCTCCAAACCCAGTGCCCTAGAAGCTTAATTACACAATAGTCTCCTTTTTTAGGAAGGTCATATGTCCAGTTTAAGTACAGACTTTGAGGTCTAATGCAGCTGGAAATATAAATCATGCAGAAGGATGAAAGGGTAGTTAGGTAGTACAGTGTGTACTCAGTACGGGATCAGAAAGACTCATCTCCCTGAGTTTAAATCTGGCCTCAGACACTTCCTAGCAGTGTGACCCTGGGCAAGTCACTTAACCTTATTTGTCTCAGTTTTCTTATCTGTCAAATGAGCTAGGGAAAGAAATGGCAAGACCACTTTAGTTTCTTTGACAAATGGGTCAGAATATGATTGCAGAGCAGCAGAAGGATGAGATGGCACTGTGTTTGACCTTTCAAGTGGATGTTTCAGGACAGGTTGAGTCTTGCATTTTTTCTCAGATTGTACCCCCAAGTCAACTTAATTCACCTCCACCTGTCCTGGAGATGATTCTTCCATGGGGTGGGTTTTTCTAGGTCTAATAGCCTTTAAAAAGATAGAAGAATTTCTCCTAACACACACTTAAAATGGCCCAGTACCTGTGGTTACCACGTGGTACAGCTCAAGAGGCCCTGGGCATTATCAGTCCACAGATTCAGTTTCTCTCCTTTCTCAAGAAGCTATTTCCCATCATTCTCACCCCAAAAGGTACGAGTTACTCAGGCACTGGTGGTGTTCTCATACACTAAGGACTTTTGCAAAGTTCAAGGAGAAAAAAAAGTAAACTTACAATTATCCTCTAAAAAAATTCTTAATCTAGACCCAATTTAAATGTCCATACTGTAGCCTATAATTTACATTGATAGGAAGTGAATGATTACAGACTATAATGATTTCCTGCTGTTCAATAGAGAACATGAAAATGGGAGAACAGAGAAGGAATGTGGATGGAGGTTACTGATCCGAATTGTTCAGATTCCTGGAGCAAGAGTTTACCTGCTGTATTGAAATGGGATTCACATGATAAGTGACAGGTGAAGCAGATCTAAAAGACTTGGGGAGGAAAATAAGGAAGTAGAACGCACAGCACATCTTTTGCAATGACGATATTCTTTATTGTAGCTAATAACAACTGGTGTGATGCAGAAAGAGAAGAGAAAAAAAGACTCAGTTGACTTGATTTTTGGTTTTGCCCTCAGGTCACAAGAACATGACCTCTTAGCTTCTTTAATCCATCTGGAAATGCAGCAAATCATCCCTGACAAGCCTGAATTCCCAGAAGAAACTTAATTTCTAGCAGTGTTGTATGGTGGTAAGACTGAGCTATGAGTCAGGAAATATGGGTTCTAGTACTGACCCTGCCACAATGAGTTTATAGGATCAAAGATTTGGAGTTGAAAGGGACCTTAAAATACTCCTGACCCAAACCCCTCATTTTATAAATGAGAAACCGAAACCCCAACTGTTTAAATAACTTGCTCATGAGCAAGGGATTAGAGCCTTGGTGCCCTGATCCCAAATCTTGCGCTTTTGTGGGAAGTTGGGTAAATTGCTTTAAATTTACAGGCAGGAATCTTAGCTTTGGTACCTGGAGATTCAAACAGATAACTTGCCATTTTAACATCCTGACTGTGATCTGCTTGTCAGGGGTTAGACTTATTTGGGAAGGTTGGGAAAGGGACAGGGTTAACTTAGAAAAGTTAGAAGTAGGCAAAGTTTGTTTTGGCAAGTTTCTGCCCAACGTTTCCTCTTAGAATTAACTTGCTCCATTATAGTTTTCCCCACCCTAATGTCTTCATGATGTTTCCTTAGGTTCCTATAGTACAGCAGAGGGGCATATTTAAGTTTCCTTGTTGGGTCTCCAGTGAGTTCAGTCATTATTTCCATGTAGATGATTACCATATCTGCATCACTGACCACCTTTTTAGTAATGAACTCAACATTCCCAGAGCACATTTCATTATCTTTCCCCCAAAACCTGTCGCTCTTCTACACTTGCCTATTACCAGTGATCCTGTCTCTCAATTTCATTGCAATCCTTCACCTCTCACTCAAACTCACTCCCCATATCCAATATGTGGCCAAGTCCCTAATATAATATGGAATAGGTATTTAGTGCTTTTTGTAGTGGACTGTCTATTTGTAGCATGGCAATCCTTGAGGTCCTTTCTAGTCCTAAAATTGGTAGAATTTCAGGTTTGAAAGGGTTCTTAGAGGTAAGGTGTAATGGAAAGACCACTGACACTAGAGTTCTTGGACCTGGTTCATATCCAGCATTTGACCCTTACAGCCAGAGGGGAGGGGCCAGAGGAGTTAGATGACTGTTGATGTCCCTTCTCCATTCAGATATAGGATGCTATGATGACCTAGTCAGTTCATATCACAATAACCATCAAGGGACCATACAACTTTTGCTTGACATCTTCCAATCACTGGGGAAACCCATTGCTTCCTAAGACAACACATTCTACTTTTGGAGAGCCCTAATTGTTAGAAAGCTGCTATCAGCCTTTATCAACGTCTGCCCCTTATTTCTATATTCTACCATATCTTATTCCTATTCACAGGGTTAGTACTAGCGAATGGGATTCTTCATCCAATGGGAGAGTGAAATTCTAGTAAAGGAGGTAATAAGACAAAGAAGCACTAAGAGCTCTTAGAATTTCTGCTCTGGTCTTTCGGTTCAACCTTTAGCCTTGTTCTGGATCAACACATGTCCCATAGGACTTCCTTGTCATCTAACACTTAGCACAGTGCCTGGCAAATAGGAGGTTCTTAATAAATATTTATTGTCTTTCTGCCTCAGGCTCTAGGATAGGTTTGGAAAAAAGTGAACAGTGTACGTTTTATAATTTGACCCCCTTCCCAAAGTTTTCTGGTAAAGCATGGAAAGAAAGGCCATGGTCCTGGTCCCTATTGAAAATGGCACATTTGGCAGAGATTCTTGGAGGTCTTCTGCTGGTTCTGTAAGTATTTAGTAGTAATTCTGAATAGGAAAGCAAATGCACAGTGCATCTCCTGATCATTACAGCTGCAATATGGGAGTTGTCATTAGTGCTTCTGGGAAATCTTGCCAGTGCTCTGATTTCACACAGCAGAAGAGACTGCAGACTTACCAGCACTTTTATGAGCAGATCTCGAGCACTATGCACATTTTCAATATATCGTCCAAAGCTTAGTAGCCTTTGTCAACAAAATGCATTCTGGTAGGCCAATGTACGTTCATATTCTGCACCTTTGTGCATTAATAACCTTAATTTCAGTCATCCTTTATAATCAGCATTCCACCCCCAGACGTTTATTTCAAGATGTCTGAGGGCCCACACAAGGAGGAAGGTAATAACACTTCTTCTAAAGAGCGACTGCTCGGCTGAGAAGGTAGAGATTAGGAAAAGTAACAATTATACCTGAAATGTTAATAACTGGATATCTTTTCTGAACTCTTACAAGTATTTACATTTAAAAAGATAAAATTACAGCAAAAAAAATGAGAGCGAATAAGAGCAGTTTCAGGGAAAACGGACAATTTTCTCTTTTTGTTGTTACGGCCTGGTTCCCTGGGTAATTCTGCCACGTGAGACTGGATAACTAAAGAGAACCATTATTATGCAAAAGGCTCTGTCACAAAAGGGCATTACATATCTTCTACAAAAGGGGATTTCTTTAAAAAACACAACGGGTGTATTCAGTGTTTGGGGTTTGTAGTGGAAATCTACGGTAGTGCTTGCCAATACCATCCTGCAGCTGGGCATTATGCTCTGCGTTCCTGGGAGCAGGGAATCATAAACTTGAGTAGTTTCATATTAAGCTCTTGAATTAGAGTTTGCTGATGTTGGAATATAACTTTGAATGAATTTTGGCATTTCCTCTCTCTTCAAAGGTCAAACAATAAAAACAAACCTCTGGGTTTTTAGTTAGAAGGGGATGCCAAATGTATGTTTATTTTTGTAAAAAATTAGTTGGAGATGGTTTTGGCAAAGGTTAGAATGCCATGTATCAATGTTGCGAAAACAAATGGTGGAATGAACACTACTAAATTTGTCCCTTTTAACAAAGAATTAAGACATATCTTGGAAAATTAACAATCTGTTCGTATCCTATAAACTTCTATTGCAAAGTACACAGAGGAGGAAAATCAGAATGGTGAGGTCTTATATTCATGGTACTTAATGATCTGTTGAAGGAAATGGACCTATTTTTCCTGGAAAAGTGAAGATTCAGGGGGCACATGACAATTGTTCTCAAGTATTTGAAAGGATATTTTGTGGAGAAGGAGGAAAAAGAATTACTCTCTTTGACCCCAGAGGATACAACTAGGAGCTCGTTGCAAAGATACCAATTGAGTCTTGATAGAATGAAAAATGTCTTAACAATGATAGCTGTCTGAAAATAAAATGGGCTGTTTCAGGAGGTATTGGGTTCCATACACTTGAAGTTCTTCAAGCCAAGGCCACATGAGTACTCCTTGGATAAATGTGGGGATTCCTTTCCTATAGGGCTTGAACTAATTAACCATTGAGTCCCTTCCAACTCTCACAATTCTGTGATTCTGTGCAATTGTCCTTAGCAGTGCTCTCGCCTTGCCTAAATGATAGCTAGGCTTATTGTTTTAATGAGGTAAAAGAAATCATACATGTATATATATGGATACACATATATTTCAATTTTATATTCACAATATATGCTATATTTGTTATATCTCAATTTAAATTCGATATATATTTTTTGAAAGAAACAGGCAATTTTTCATCATGACATAACTCATCCACTTCAGAACTATACTATCCCTCCTTAAATCATATTTTGCATTTCTGTTCTCTAATAAGGAAAAAAAGCTGGAAAAATTAGAACATATATGGTTAAGCATGAACTGAAGCTTAGGATAGGTGAGGAGATGGTTATGCTTTTCACATCCCAATTTTCATCACATCACATCACAATAGTGGTTTTGATATAGCACAAGTTGGCATAAGAAATTAAATGGGAATTTTTTGGGAGTTTTGAGGAAGTCACAGAAGACAGGCAAAGGACAGTAGATGGCACAGAAAAAGTTTAGATGCTCAGAAATGCATAACACACACATATAGTATTGTATATCAGCACATTTTATTTTTAATACCATAATAATTCAAACTTCTTTTCTAGTATGAAGGGAGAGCCAAAAAATTTTAAGTGGATTTTCCAGATCTTGGAGCACCATGCCCTTAACCCCTGCAATGTGGAAGGAATGTCTGTAGGTGGAGTCACTTACAATGAGTTCATGTCCTCAGACTCAGGTGAATTAAATCCCATGCTACTGGAAGTCCATATAGATAGTATCGCCAAACCCCATTAAGAAACATGTCACAATGAAAGACTTCTAGAGCTGGAAGGATTAAAAAGTAAGGGTATAGAAAAAGTAGATATTTCTGCCCTTGTTCCAAATAAGTCTTTAATGTACTAGAGAATAAAAACATAATTTGACTGTTGGATTAAAATAAATTATACCATTTTGTGATTAGAGGAAAGAATCAGACACTTCTTAGCCTATGTATAATACAATAAGTCATTTTGGAATTATCCATTCTGGTAGGAAGGCCAGTTGGTGGTGGTTGAATTGAGCAGGGAGGTAATTGTTACTGACAGGTAAGAGTGAGTTAGACATAAGTCCTTAGGAACTTTGAAAATTCAGGAGCTTTGGAGTTCCCATCAGGATCAGTAACAGTGTTCTGGAAGTAACAGTCACTGATGAAGCATCTATTAGGATCAGAGAGACCCAAGAGAAAAAACTTCACACTTCAAGGAAAAGTACAGGACTCTCTAAGTACACCAACTCTCAAGGCCCAGAAGACAGCTAAACCTAAGGAGAACTTCATGAGGACCCCATAAAAGGAGAATGGGATTTCCATGATTCAGAAGTCGTGAATTTGTCTTGTAGACACATCTTGAGTTCGCTCTCCCTAGGATGCTCCAAGCTTGGGGGAATGTTTCTATAACCACTGTCTTTCCAATAACTACTTATTAGATGTTTGGAAAAGTTATTAAATTCCATTCATTAATCAATGGTGAACACTCCAGTGAGAGATCATAAGCAACAGTACGAGGAAGCCCAGACTCTAAATTATTCCCTAGATCCCGAGGGATAGTAGTAGCAACCACACTCTAGGCACCTTGCTCTCTGATTTCTGTGACAGTTGGGTGAGTTAAACAACTTAGATGTTATTAGATTAGATGCCTAATGGGAGAATTTCCTCTGTATCATCAAGGGGTCTTCTAAGCTTTAACTTTGTTCTCGACAAATCACAGAGAAAAACAACTATTTTTTTAATGAAAGATAGATTCTAAGTTTTATAGATTCTACAAATCATAGATCAAAAAGTCAAGTTGACCACTCATGGAAAGATTTTGGAATGGATTAAGGAAGCAGTGCAGTAGAGTGGAAAAAGCACTAAATTTGAATTCATAAGACCTGAGGTTTGAAACCTGATTCTGACACTTAATACCTGTGTGCCATTTGGTAAGTAACTTAATTTCCATGAGCCTCAGTTTCCGCATCTGCAAAAAGAAGGTCCATTGATTAGAGTAGGAAGGAAGCAAGAAATCATTAAGAACCTACTATGTGCTGGGCACTGTGACTGGGGAATGGTTAAATAAATTGTGATACATGAATATAATGGAATATTTCTGCACTATAAGAAATGGCAAACATGACGAATATAGAGAAGCATGGAAAGATTTATTGCAATTGATTAAAAGTGAAATAAACAGGGACCAGAAAATAATGTGCACAACTATAAGAATATAAATGGAAACAGTAGCCACAAACAAGTGAAATGGAACTTTGTAAAATTATAAAGAAATAACTTGACCTCAAGGAAGAAATATGAGAAAGTTCTCCTCTACCTTCTCTTATAGAAGTGTGTTTAGGGAGGGGCCAAAGTAGCAGAATGTTGCACATAATGACATATTTTGGATTTATTGATTCGTTATGATTGATTGGTTCTTCTTTCCCCTCCATAATTCTTTGCTATAAAAGATAATACTATGGGATAGAGGCAGAGGGAAGGGTGTGTGGAGAAATATAGGCTGTGTAAAAACAAAAAGTATCAGTGAAATCTATTAAAAAATTCTGCTTTATACTAGATAACTTCTAACTCTTGATCTATGAGCCAAAATGCTCTTCATGAGCACTCAGAAAAGAAAATAGTCATTATTAGGAACCATCATAATGTTATTTCTTAAAAAAGTTATACCAATCTAATTTCTTTAGGGGTTGTTCTTCCATGAACTTACCCACAAAGGAGATGTTTCCTTATCAAGAATCATCATCTCTTGAAGTCAGAAGAGAACTTAATGGTAATCTAGTCTAACCTCCCAACCATTGTTGGGAGACCTTTAAAACCCTCATGATTAAATGATTATATTTTTTTTCTTGAACACATCCAATGAATGGGATGTTGTAGCTGGAGTATATCTTGATTTCATCAAGGCATTTGAGAAAGTCCCAATACTATTCTAGAAAAGATGCAGAATATAGACTTAGATGGCAGGTGGATGGTATAGTACACAATATGGATGGGATGGATTGGTAGCTGATTAAATAATTATACCCACAGGATCAATATCAACCTGGAATGAGGCTTCTCCTGGAGGATCACAGGGTTTATAATAATTATATTAGCTGAAATTTGTATAGGACTTTACTTTTGTGGTTCAGTGTTTGTGATCATCTAAACCATATTGTCCATAGGATGTTATTGGCAAAAATACTGGAGTGGTTTGACATTTCCTTCTCCAGCTCATTTTAAAGAAGAGACAACTGGAGCAAACAGAGTTAAGTGACTTCCTCAGGGTCACATAGCTAGTTAGTGTCTGAAGTCAAATTTGAACTCAGGTCTTCCTGACTCCAGCCCCAGTCACTGAGCCACCTAGGTGCTTCCAGGAATTTATATACATGTTCTTTTGTGAACCTCATAATTGGCACTATAGGCACTATGGCTTTTATAGATTTTATGGATGACGAAACAGAAACCCATAGTGGTTAAATGATCTTTTCCTAGACACACTGCGAATAAGTATAGGAGGTAGGATTTCTACTGATGACTCCAGTTCCAGCAGTTCATCCATCCCACTGCATCACCTTTAGGTCACTTATTTGGATAAAGTTTATGTTTAATAATGATACAGGTGACTCAAATCTAGAAAGAAAAGCAGCTTTGTTAAAAGGCAGAATAAAAGATTAAAAGACTTCTTGATAGATGGAATGAAGGAGTTCAACCAACACAATGAAATTTATCAATAAGTGTAAAATCCTGTATTGGGGGTGAGGATGAAAACAATTGTATACATAGTCAATATTAGAGACTTATCTAAATAGCAATTTATGTGAAAAAATATGTGGGAACTTTAGTTGACTATAAATTCAGTATCATCCAGTATGATGTAACTTGCTCCCCTATCCCATAACAGAAACTTAAAATGAATTAATAGGGGTATATAGCGACCCAGTCTGGGAAAGGGATGGTCCCTAAAGGTCCCCCTTAGTATTCTCTATCCTGGACTAGCCTTCACTGAAGCATAGAGCCCATTTCTACATTTGTGGATAAATCCTATTCATGGTCTTTACTATCAGCCCCAAGTCTAGTCTGCTAGGGGAGTTGGGAGAATTGGGGTTTTGAAATTATGCCACCATGTAAGGCACTTTTTCATTCATTTTTGAATGTGTTCTTATGTCTTTTTCATGCATTCCTGTTCTCTCCTCTCAAGGACAAGGAGATTTTTCTCCTTTTGTATTACTTGACAGCACTGATTTCGGTGCTTTGCACATGGTGGGTATGCTGTACCGTTAACTAAGTGACTTGAATCAGCTGATTGATAGGTCTGACATCTCTGGGAGCCATCTGGGACTTTCATGTCCCTGCTGGCTATTCCTAAGTGTAGAAGAACCCTTTAGAGTTTCCTTCCCAACTATTCTCCCTCCCCATATTTCCACTTCAGAATAGAATTTACAAACAAGCAAGTTGGCCAGAATCCTACGAAACAGCCTCATTGTGTTTTTCCCTCTTAAAGTAATTTCTTTATTAAGAAGCAAATAGCCCAATCACTCATTTGTAGGATTGGCCTGGCCATTGAAAATCTGCGGTTGGGGACTGTTCTCATCTTTGGTCTTTCGTCTGCCTTTGGCCCAGAAGCGTTCGGAGCTCCAAGACTAAGAACTGAATGGTGTGAGCTCCGTGGTGATTTTATGTGTCAAGAAACAAAGGACAAGCACAAAACAAATATTTCTGCAGAAATGAGAAGTTTATGAAAGCATTCTTTGGCATCGACATGTACAGAAGCCAGGCTTTTCAGACACCGAGCACACTGTGGCATTCAAATGTCAAATGCAAACAAGCCCTTGGTGCACAATAAAATTAGTAACAGAAAACAGAGTTTTGGAAAGCTGTTCAGTGTCCATGCTGAACTCCAAGGCTTTTATATACACTTGAAGTGGGAAAGATACCACAGAGCCTGGGGCTAAGCCCAAAATATTTATTGTAAGCTAAAAAAAATTTCTCTATGGTATATAGATGGCCTCTTACACATAAATACTGAGACCCATGAGGTCACATTAAGTATATTTTCCTTTGAGTTCTCCAAATTAACCTCAGTCTTCATGTTGCAATGCAGAATTTCCCAGGTGTTAGAATCTATCAGGATGAATTTCAGGAAGGGGAAAAAACAAGACTAATTGACAGTTTCCATTTTCAAAGACCTCCTTTAAAGTAGGTGATACAGAATTATCTAGAAGTTGGCAGTTTTGGTACCTGAGGAGAAGGGTATTGCTAAATGTACACTTGCCAATTATGCCAACCATGAACATTCTACAAACTGGAAAGTGTTTACTCACCAGGGTGATTTATCTTTCAATGGTTATCTCAATTCTATAAGGGAAAAACCGGTAAACCCTTTGTGAGGTAAATACTCCAAGGTTAGGTTTTATAGCTCTACATCACAGACTGCCCTGATCCATTTGACCTAAAAGCCTCAAAAGGCACATAGATTACGTTCTCATAAACCTAGCCAAATGACCAGCACTTCCAAACTCTGAGTCGATAATGTAACATTAAATTACACAGTTCTTATTACCTTGGATTGCTTCATGTGTGGGAATTTCTTTACACACCCCACCCATAGGTTAACTTTTCAAAGTCAAGAATTGGACTTTATATATTTCTGTATTACCCAGGTAGACTGCAAGCCCTTGAAGGCAGACATTATTTTCATTTTATCTCTGTATTCCCATGACCTACTATAGTGACTTGCATACAACTGGCACTTAATAAATGATTGTTGGATTGCATTGTGTCTTTCACAATGCCTGGATAAGTTCTTAATACAAAATAAACATTTAGTACTTATTTCTCAGTTGGATGTCTACCCTGAGGTAGACAATTCTTTCTCTGATATTTTCTTTTCCAACACTAGTCCTTCCTGAATTCTCCCTGTGCAACTCAAACCATTACATCAATTGTAGAATATTAGTGCCCCCTCATCCCTCAAAAAGTCTCTTACAACGATAAACTCTACACTTCCTTCATTTTATAAGTTTGGTACCTGAGGTCCAGAGAAATGACAACTTGCCTACGGGGCCACTTGATTAGGAGGTCATAGGTCTAAGACTTGAACCTGTACCTGCTACAGAACTTGATGTGTAGAAGACAGGTACTGAATATATACTTTATATACAGAAGGTAATTTGCTGAAAAGAAATGGAACTGAACCCAAATAAGTCTATTGATTTTTGTTCCCTACAACTATCTATCCCCTTTTCCTCTTCCTGGTAATATTTCTCCCAATTCTATAACTATGAATATATGACTACTTTTGACCTTTGGTCCTGTCTTCCATTATCCTTTTTGATTTGAAATGTTGTTTCATTTGCTCCATATTATTGGGTATTGCACATTGAGGATGGAAATACTGAGTAATTTAGCCTTCACAATGTCCCTCAAAAATAAGTTGGTGGAAACTATTGCATGTTGCCATATGACTCACTAAGTTATAACATGAATTTGTGGGGGGAAACAGGAATATGTTTAATCCTGGAGTCAGTACTCTATCATATGTCCTAATAACCTTCGGAATTCATTGACTCTCTCCTATCTCCAATTTCTCTTATCTTCAGAGCTCACAGTCCAGCCTTTTTACCTTTCTCAACCCTTTAAGCAGTAGGGAATAGACATTATGGCTTTATATTCACACCATTTAGAAGGCTTGATAAACCATCTGCTCTTTATATGGTCTCCGTGACCCTTAGTCTACCTAACCCTCTCACTGGAATTTCCCCGATACTCATTATTACAATTGTTCTAGAAATATATGGCCCTTAACTACAATAGGAGTAAAATTGTTAAGTCAGGCTTCTTAGTCACAACTGGAGGAGGGGCAGAAATGACACTCACTTTGTAACTGAGGAGGTTGAGAAACAAAGGGGTGTAAAAGGCTTGCTCTAAGTCTCCCTCAAACCAATAAATATGTGAACTAATGTAAAGGAGTATTGTGTGAATAACATAAAACAGTAGGAAATTTTCTTCTGTCCTTACAACACCAGTATATCCAAATCAAATTGCTAAAGTTATATGGTAGCCAATGAATCAAGGATCTGCATTTATGGTTTTAGATACCTTTAAAGCCTTCTCTCCATTGACCCTTTTCAATTCCTTAATTTGCAAGTAAATTCAATCTTTTTAATTGACAAAAGTAAAACATCAGCCAGAAAATTGTATCTGAAAGGCGGCTATTCTTAAGGAGTAATCTAAGTGAGAGAAATACAGAGGAAAGAACACCCAAGGAGTGAGGAGAGTTGACTATAGTGTAGATGAGACCATGTCATCAGCATCTGGCCCTCTATCCAGGGCTTTACCCACAAAAATCTATAATAAATGTGACATATAATAGATTTGTTAATCCAAGTCAAATAGAGCAAAAACATTTAGGGGTGTGTGTGTGTGTGTGTGTGTGTGTGTGCATATGCATTGTAGAGCATTTGAAAACAAGGATACCTTGGTGTATCTTGGGTCATAGAAGTCAGGTAAAATTCCATCAGAGGGGTCAATTGAAGCTATCCTTAACAAAGTATCACTTCAGGCCTTATATAGAGTCTGGAAATTTAGCTCTCATAGCTTTAGGTAATTACCTCCCCTCTTTGGGGCTTTTTCCTCATCTCTAAAATGCCTAGCAGAGAGGTGATATAAGAGTGATCTGATACACATATATATGTCTTTTTTGAAGGGAAGTGTGTGTGTGTGTGTGTGTGTGTGTGTGTGTGTGTGTGTGTGTAAGGGGGGGGAGAGGGAGAGAGAGAGAAGAGACAGAGACACAGAGAGAGAGGCAGAGATGAGAGACAGAGACAGAGAGAGATAGAGAGATAAAGACAGAAAAAAGGAAGAGGGAGGAGACAGAGACAGAGAGATGGAGAAACAGTGACCCAGAGACAGAGAAGACAGAGACAGAAGCACAGAGATTGAGACAGAGACAGACAGAGAGAAACAGAGACAGAAGTAGAGATAGAGGCAGAAAGGCAGAGAGACAGAGAGAAGACAGACAGAAATGGAAACAGAGAGACACAGGCACAGAGAGAAAGAGAGAGACACAAAAACACAGAGAGAGATAGGGACAGAGAGAGAGGCAGAGAGAAAGAAACAGAGAGAGGAGTGAAGAATGAGACACAGTTTTGTACCTGGACAATATAGCAATTTGTTTTACTGGACGATCTATATCTGTTCCAAGGATTTTGTTTTTTATAATTTTTAAAATAATTTTATAATTTTTTACCTCAATGGTGTGCTGGTGGAAGGCAGAGAAAGCAAGTTTTGTTAATTGGAACAAAATAAAAAAAATTTAAATTCCAGCACTGGAGATTATCTCTAAAGTCACATTCAAGCTCTTAATTTTGCAATTCTCCATTTAATGTTTCAGCTGCTCTAACTTCAGCTAGATGTCTGTGACCATATAGTAGTATGCTTTTTGTCCATTTAATTTTAAATATTTTTTGTCATGACACTTTAATAAATTTTAACCAGACTATAATGTGCAGGTCTTGAACTATTATTCCCCCAACAATTAAATTATATCTTCTCTTACCTTTCTTCTTCACCAGGAAACAAACAATGAAGTAAAAAAAAAAATAAGAACAGGTTCGAGGAGATACCAGACTAGTGATGCTATGATATGGCAACAATTTTAAGTTTTCATTGAAGAAAGTGACTGTTGTCACCTTCTTCATCTCCAAGAAAAAGAAACAAAAAAGGACAAAGAGTAAATTTGTAAAAGTTCTAAATTTTGAGAAATGATTTAATTTTTCCCCAATGTTAGGAAATAGTAATTGATTTAGGCAAAGCCACTAACAAAGGTTGACCTTCTATAGTGATTTTCTAACAGTTTCAAATCTGTTGAAAGTTGCTACCTTAAAAAAAATCCTGTTGACCAAAAATCCCCATCCAAGCTGGGTAATAGAAGTAATAAGTAATAGAAGTTGTTTTTGGTTATAACAGCCATGATTTCTGTCATCCTCAAAAGTTTCCATTTCTGCAGTAGGGAACTTCCAAATGTAGAAATTGGAGCAAATAACAAAAGACACCACTTCTAAATGTTCATTCCAACTTCCTCTGAGACCATGAAGTTCTAGAGGTCAGTTCTCTCCAAGAAAACCCTTCAGGCATCCCAATAGTTTCTAGCATCAAATCATTCTATCAGCTCCATCAGCACCACAGACTTTTAGGTTGGATCAGCATTTCCATGGACACCCTTATTCACAGAGATTTATAACTTTGCTATAAAAATCCACTCTAGGCTGAAACTTGGCAAACAAAAACTCCAATCTGGGAGCAATTCTATTTTTCTTCAATTTGGAGCTAAGCATCTGAATGGATAGGATTTCTAGAAACATTAGAAGTCAGGGATTTCAAAGACTTCTTATGTTTTCTTATAATAAGAACCTTTTATTCTTTTAATTATAGAAAACAAGGATGATGTTATCAAAGTAGAGCCCTCCCACCTAGAAAAGTTCATAGGTTGAATCATTCATCTAGTGACCAGTGCTATGAAAACACTCCACATACTAATATGCTTGCCATCATAATAGCCAAGTAACATTTAATTACCATTTATAATGAAACTCCTTTACTGTAAACCTGGTCATCACATAAACCTTTTAGAATCCTGTTTAGTAATCTATGGGGCAAAACTGGAAGGATAGCCTGAAATTAGCAAGCATTAAAATGTCACCTACTTTAGAATAGATGGGATGGGGGTAAAGGTTGGACTGAGTTAGCACAAAGTCTAAAAAACACCAAATATTTTTAAAGAAACGAACAGAGTGATTCAGGGTAGATAAGGGAATACAAATACTGAGCTACTTTAAATATGTTCAAATCTCCTGGTTGAGAATAAACATATTCCAGAGTACTAAAAGACCCAGCAGGTATAGTTATGGAACTATAGCCTATAATCTTGAAAGTATCATGGATAATGGTAGAAATAGGGTGAATTTCTTGATTTGCACTCCTACCCACCCAAATAGATTATGGAAACTATTGACATCTGAGTCTGACATTGATGCCCAGAGACTTTATAGCACAGGTTATTGAACCGATAGTTTCTGAGGACATAAAAAATAGAGATCAATAGCAACTACCTGCTGTTTACTATGAACAAGTCACTCTTTATTTCAGTTTCTGATAGGGCTTCTAGACTGGCAGAATTGGGACATGATTTAAACATTTCATGTTTTTATTTGAGCTCGGAATTTGGCAAATTTTCTAGAGAAATTTGCTATTGATGAGCATTGAACTTTAACTGGTTGGTTCCCCTAAAAAGGTGATGAATGGATTGATACCAAAAAGTGGAAAGGAAGGCGAGCCCTTAATGGAATACCCTTGACCTTATCCTTTTTTCTACCATCATCAATTTGACTGAAGATGTGAGTTTGTTTATCTAATTTGCAGTTGACACAAAGCTGGAAGGGAAGGCTAACACATTTTAAAGAGTCAAGATTTTAAAATATCTTTTTAAGATGGTAGACTAAAATGAATATAATGAATTGTAATAATAATAAATATATTGTATTTGGTTCAAAAAATAAGTTATATGGAACATGAATGATATGGCCTGCTATCCAGTGGGTTGTATTGATGGTAATCTAACAATACGATATGATAAATTTAATCTTGAGTTAACTTAATAAAAGTATAGTGGCCCAATTGAAAAATGTTGCGGTCCCCCCATTCCATACCTGGAGTACTATTTTCAGTTCTGGATGCCAGATTTTAAGAGGCATACTGACAAATTCTTCCAATCCCACATTATTTTTGTATTTTAAAAAGTCTTCCACAACCTAGTTGCACCCTACTCTCCATCCTTTATGCCCTTTACACATCAGTATTCACTCAACTGTTGGAAAACATATATTCATATTATTTTACATGAACTCTGCAATCATTTCTCTGAAAACTGAGATACTCTGTTCTATCAGTCCATTAAAAAAAGAAAATAAAAAGTATAGAGGGAAGAGGGGAAGAATTGGTACTTATATCCCATTTAAATTTTATTCCCAGTTGCCCTTGATCTCTAAGATTTTAAGGACTGAAAACATTTGACAGACCTTATCAGTTTTGAGGCTTAGATATTTGAGCACACTCAAGACTGGAAGTCATCTCGTTCAGGCAGAGTTGTATTTTTGTTATTATTA
Source organism: Bettongia penicillata ogilbyi (assembly GCA_023548195.1). Lineage (NCBI taxonomy): Eukaryota > Metazoa > Chordata > Mammalia > Diprotodontia > Potoroidae > Bettongia > Bettongia penicillata. The sequence continues at coordinate 609,679 of JAJHZJ010000602.1, read as the reverse complement.
AATTTCCACTTTGTATTTGCTGTCCTGTCTGGTTTCACTTTTCTGGTGTGATAAGCTTATCATTTCTAAACTCACCACCATCCTTTAGGACCGAAGGAAAGAGACTTGACTCTTACCACCATGCTGCTAATTCAAGCCCTGATTGACACACCCACCTTCAGCCTCCTCTTTCCTTTTACTGGAGGGCTGGAAGGTGGAGTACCAAACTCCTTCCAATATTTTCTTTTCCAAAGGGCAGAAACTGAAATCTCTCAACCCACTTCATTTTGCATCTGCTGCCCTGTCTTGTTTCAAATCCATGAAACAAAAATGGTTCCTACAATGGGTATGCCCTACTGTTCTCCTTTCCTGACTCCTTTTGTATGTTTTCTCCCTCTTTAGATTGTAATCTCTTTGTGGGCAGAGACTGTCATTTTTTTGTTTATTAATTGAACTTAGCTCAGTGCCTGGCAATAGTAGGAGTTTAATAAAAGTTGATTGAATTGGATTGGATTAAATTTGAACTTCCATCACTAAGAAATTGTTCCTTTGGCAAATCAGTCAGTAACTCTTATTACTGTTGAAGTTTGCCTAGATGATACTAGTACCAGATGAAACAGATTAATCCCCCATGAACATGACATTAAAACCATTTCTGTGTGCAGGCAGCTCTGCAATTAAGCGTGTTGATGAGCCCCAAGTATGCTAGAGCAGCAGCTGAAATGCAATTTACTCTTGCTAAAGAAAAAGTGATCGCTGAAGCACAAAATCTGTTCTGTAGAAGAGAAAATGAAGGAGCCAATCGAGGCGCTCTGAATCACTACTTGAGGAGCATTTCTATGACTCAGTGGTCATTATTGTATTGGAGATGTGTTCAGCTATGACTGAGGCCATTTGGTTGATTGACAAATATGTTGTCTCAAAATCTTTAGAGAAAAGAGCATAAAAACATCACAAAAGTGCAAGCATTTTAATATTTATAATGGCCTCATGAATAATTTACACATGTTGTGGTTATATATATTTTAGGTCCTCCTTGTCTCTGTAAAATAGGGTTGTCTAAACTGGAGTCTATAAATTTGCTTTAAAATTTTAAAAATATATTTCAATGTAATTGATTTCCTTTGTAATCTTATGTATTTTATGAATTTAAAAACATTCTAAAGGGGATTCTAGAGAGTATATCCAGACTGACAAAGGGGTCCGTGACTCAAAAAAGTTAAATCTCTTGATCCAGAAGAATAAAAGTGGGTTAAGTAAAAATGAACAGACCTGAAGATGTTTCTTCTGACTTCATATCCAATACCCATTCCATGAAACCATGGTGCTGAATTGTCACTTCAATTGACTGACAAGACCTCTATTACACTGAATCTTTAGGACTACCATCTGTTTTCTTTGAATTTAATTCAATTTCCCAAACACTTATTAAGAGCTTAATATGTGCAGTGCTCTACTAGGAGTAGTTAAACATATAAAAAATTATAGGCTAGGAGTTTGGATTGGAAAGACACATTGAACACCAGAGGGTTTGGAAGTAAATGTTTATTATTACTTAGGAGGGTAGAATTATACTTAGGGAGGGTAGAATGTATGTAACCCCTTGTCTATCTCAGCCCTCGAAGTGTTGGGGCTGGGTTTTATTGGCTAGTGCAAGGATGGCATAGATCCATTTGGCAAGGTCAACTGCCATGGCAGGGGTAACCTTAAACTATATATGGGGAATTTTAACTGTATCACAAGCCTGCCAAATGAGAAAATTAAAGCATATCAGGTGTGGCTCTGCCTTAGGTAAATATATATTACTTTATAAGCAGGGAAGAAAGTTCCAGGGCCAACCTCTGGCCCAGTATTTTAAAAATAAATATAAGTAAACATACAGTATATACAGAGTGGTATCAAGAGGGAAACAATGCTGAAAACAAGGATAATAGGGAAAAGATTTATCTAAAAGGAGGTAGTTAAGCTGTGCTTTGAAAGAAGCTAGGGCTTCTAGGAGCTGGAGATAAGCAAGAAGCATTTTCTAGCCACAGAAGACTAGCTATGTAAATGTGCTGAAGCAAGAAATGGAATAACCTCTGTGGGGAACAATGATCAGGCCATTTAACACCTTTTCCCTGCCATACAGACGCATACATATTGTGCAATGACACTGGTCTCTTGACTGTTCCTTCCACAAAACAATCTATTTCTAGACTCTGGACATTAATGCAGTGCTATGAAATTCACAAAGGAATAAAATATTATCTCAATTGATCTAACCACTCAGAAAGTTATCCCATTTTGTAGATGAGGAAACTGAGGCTGAGTTTCAGTGACTTGTCTAGGGTCACACAACTAGTATCTGAAGCTAAAGTTGAACTCATATCTTCCTGACTCTAGACCTACTGCTCTATCTGCTGTGTCACCTACCTGAAAGTATAGTATCCAAACAATGAGGTTGGGGTGTAAAAGCAAGAATATAATTCAGCTACTCCCCTAGAGATCACAGGCTAAAGCATAGAAAAGGAAATGGACCAGTAAGGTGATCAGCACATGATAATTGACATCTGTCTGGACTAGAGAAGAAGGAACAGATAAGACAAAATCAAGGTGAGGTTCCAAAGCAAGAGCTAGGAGGCCTCAGTGGGGCTTGATGCAGTCATAGAATGTTGCATTCTAGAGAAGGTAATTTTAAAAATATACATTATTCTTACGTGTTCATCTCTAGGCAAATTCAAAGACTCTATTTACATATTACGTGGTAGGTTATTTGCATAGCCATTTTCTTCACTCCAATGCATTACTCATAGTTTTTTTTTTCTTCTTTCCTACATATGGTTGGACCTGATATATTTAAGAGGCAACTACATTGGGAATCACATAATGTATAGGCAAAGACAGAGGACTGGTCTTTGAGTTCAAGAGCCAAATTCAAAATCTGTCTCTAATACCTACTGGCTGTTTGATCCCAGACAAATTATTTAACTTCTTAGTGAGTCAGACAATTAATCATCTTGCACAAGAAATTACACTGAGGGTCCTGATCAGCATTGATGAGGAATTTCTTTACTGAAGTTCTTCTTATAGATGAAATCACAGATAAAGTTTTTAAAATGTATCATAGCGAAGGGAGGGTGAGCCTTTGAGCCAAGAAATCCAGGTTCATGTATTATCTCTGACACACATTGACTATGTGTCCCTGGTCAAGTCATTTAACTTCTCAGTGATCTGGGCAACCACCTATCACCATAAGTTGTCAAGCAGGTACCTACCTGCATTGGGTGATGGAGTTTCTTCACAAAGAGTTCCATCTATCATGGAAATCATGTTCTGGTCCAAAGGCATGGGGTGGGTGGGTGGGTCCACATTTCCAGCACACAATTTCAATTAGACCTAGTGGGTCTGTATTCTATAGATGTACTAAATGACAGAAAGCTTAGTCTAGCAATGCAACATAGATATGAGATAAACTTCAGCAGAGCAGCGGTTTTCAAAGTAGGCACTATGGCCTGATCCCCAAGGAGGAGTATATCCATCAGTTGGATAGTGGGAAGATCAATGTATGTAACTGTCCCAGAAATTACCAAATAGACATTTATATTCAACACAACCACACCACCTTTGACATTGCTAAACACACTTTTACTCTTTCCCCAACATCTAACAACCTACGGTAGCTCTTCCTGGCTTTGGTCCTTTAAGATAATTATACAACTTCATTGAGACTCAGGAACCCATAATAACTGAGCAGACGAAATTCCTCACATCGATTCCCAACCCCTGATCACTTTAATCAATCAATCAATATTTCTTAAATTCCTGCTATGTGTGAGACACTGAGCTAAGTGCTTTATGGCTATTCTCAGAGTCCTTCCTGTAGTCTAAGGACACTGATTTTCTCCCTCTGGGAAAGAGTAACAAAGGCTAAGCAAAAATGAGTAAGTTGTAATTGTATCACAAATCTCATTACCTATCTTTCTCCCTCATCTCTTTTCCAAACTTCCCCATTTCTGTTGAGGGTACCACCTCAAGTTCTCAAATGATTTGTAAATATGTTTTCAATTATTGAGCATTTATTTTTCTCCATTCTACTCTTATTGAACAAAATAAAAACAAGACTTTTCAAACAAATAGGCATAGTCAGGAAAAGCAAATTCTATATTGGCCATGTCCAAAAATGTTTGTCTCATTCTGCATCATTTCTTAGGAGGTAAAATAGCGTGCTTTCTCAATGGTCCAAGGACTCATGATTTCTTACTCTTCAGCTCTTGAATCTTTCAAAATTGTCCATTAGATACAATATTGATGCTTTAATATATTCTTCTAGTTCTGCTGACTTGACTCTGCATCAATTCATACAAGTCTTTCTTTCTATAGCACAATAGTATTCTGTTATGTTCATATGCCATAACTTGTTCTGTCATACCCCAATTCATGTACATTCCCTTGGTTTCCAGTTCTTTACCACAAAAAGAGGTACTGTGAATATTTTTGTACATATGGATCTGTTTGGTCTCTTTCATCTCTTTGGGGTGCAGGCCTCCTAATGTATTGCTGGGTCAAAAGGTATGCATCATTTAGTAACTTTTGGGACATAGTTCCAAATCACTTTCCAGAATGGCTAGACTAGCTCACAGTTCCATTCACAGTGAATTAATATGCCTGTTTTCCTAGAGCCCCTTTAACATTTGTCGTTTTCCCGTTTTTTTTTGTCCAAATGGAAAAAAAGTGGGCAAAAGGTGAAATCACAGGGTTGCTTTAATATGCATTTCTCTAATTTGTCAAACATAAGACCACTAAGTTTGCTTTGGAATAGTGTGCATTAATCTGTAATACTGGTCAACCTTTCTATGTTTTAACCAGTATCAAAGTATTTAGATTACTTCTATTGCTTTACAGAATAGTTTAATACCAAATACCCCTAGACACCCTTCCTTTCCATTGCTTTATATTTTCCTTGAGATTCTTGACATTTTGTTCCTTTAGATAAACACAAAGTAACCCTTTGTTAGTTTGATACTAAATAGATGAATAGGAATAGTAGTTGTGATATATATTTTGGTTTGGGCTACTCGTAAGCCGTCACTACTTCTCTAATTATTAAGACCTACCTTTAAGTGTTTTTGTGGTTGTATTCATATAGTTCCTATGTGAATCTTGGTAGGTAAACCCCCCTGTATTTTATATGTAGTTATGAACTTCTCTTTCCATCCCTTCCTACTGAGTTTTGTTTTAATATTCAGAAATGCTGATGATTTATGTGTTTTTATTTTTCTGAAATTGTTTCAATTAATTTTAATTATTCTCTGTGATTCTCTAATCAATCAATCCCACGCAAAAGTAAAAAAAACAAGCTTATGCTTATTTTCTCAATTTTTTTTCTTATTTTATTGTTATAGCTAGTATATTGAGCACTATACCAATAGTGTCAACAGACAACTCCAAACTCTAATTTGCTTCTAGGTAACAAAACTGCAGACTTGACCCTGGGAAGAATGCTAAGAGATAGTAGTTTGCGCCAGCCTCTTTTTTAGCTAGCAAGAAGGCTCAAAAAATTCAAAGCAACCATGTTGCTCATCTAGCCTTCCTATCAGTCCAAGGTTGATAACCTTATCTATTTTGGGGATGTTACTTGCCTGGCACTATTCTGGGCTCTGACTTTCATCCTGATTTTCTTTTTAGATTATTTTTGGAGTAGTTGTACAGGGAACTGGGGTTTATTATTTCCTCTTATTCCACCATCATGTCCCCAGTGATCTCTTAAGTGCCAGATCTTATGATCTTTGCTCAATTCTTATCCTTCTTAAGCTTTCTAGATAGTATTCTATGCTTTTGATTATCCTTTGTTCCTGGATACTTACTCTATCCTCTTTGAGCTCCTGAAAACTATAAGTACCCCTTAAAAAAACTCTCAAATATTCATCCTTAAGTCAGAACAGAATTTTCTTTTTTGTTTAAAAAACTTTTAATTGAAAAATTCCAATGGGTATCAAATCTATTTGTAGAAAAGAAGAAATTAGTGTACATTCCAATAGGTTTGCAAGAGCAATTAATATCAGCAAGCATATAAACTTACTAGTCAAATGTTAAGAAAAACCTTTGTATAATTGGATGATAGGATTTGAAAAATTAGTTCATGACTTAGTAAGGGAAATCACAATGTCCTTCTTCCATTTGGAGCTAACTTTGAAAGGCATCATTTTAAACTATGGCAGCCATTGAAATCAAGGACTGGAATAAGCTAAACTTAGCCAGACTTTCAAGTCACTGTAAAACAAAACAGATCAAGATTTTTAAAAGTAATTAAGCATATTCAGGTACATTGTTTTCCATTAATAAGATACTCTTTTTTAAAATAAAAATTTATTTATTTAACTTTTTACATTCATTTTCGCAGAATTTTGGGTTCCAAATTTTCTCCCCTTTTATCCCCTCCCCCCACCCCAGTACACCAAGCATTCTAATTTTCCCTATCTCAAATCTGCCCTCTCTTCTGTCATCCCTCCCTTCTCTTGTCCCCATCTTCTCTTATGTCCTGTAGGGCCAGATGACTATCTATTCCCCATTACCTGTATTTCTTACTTCCTAGTAGCAACAACAATACTCAACAGTTGTTCCTAAAACTTTGAGTTCCAAATTCTCCCCATCCCTCCCTCCCCACCCATTCCCTTTAGGAAGGCAGGTAATTCAATATAGGCTCTATCTGTGTAGTTTTGCAAATGACTTCCATGATAGTCGTGTTGTGTAAGACTAACTGTGTTTCCCTCCATCCTATCCTGCCCCCCATTGTTTCTATTCTGTCTTTTGATCCTGTCCCTCCCCAAGGGTGTTGACTTCAAATTGCTCCCTCCTCCCATTGCCCTCCCTCCCATCATCCCCCGCCCCTTGCTTATCTCCTTCTCCCCCACTTTCCTGTATTGTAAGATAGGTTTTCATAACAAAATGAGTGTGCATTTTACTCCTTCCTTTAGTTGAATGTGATGACGGTAAACTTCTTGTTTTTTTCTCAGCTCTCCTCTTTTTCCCTCCACTAAAAAGTCTCCTGCTTGCCTCTTGAATGAGATATAATTTATCCCATTCCATTTCACGCTCTTTCCTCCCACTACATTTCTCTCTCACCGTTTACCTTAATTTCTTTTAAGATATGGTCTTATCCTATTCAATTCACTCTGTGCTCTCTGTCTCTGTATGTGCGTGCATGTGTGTATGTGTGTGTGCATGCACACATGTACGTGTGTGTGTGTGTGTGTGTGTGTGTGTGTGGTCCCACCAACTACCCAGATACTGAAAAGTTTTAAGAGTTACAAATATTGTCTCTCCATGTAGAAATGTAAAGAGTTCAACTTTGGTAAGTCCCTTATGACTTCTCTTTGCTGTTTGCTTTTCCATGCTTCTTCTCATTCTTGTGTTTGAAGGTCAAATTTTCTTTTCAGCTCTGGTCTTTTCATCAAAAATGCTTGAAAGTCCTCTGTTTCATTGAAAGACCATATTTTCCCTTGAAGTAGTATACTCAGTTTTGCTGGGTAGGTGATTCTCGGTTTTAGTCATAGTTCCTTTGACTTCTGGAATATCCTATTCCACGCCCTTCGATCCCTTAATGTAGAAGCTGCTAGATCTTGAGTTATCTTGATTGTATTTCCACAATACTGGAATTGTTTCTTTCTAGCTGCTTACAATATTTTCTCCTTGACCTGGGAATTCTGGAATTTGGCCACAATGTTCCTAGGAGTTTTTCTTTTTGGATCTCTTTCAGGCAGTGATCGATGGATTCTTTTAATACTTATTTTGCCCTCTGGTTCTAGAATGTCAGGGCAGTTTTCCTTGATAATTTCATGGAAGATGATGTCTAGGCTCTTTTTTTGATCATGACTTTCAGGTAGTCCCGTAATTTTTAAATTGTCTCTCCTGGATCTATTTTCCAGGTCAGCTGTTTTTCCAATGAAATATTTCACATTCTCTTCCATTTTTTCGTTCTTTTGGTTTTGTTTTATGATTTCTTGGTTTCTCAGAAAGTCATTAGCCTCCATCTGTTCCATTCTAATTTTGAGAGAACTATTTTCTTCAGTGAGCTTTTGAACCTCTTTTTCCATTTGGCTCATTCTGCTTTTGAAAGCATTCTTCTCCTCATTGGCTTTTTGAACCTCTTTTGCCAATTGAGTGAGCCTATTTTTCAAGGTGTTATTTTCTTCAGCATTTTTTTGGGTCTCCTTTAGCAAGGTATTGACCCGTTTTTCATGCTTTTCTTGCATCTTTCTCATTTCTCTTCCCAGTTTTTCCTCCACCTGTCTAACTTGATTTTCAAAATCCTTTTTGAGCTCTCCCATGGCCTGAGCTCACTGGACATCCACCTGAGATGTCTGGGATACAGAGGCCCTGAACTCCACGTCTTTCCCTGATGGTAAGAATATTTCCTCGTCATCAGAATTGAAAGGCGGGAACATCTGTACCCCATCAAAGTAGCTTTCTATAGTCTTATTTTTCTTCCCTTTTCTGGCATTTTCCCAGCCAGTTACTTGATTTCTGAGATTCCTGTCCACCCCCGCCTCGATCCGCCGAGCTAGTGCTTGGGGTCTGAGATTCAAATGGGCTTTCCGTGGCAGGCCTGGCTGCTATTCAATGTTAGCTTAAGTTCTGGTGCCCCAGGTGGGGGCAGGGCCTCCTCCCAGGCTCAATTTCCTTAGGGGGTTTATGCAGAGACCTTCAGTAATGGCCCTGAATTTCTGCCTGCTGCTCCAGGAGTCCTGGGCCGCCACCACTGCTTCTGCCGCTGCCTCTGCCACTCCCTCTGCTGCTTCCTCCTGATGGGACCCCGAGCCACGGAGACACCCTGCTCCCCTCTTGGCCAGCCCAGACGTCTCTCTCACTGACCTGTAGCGTCTGTGGGTGGAGGGACCTTCCCAGCCACCAGAGATTCCATCCCTGAAGCCTGCTCGGATCTGCTCCTCTGGGGCCACATGGCCAGGGCAGCGCAGGGGTGGGCTCTGCTTTCTGGGTTGTGATGGACCCCTGGGGACTGCTCTCCAGGGCTCTCTGGAACGGAAATCTTTTCCACTGTGTTTCTGTGTGCCTTGCAGTGCTCCAGAATTTGTGGGGAGTTCTTCTTCCAGGAAATATATGGGCTGTGGGTTCGGAGCTAGCATATGTGAGTCTTTCTACACCGCCATCTTGGCTCCACCCCTCTACACACCTAATAAGATACTCTTTAAAAAATATTTAAAATTTCTCTTTTTGTGTAAGTTTTATTATGCCTATAATTATTAGAACAATAACCAGTATAGCTAATTTAAAATAAGTCAGTATGAATATATTAGCCTTGAGTGTTCAATATTTTATTTTTACTGATAGAAATGTGTGAACAAAAAATTTGGAGACTACTGCACTTGAAAATAAACAAACCAACTGAGAGACATGCTATGTGGTGTTATAGAGTGGAAAGAACATTGAACTTATAGCCCAAGACTTGGAAATAATGAAAAGAGGTAGGGATGAAGGAGGAAGAGCACTTCTACATCTCAGAGGATACAAAACAATAGTCATCACAACATTTCTTACTGGTTAAAAAATAGGTAGTTCAACGAACAAACTAGACAAGGAAAAAAATAAACAATGGAACCCAATAACGCAGAGTTCATTAACTAGAAAACAGAAATTACTTAGGAAAGAACCTCCTTTTTGATAAAAACAAACCAACAAAAGAAATACTGGGAAAAACTGGACGCATTTGGGTAGAAATTAGGCTTACACCAACACCTTAAACCATATTCCACAGTACATCCATGACCTTAATATTAATGGTCATAATGGTTTTCTTTTAATCAGAAGAGAAGCAACCTATATCACAGGTATGGGGAGGAGACTTTTTTTAAGCAAACAAGGGATAAAGGCAATTAGAAAAGACTAAACAGATGGCTTGGATTACATGACACTTACAAGCTTCAGTACAAACCAATTTACCTAGGAAGTAGCTGAATGGAAAAAAAAAGTATTACATTACTTTGATGAGGGTTTTGTGTCTATGTAAATAGTGAACACAGTGCATATACATAATGTATCTGTGCACATATATATATATATATATATGTGCATATACATATGTTTGATGCATATTTGAATTTGTCAAATGCAAGGCTATTAACATATTTGTATATATACACACAGGAACACATATACATATATGTGTCCTACCAAAAGCCATTTCCTATTAGGTGAAAGGCTGAAGGATATAAATAGCTCTCAAAAAATAATTATAAACTATTAAAAATATATGAAAAACTGCGTCAAATCACAAATAATAAGAAAAATGCAAACCAAAATAAAGTGGAGATTTTACCTCACACCTGGCAAATTGGTAAAGATAACAAAAACCCAGAAATAGTCAATCTTAGAGGGCTCATGGGCACGTAAGTATACTCATGTATTATGAATGGAGCTGTGAATCAGTACAATCATATTGAAAAGCCACTTGAAATACGTAAATAATGAAATGAAAATGCCCATACCCTTTAACCCAGGGATTCTGTCACTAGACTTAGACTTCTTATAGGTGATTGACAAGAAAAAAGGCCCTGTGTACACACCATAATTTTTATGGCAGCATTTTTTTGGCAATAGGAAAGAACTAGATACAAAGTAGATTCCCATTGATTGGGGAATGGCCAAACAAATGGCAGTACTTGGATGTGATGGAATACTGCCGTACTATAAAGGCACAATTAATAGTAGAAATAATATCATTATTTGTGTAGTTCTTTAAAATTTTCAAAATGCTTTACAAAAGGTTTCTCATTGGAACCTCACAACAACCCTGCAAAGTAGGTATTATTAGTATTTTCTTCATTTGACTGATAAGAAAACTGAAGCAGCCAGTGGTTACGTGATTAACTCAAGTATTTAAGGGCAGATTTGAACTCAGGTCTATCCCCTGAGCCACGTAGCTACCTTCAGTTCCCTTCTTGGATATTTTAAATTCAGCATGTTGGTAACTGACTTCATTGTCTTTCCCCATGAGCCCTTCTTTTCATTCCAACTTCGTTGTTACTGTTGAGGGCACAACCAACCTCCCAATCCTCTGCACCTAAGGGTTATCTTTGCCTGCTCTCTGTTTCTCTCCCTGGTATCCAGTCTCTTGCCAAGGCCTGTTGATTTCACCTTTGTAACTTCTCTTGCATATACATCCTTTGCTTTTCCGATACTACGATCATCCTGGTTCAGAACACAAACCTGTACTAACATATAGCCTGGTGATAGATCAGCCTACCTCATATCTCTCCTCATTCCATGGCAGACTCTAATCAGTGACCAAAATGCAGTTTAAACTCTGTCATCCCCATACTCAATAAACTCCAGTGGCTCCTTTTAATCTCCAGGATTAAAGACAGAACACTTTGACGTTCAATACCCTTCATTCCTTGGACCCAACTCTGCCCACCCCCATCCCATGTCTTTCCTAGCCACGCACTCTTCAGTTCGTTGATATTAACCTCCCTGTTGCTTCATGAACGAGACTCTCGGTCTTAGTTCTGGGCATTATCTCTGGTCCCCCATGCCTCGAATGCCCTGCCTCTTCAGCTCTGCTTCCTTCAAATCTCAAGTAAAATCCCAACTTTCACAGGAAGCCTCCACTATCTCTTAATTTTTGGTCCATTTCTCTGTTAATCATTCCTTATTTATCTCGTATATAGCTTGTTTGTGCATAGTTTATTATCCCTCCATTAGATTGCGAGCTCCCTGAGGGTTAGAACTTGCCTCTTTTTGTCTCCCTAGCACTTAGCACAGTGCCTAGCACATAATAGATACTCAATAAATGTTTATTGATGGATTCTTCCAACTCTGAGTACTAATAACCATATGACTAGAGAGTGACGTACGTATCTGGGAATTAATTATGTATCAAATGCATATTTAATGTTTTTAATTTGTTAAACACAGTTTCTATATTTGTGTAAAATATTTCTCCTATATTTGTATATTTAGTATCTGATAAATTCACATTTTTTCTTTATTGCACTATTTTCTACATTCATATATGAATGTCTAACCAATTGGCTCGATTCCCCTGCCTAGACTATTCAGAAGAACTAGCTTGACTTATCCCTTTAGAATTCCATAGAACGTATCAAGTAATCTGAAAGAAGAAATCAGTCCTATTGAACAATTAAGCAAACATAACCTTTCGGAGGAAGGCGCTGTGCTATTTGTAGGAAGATGTTCTCACTACATGACTTACTTAGAGTTCTTTCAGAAGGTAAATAAATGCTCAGTTAAAAGAGAACCAGTGAATGTAGTAGTAAATGGATTTAGACCGTAGGAGATAATTCCACTGTGATCATTAACAGAAAATGAATCACTATGGGATATCTAATTTATTTGTACATAATGTCCATCTCACTCTCTCTGTCCGTCTTCTATCTATTCAGCTCAGATTGGTTGGATTGGGACTGGGGAGGTGGGACTAGAACTGGGGAATGACAGGAAGTCAGTTAGTCTTGCAGAGATTCATATTAGCATACAATTTATTTTTAATTTACCTTACCTTACCAAAAATTTATCTTTTAAAATGTATTACTTCAAAGAGGGAACACATAAAGACTCTAAAATTTCAAGACAGTGTTATGGAACATCATCTTACCTCTACAAAGTAATCATGGATTAACCCTGGTATGTTGTCTAAGGGCCAAAAACAAGCAAAAGATTTGGACACAAAAAGGTCGGAGCCAAAGGAAGGTCTAGGGTTCAGGATGAAAGTAAGTTCCCAGCATCTTATATTTAGATGTGACCACAGAGACCAACTCTGCACCTTAACCCTTAAGCTCAAATGAGCCAGATATTGAACTGGAGATTCATTTCAACCAGTCAACAATCTCTGACTAGAAAACCATGAACATCTGCCCTGTGTTCTGCTGCTACATTCCCTTCACCACTAGGACCAGAAACCCTCCAGTAAAATGGTTTTCTTCCCCCTCAATCTGGCTGACCTTGGGGGAGAGCTGTCTTAGATACTAATGAAAGGCTGAGTAAATTAACCTCATCTCAACTCTCTTTCAAAGAATTTATTAAAAAGTTTTACATTTATTTTTTAAAAAGCTTTAAATATTGCAAAATGCTTTACATGTGTTAACTCATTTGATCCTCACAATAGTCCTGTGAAGTAGGTTCTATTATTAGCCTCATTTTTAAAATGAGGAAAAAGATGTCAAAAAGTGACTTGTCTAGGGTCAGGCAGCTATTAAGTACTTGATTCAGGTTTTTAGATTAAATCTTCCTGACTCTAATCTCTATGCACTGTACCACCTCGATGTCTAACTCCATAATTAGCTAACCCCAACCTAGAGGCTCAACCCATCCCATCTCCATCTACTGAACATGATCAGGTCTTGCTTGCATTAGCATCTTATCATTTGTATTGCCGATACCTAGCCCTAGACTTGCCATCCTCTCTCTTCTTTCCCTTGCTTTTCAGCTCTTGTTCAGAGGATAATAATCAAATCATCATTGCCATTGCTGTTAAGAAGGGCATGGAGATTTTCTAATTATAGATCTACTTAGAATTCCAAGGATTTAGCTGTAGGCTGCCTAGATGGAAAATACCTTCCATGGCTACCACTCTCTGTTCTCTTTCAGGCTCAGTTCTCTGCTTTCCCTCTACTACTTTACCCTTCCCCTTCCATTGGGTCCTCTGGGACCCAATTCTATTAACAAATTTCCTTTCTATTAGATCTCTCCCTCTCATATTTCTCTCATCTTTGAAATGTAGCATCTTAGAGGGGTGGGATTTCCCAGTGGAGTAGTGCTCAGGATTATGTTCCAACTGGTGGATCCACAAATCCATAAATACCTAAATGATTGGCAGTGACGATAATGACTATTGAAGCCTGGGAGATGCTGCTGGATATGCCTTCTTTCATCTGCCCTAACCCATTAGAACAGGAAAAGGAGTAGGAAAGCTTTCTGCTCCTACCTACTACCACTTCCTGGCTCTTCCCTAACCACTATCAGTCAGCAACCAGTCCTTCCTGGAGGGTTTACTCCAGCCACGCATGTTCTGGTATTTGCCATCTACTGACCCCCTAGGCCATTCTCCTTTCTTTTCCAAGTATTCATTTAAATCCTGGCTCCTGGTATTCCTCCCATCATAACTCCTGAACAAATACTTTTAGACTTCAATTTACATGTTGATATCCCCTTAAATAACCTTTTTCTTTAGCTCAATAACTCCTAAAAGTCTTAATATCTGTACCTTCATTCCACTTGAGCCCACATAGGATACCTTTGGTATCACCATTGTTAGCATCATGATGGCTAAAAGTAATATTCACTTTACATATTTTAGCTCCTCAATACCTAATTCTGAAACTCCTTCATGTGACCTTAACCTCTTGTTCTTGTTTCTCTCTCAGGGCCTCATTTCTACATCTGACTTTACTCTACCTTACTCCTTCCTACTTTTCCAGGTCATCAATCGTTTTCTGATCTCACTTTTCTCCCTTTAAAATCTGGTGCTTTTAGTTAACCAGGCTGACTTTAAATTGTCTTACTTACTTAAATCTTGTCCCATTATCCTATCCCTGCTCATCCATTTATAAGCCCAAACCTTGGATCACTCCCACTTTTGGTATTTTCTGATTCTTTTCATATACCACAGACACTGACATCCTATTTGTTTCTAAAGCATAATTAAATATTAAAGAACATGGAGATGAATAAATAATGACTTTAATATGGAAAATCATGATTGATAATTATACAGTCATGAATGACATGAACAGGCTGAACATGGGCTCATGTTCATAAGCTCGTTTTAATATTTTTAGAACCTGAGGTTTAAAACATGGTAAATTTAGTATAAGAGAAAATAAATTTTGGGAAGCACTGTGGTATTCTTGGAAAAGTATTGGACTCAAGAGTCAAAAGACCAGTGTTTTTAAATGCTAGTTTTCTTATTTACAAGGTGTATTATTTACTATGTATGTCACAACCTCTATAAGCTTCATTTCATCTATAAAATGCAGAAAATATATGTGTTACTTACAACATGGGGTGAGAAAAGTGCTTTTGAAACCATAAGTCTCCAGATAAGTATGAAAGGCTAAAATATAAATGAAGACTTCAATAAAGAGATCCACAGTTATTATGGGAAGCTGGGACACTTCAGGGAAAATTTACCCTAAATTTTCAAGGCTGACGTACACCATGGTATAAACCAGAAGTTGGGAGCCAGCAGCTGTGAGGCCACATGTGACTCTCTAAGTCCTCAAGTGTAGTCCTTTGACTAAATTCAAATTTCACATAACAAATGCCCTTAATAAAATAATTTGTTCTGTGAAGTTTGGATTCAGTCAAAGGGCCACACTTGAGGACTTAGAGGGTCACATGTGTCCTGAAAGCCGCAAATTCCCCACCCCTGGTATAAACCATGCCTTTCCTACATAAAATTTCACTATTTTAATTATTAGTGACAGAATACTGGGTTGGGTTCTGACAGAGGGGGTAACTAAGACATTCTTATGATTGTACATGAAGGGCTTATTAATAAATTATTTGTACTTCCATTTTCTTCATTCTTACAACCCAAAATTGTATTTTACTATTATGGATTAGGTTTATTTTCTTGAATACTTATTGTATCTTCACAAGCAAAATAGTTCCTAACATAAAAAATTGATTGAGTGCTTAATTATACATGGTAGTATGCTGAGAGTAATATTTCCTTACATATGCTGTGTTGTAGGCATGCCCCTTTTATCATAACATAACTGGTGCTATGAAAACACAATGGTAGGTGAATCTACTCACAGGGGGCAGTTTCATAAGGATGGTGTTGTAGTCTGATCCTGGAATTCAAGAAGAGACAGAGCTAGAAATGTCGCTAGTAGGATTTATTGAAAAGATACATGTTACTGGTGGACATTCTCATTCATAAAGGATGCATGTAGGCATTTGAATTCTGCTTCAACTGCTAACCCTATCACTTACTCAGTGAAATGAACATGCACATATTACTACTCCCAGGACGCTGGCTCCTTGTAGCTATAGCCTGAATGCTGGAGGGCCTGTAATTTTTTTAGGGACTATGGTATTTTATAAAGGAGGTAGACAAAGAGAAGCTCATTCCTGGCCAAAGAAAGCTATATTCCCATACCTAAATAGGTAGGCAATTAAATTGAAGTCTGGTACAGTCTCTCTGGTCTTGGTGGCTTTTCCCTGAATAGCCAGGAAAAACAGTTGATTGGTATATCCCTTTTTTTTCTGCCTCCTTTACAGGAAAAGATATAGGAAAGAAAAGAGAACAGAGTGAACCCTAGAAGTCTACATCAGATAGTGAGGGAAATTAATGCCCCCAAGGTGTGCTAGCTTAGATGGTCACCAACCCTTGACTGTGCCTTGGTTGACAAAATAAATATCTTTACAGTATAGTTACACGTGGTGTAGTAAGTAGAGTATAAGAGTGAGAGTCAGGAAGGCCTAAATGCAAATCCTTCCTCATATATTTAGCTAGTTATATGACCCTGGCAAGCCACTTTGCCTCACTTTCTTTATCTGTAAAATTGGGATAGTAATAGTAACTACTTTATAGGGTCATTATGATGATTGCATAAGAGGACATGTCTAAAGTTATTTTATTTTGATGCTTTTGTTTGTATATTTGGGAAGGGAACCTGGGTTTTCATAGGTAAAGGGAACTTCTGTGAGGAAACCACTGCCACCACAGATCATCACTTGCTCTCCAACTTAAAATCTTTAAGAGTCCCCTGATACAAGTGACTGAGCTAGGGTCTCAGAGTCAGAATCTTCACTTTGCCTTCAGCAGATGCCCATCTCTGATGCTCTAAGGCTTGCCTGTGCCCAATACAGCCTCCACTGGATGGTCAGCCAATAATGAGCCTTCATAAGCATGTGAGCAAGCAATTTCTTCCTGCCCAATACAGGTCTGTCATGTGCCTCTCCTACTCCCAATTCTGCTCCCATGTGGTAAATCCTTGGCCTCTAGGCCAAAAGGTGGTTTGTATTGTTGATAGAACAAAATATATAGATTATTTAAAAATGTTGTTTATCTCAGCTTTTTAAATTTCTGTGTGTATATTTCATAATGTACATAATATATGCATATAATTTACATATAAATGCAAAAATATTAGAGAGTGCTTTTCTTAAAACAATGGAGTGCATAATAAAAAAATTGGAAACAATTGTTCTAATTTCTAAGAATTTAAGGCTCAAAATTGGAAAAAATGACCAAAAAAGTGAAAAATGTATTGCTCACTCACAACTGTATCTATGATGTAATTGATCCAATGTTCCCAAATATCAAATTTGGGGTGTTTGAGTAATAAAAATGAATCATGTTCTCTCAGGTCAAATTGAACAGGACCTTAACCTGAGATCTGTGGTGGTAAAACGTCTACAAAATGTGCTTTGCCTCACTGATGAGTAGGTCTGTGTGACAAAAGCATGAATGTATTTGGAGTACTTGAGGCTCTACATATAGAAATAGAACCATCAGATAATTTCCTCAACTTGCTTCAGGTATCTTTTTGAGCACAGCAGCATGGTAGGCATCTGCCAGCCTCCCTCCACCACCTTGCCTGAGCTGGTTTGGAGAGTGGGAGGGTAATTCAATCCAAAAGGATATGGAAAGGTCTTTGGTAGTGACCTTGAATATCCCTGGCAGGTGACAGACGGAAAGATCCCTTCTATCACACCACCAGGTAGGAATCTCTTATCCCTCATCATGGGTACCCCAAGGTCATCTTTCAATGAAGAGAAAGCTGTTCTTTCCCTTCTCACTTTAAAAAATGTACTAAAGTCCAACATCTTGGGATAAAATCCTTAACAGGACCATAGGAAATACAAGGCAAGTATAATCAGTAACCACCCTATAGCCTATGTGCTAGGCAACAATGGGGCAGGGGAGGAAATAATACATACTGTATTAGTCTGTGCCCTGTCAGATAATAACAGTAAAATTTGACTTTTTGACATGCTACTAAACACATCTTATGACATTTCCAACTGTAGTATTGGCAGCTTTTCTGGAACAATGCCTGTGGCAGAATTACTAATTTATCAGCATTACCATACAAATCCTTTCCTAAAATCTCAATCTCTCTCTCTCTCTCTCTCTCTCTCTCTCTCTCTCTCTCTCTCTCTCTCTCTCTCTGTCTCTCTCTCTCTCTCTCTCTCTCACTCTCTCTCTCTCTCTCTCTCTCTCTCTCTCTCTCTCTCTTCCCTTCCTATCTTCCTTCCCTCTCTCCCACTATCCCTTTCTTTCTTCCTTCCTCTCTCCCTCCCTCCCTCTCTCTCTGTCTTTCTATGTTTCTGTTTCTCTCTGTCTCTCTCTCTCTTACTTTCGCTTTCTTCTCTTCTCTCCAAAAGAATCTTTATTTTTATTTTCCTCATTAGGAGTAAATATCTTTCTCAGGTTAAAGTATCAGTTTAGGGAATAGATCATCCAATTCAGAACCATCCAAGACCACTTCTAAAAAATACTATTGTGTCTGAGGACTGTACTAAACTTATTCTCCTGTGTCTGTCCAGGAAGTTTACCTCTTTGCATCTTTTGCCTTTTGCGAATCCTTCCTTCTCACAATCTGACCTAAACGCAAGCAGCAAAGCCTGTATCTCATCTTCCCCGGTTTGAGGAAAGAGGAGAGATAGACTTTTTTTTCCACCTTCATGTCTCCACCCTGTCCTAGTTACTCAAATTTGTGGAGTTGCTCAAAGGGAGTCCAATCAGGCACGTGTCACAGTCAATGTCAATTGTATTAAGAGACAAGCAGGCAAGGCTCTGGAGTTGAACTGTGTTGTCTCTGTAGCCTGCACACAGAATGAAAGCAGGAGAGAGTCAGGCTCTTTCTGACTCATTGTGTGTTCCCTTTGAAAAAGGAATTGTGATTTTTGGCAGAGGAAGGAAGGAACTAGGACAAAACATGGGAAGGAAGAATTTGTTTTTTCTTTCCACCAGCCAGCTCTCTGGTTCTTGCTGCCAAGAATATAACTTTAATTTATAAGACACACACAAATCTAATTATATATTATTTTAAATTTAATTTGGAGAAAATACCATATCTTTGGAATCAAACTTTCTGACTATTTTGGGGGAGGAGGAAAATGTGCACATAAGGCAATTGAGGAGTTCTGGGGAGCAGGGGAGGCCTCTTGATGCAAATGCTACCACTTGTGGGTGTATTTTAATCAAATAAATATGCATGTTTAACAAAAATGAACTTCTCTTGCTGAATTATTTCAGCTTGTTGGTAATCTAATACCTGCATATAAATAATTGGCCCACAAGGAGGGCATTTAGGGTGATTGCCACTTAGAATGAATACTGGTTCCTTTCACAACTTAACTAAGACTGAAGATAAGTGACTCCACTCATGGATATGGCAGCAGCACAGAGTAGTGTTGGTGACCTTTCAGATTGTCAATCAGCAAACATTTGTTAGATATTTACCATACTCCATGTGCCAAACTCTGGGGACACAAAGAAGGCATGAGAGGACCAGTATCTACCAAAGTTCTTCCTCTCCTCTCCTTTCCCTCTTCCCAATAAGGATTAGACTAGAATTTCCCCTAAAAATGCCAAAGCCAGGTCTCGATGGCCCTGAGTTGAGGACGCTGAGGCTCAAATTGTTGTCTCTCTTGACATAGTTTCCTGTTGACCTTTGACTATGTTGATGTGGCTTCTTGATCACCTAGGGACATAAAAATTCCCACTCATATGAGGTTAGTGCCTTTACATACACCAGAGGTGTTTGAAGACCATTTGAGTTACCATACCTTGACCTGTTAAAAGATAGAAACACAGGCTACTAAAACTAAGCATTACAGTATTTTTGTTGTAAGTCCTTCCTAGGTTAGAGCTAAGCAAACTTTCTTTTGATAACTCTGACCTGAACTATATGTATCATATTATTTTATTCCAATAATTTATTTATTATTTATTTCTGCATGAATTGGCAGGGTTTTGTCTTCAGTCCCACCTTCATTACAAAACAATGTCCCTGGCCACAAGAAACTCACATTTTAATAGTGGAGTCAACATGCAAAAAAAAATACAAGATATATGCAGTGTTCATGGGTGTAAATCTCAGAGGGCAATCATTAGCAGGAGAGGAACTGGTGAGGAACAAGGGAAAGCTTCCTCTAGAATATGGAATTTAATCTGAGCCATGAAAAGGGAAAATAAGAGGCCAAGAAATCCGGAGATGTAATGTCCTGTGTGAGTAACAGGAAGAAGTCACTGAATTGTAGAGTAAGGGAAGGGGAAGAAAGGGTAAAACAAGCATGAGAAGGGAGGCCAAGTTGTGAAAGGTTTTCAAACCAAAAAGAGGATTTTATATTTGATCCTGGAGGCAATAGGTAGCCACTTGAGTTTGAATAAGAGGTGATGTAATCAGACCTGCACTACAGGAAGATTGCTTTGGCAGAGGGAGGATGAGTTGGAATAGGGAGAGATTTAAGGTAGGGAAACCAGTACTTAAATTTCAATGAGCCCATGATCTCATTAATGGGGAAGACTTTTAAGAATTATTTTGTTTTCAGTTTTCTACAGTCACTTCCATATATCTTAGATTTTTTCCTCTCCCTTCCTCTTTTTTCTCTCCTCCCTCCCCACTTCCTCCCTGAGATGGGGTACAATCTTATATAGGTTCTACACATACATTCTTAAATACATATTCACCTTAGTCATGTTGCATAGAAGAATTAAAATGAATGGGAGAAACCATAAAACAAAGCAAAATATAATACAAAAGAAAACAGTTTGCTTCATTCTGCAATCCAATTCTGTATTTCTTTCTCTGGATGTGAAAGGCGTTTTGCCTCAAGAGTCCATTGGGAATTTTTTATGTCCTTGCATTGCTCTGAAGTTCTAAGTGTACCAGAAAAATTCCTCACCCACTGTGGTTGTTGCTGTGTGCAAAGTTCTCTTGGTTCTGCTCCCTTCACTCAGCATCAGTTCATATAAGTCCTTCCCGACCTCTCTGAAGTTGGGAAGACGATTTTAAATGATGCAGAGTAATGGATCCACATCACATGTTCTCATTATGTATATTTTGAGTTTGTTCCAACCACATCTTTCCTCTGTGGAGATCTACCCAATATGCTGGAATCTTTTCCCTAGGTTTCTCATCATTTTGTATATTTCCTAGTACAGCACTTTGGCATCATCCCTGGACCACCTCCTTTTCTAACCATACTTATTTTCCTTGATGTCTTATATGGCATTTTTTGCTCATGTTATCATAGATAATATGCTACAAGTTATTTGTACCCACCATGATTCTCTCTCTTTAGGAAACTTTCTCTTTTAATTCTTTTTAGATAGTCATATTGCATTATTTGAAAACATTTAGCATACTTAGGAGAATATTATTACTAAAATTACGGATTTTGGTGTTAGGCAGCAGGACGGAATTATTGGAAACCTTATGAAATTTCCCAAATGCAGAACTAACTTCTCTCTTGTGTAATTCATATGTGTCATCAAGTGAAAATCTTGGATTTAGGGCCACATCATATTGTGTGACCTGAAGATGAAACAACGGTTCAAAGTAGTAAAATTGTGGATTTTATGCCAGAAGTCAGCCTATTTCTTCCATAGGAAGGTAAACTCAAGGTCATACCAGTCTAATCTGGAGTTAATTTTTATGAAGTGTCAATTTTCCCTTCTGATATGACTGATAAGGCCAGTTTCCTATTTCCCTTGCATAATACACAAAGAGATCAACAAAATCTTTTTTTTAAAAGAGATATCCCTTGAACTCTGAAGAAACAGAAACAAAATTCCTAATCCTAATCATAGAACTGAACAATTAGATCGAAGAGAATTAATTTGACTCAGAAAATCCAATGAGAGACAGAGAATTCTCAGTGTTGTGAATGTGCAAGCCACTGGTTCAAACTTTTTCTTTTCAAAATAGATTTATTGATATATTCTCTTTTAAAGTACCTGTATTTCCCAATATGTCCTTCTCTTCCTTCATATTTAGCACATTGAAAAAAAATATCATGTTACATTCAGTCAGTACTCAATACCTACAGACCTCTGCCTCTCTAGATTGGTTTTTCTCTTCTACCTAAGAAAATTCTTTGTTATTAAAAATGGATCTTGATGAGGAAAGAAGGGAGGTATGTTAGGAAAGATAGATGCTTTAAAACAAAATATATCAATAAAATACATTTTTAAAGGAAAATTCTGAAGGATTCCTCAAGAAAAAAATCATTCAGGACTTATATAGCTTATTAGGAAGTTTTTCCTTCTATCACACTAAAATCTTAATCTGTTTCAATGTACTCTAATTGCTCTTAATTCTGATCCATCAGGCTAAGATGAATAAGTGTAACTTTTCTGTTACAGGACCATCCTTCAAATACTTAAAGATGGCTATCATAACCCTCTACATTCTTCTCTTCTCCAGGCTATCCATCCAAAGAGGTTCTTTAACTGAAATCATAAGGCATGAACCTTCACTATATTGGTTGTCTGCTCCCTGGATGGTCTCCAAACAAATGTTCTTTATTTATTTATTTTTTTTGGCATTTATCTTAATATTTATTTATTTATTTTTGATTTTCAGCATTCATTTCCACAAAAGTTTGAGTTCCAAACTTTCCCCTAACTCTCCTCTCCCTGACCCCATAATACTTTGCATTGATTACCCCTTTCCTTCTATCACACCCCTCCCTTCTTTTATCCCCCTCTTCTCTCTTTTCTTGTAGGGCAAAATAGATTTCTATACCTCATTAGCTGTATTTCTTATTTCCCAGTTGCATGTAAAAACAATGCAAACTTTCATTCCTAAAACTTTGAGTTCCAACTTCTCTCCCTTTGTCTCCCCACACCCATCCCCACTGAGAAGGCAAGCAATTCAATATGGGCTATATATGTGTAGTTTTGCAAAAGGCTTCCATTATAGTCTTGTTGTGTAAGACTAACTATATTTCCCTCCATCGTATCCTGCCCCCCATTTATTCTACTCTCTCTTTTTACCTATCCCTTCCCAAAAGTGTTTACTTCTAATTACTCCCTTCCCCTATTTGTTCTCCCTATCATTCCCCCACCCCACTTGTCCCCTTATCCCCTACTTCCCTGTAGTGTAAGATAGATCTTCATATCAAATTGAATGAGCATGTTATTCCCTCCTTAAACCAAATGTGAAGAGAGTAAGCTTCACTTTTACTTCTTGTTACCCCCCTTTTCTCCTCCATTGAAAAAAGCTGTTTTTGCCTCTTTTATGAGAGATAATTTGCCCCATTCCATTTCTCCCCTTCTCCTCCCAATATATTCCTCTCTCAATCCTTAATTTTATTTTTTTAGATATCATCCCCTCTTATTCAACTCATCCTGTGCTCTCTATCTATGTGTGTGTGTGTGTGTGTGTGTGTGTGTGTGTGTGGTGTGTATATAATTCCTCCAACTACCCAAATACTGAGAAAAGTCTCAAGAGTTACAAATATTATCTTTCCATGTAGGAATGTAAACAGTTCAGCTTTATAAAGTCTTTTATGATTTCTCTTTCTTGTACCTTTTCATATTTCTCTTGATTCTTGCATACAAAAGTCAAATTTTTTCTTCAGTTCTGGTCTTTTCATCATGAATATTTGAAAGTCCTTTATATCATTGAATGACTATTTTTCCCCTGAAGTATTGTACTCAGTTTTGCTGGGTAGGTGATTCTTGGTTTTAATCCTTTAATCCTTTGACTTCTGGAGTATCCTATTCCAAGCCCTTCAATCCCTTAATGTAGAAGCTGCTAGATCTTGTGTTATCTGGATTGTATTTCTACAATACTCAAATTCTTTCTTTCTAGCTGCTTGCAATATTTTCTCCTTTACCTGGGAACTCTGGAATTTGGCAACAATATTCCTAGGAGTTTCTCTTTTTTTAGGTCTCTTTCAGGAGGTTATTGGTGAATTCTTTCAATATTTATTTTACCCTCTGCTTCTAGAATATCAGGGCAGTTTTCCTTGATAATTTTAAGAAAGATGATGTGCAGGTGCTTTTTTTGATCATGACTTTTGGGTAATCCCATAATTTTTAAATTGTCTCTCCTGGATATATTTTCCGGGTCAGTTTTTCCAATGATATATTTCACATAATCTTTTATTTTTTCATTCTTTTGGTTTTGTTTTGTAATTTCTTGGTTTCTCATAAAGTCATTAGCTTCACTGAACTCCACTCTCATTTTTAAAGAATTATTTTGTTCAGTGAGCTTTTGAACTTCCTTTTCCATTTGACTAATTCTGCTTTTTAAAGCATTCTTCTCCTCATTGGCTTTTTGGACCTCTTTTGGCAAATTAATTAGCCTATTTTTAAAGGTGTTTTAAAGGTGTCTTCAGCATTTTTTTAGGTCTCTTTTAGCAAACTGTTGACTTGTTTTTCATGATTTTCTTGCATTACTCTCATTTCTCTTCCCAATTTTCCCTCCACCTCTCTTACTTGATTTTCAAAATCCTTTTTTGAGCTCTTCCATGACCTGAGGCCTTTGCATATTTATTTTGGAGGTTTTGAATGCAGAAGCCTTGACTTTCTCTGATGGTATGCATTATTCTTCCTCACCTATAATGATGGATGGAAATACCTTTTCACTAAGAAAGTAACCTTTTATAGTCTTATTTTTTTCCCTTTTTTGGGCATTTTCCCAGCCAGTTACTTGACTTTTGAGTCCTTTGTCAATAGGAGGGTATACTTTGGGGACCTGTAAGTTCTCAGTTACACCAAGGTGGCATAATCAAGGGAAAGAGATTTACTCCTCCCCTGGCCTGTGTACTGGTCTGTGAGCAACCAAAAACTTTTCTGCCCAGAATCTGTGAGTTGAGTTCCCTCTCCACAATTGCCTCCAGCTCCACCAAGCCAGCGCTCCTCCTCCCCTAGGGCCATATTCAGGACTGAGATTCAGATCAGTGGTTCAGTTCTCCCAGGGGCTTTAGGTGGAGGGCTCCAAAAATGGATGCTGATGCAGTGGCTGCTGCTGGTGGTCCAGACCATGTTCCCTTGCCCTGGGTAAAGGAGCTTTCTCACTGACCTTTGAAGGTATCTTTGGCATTTGTGAGTTGAGCAATCTGGGAACTACTGCTGCTAGTGGCTCCCTAAAACCTGTTCCCAGTCCTGTCCCTGCCACCACTGAATAGACCACACTGGTCTGTGCTCTGCTCAGCACCTGGTGTGATAGACCTTTCCTGTTGGCCTTCCAGGCAGTCTTGGGCTGGAAATCTCAGTCTGTTGTTTTGTGGTTTCTGCTGCTCTAGAATTTTTTTAGAGTAATTTTTATAGGTATTTTATGGGCTATGTGGGGGAGCTTCTACTGGTCCATCTTTTTGCTCCACCATCTTGGCCAGTTAGAAAATGCCCT
The DNA here is from genome assembly GCA_023548195.1 of Bettongia penicillata ogilbyi. NCBI lineage: Eukaryota > Metazoa > Chordata > Mammalia > Diprotodontia > Potoroidae > Bettongia > Bettongia penicillata. Next base: position 584,363 of record JAJHZJ010000602.1, on the reverse strand, counting down.
TCTTTAAATATGAAATCCAATGACACAAATATATTGTTGCTACTTAAACCAGGAAAAACCAAAACAGAGAAAGAAAATTGCAGACCAATTTCCCTAATGAATAATTATGCATAATTTTTAAATATAACACAAGTAAAGAGATTATGGTAATTTGTCACAAGGATAATATACTATGACCAGGTGGGATTTATACCAGGAATGGAAGGCTATTTCAATATTAGGAAAACTAGCAGCATAATTGACCATATCAATAACAAAATTAGTAGCAGTCATGTGATTGTCTTAATAGATGCAGAAAAAACTTTTTGACAAAATATAGAACCCATTCCTATTAAAAACACTGTAGAGCATAGGAATAAATGGAATTTTCATCAGAAAGGTAAATAGTATCTATATAAAATCATCAACAAGCATTTTATGTAATGGGAATAAGCTATAATCTTTTCCACAAGATCAGGGGTAAAGCAAGCATGCCCATTTCTACCACTATTACTTAATAGTGTACTAGAACTGTTAGCTTTAGTAATAAGAGAAGAAAAAGAAATTGAAAGAAATAGAATAGGTAATGAGAAAACAAAACTACCACTCTTTGGAGATGATATGATGATATACTTAGAGAATCCTAGAGAAGCAACTACAAAACTACTTGAAACAATGAACAATGTTAGCAAAGTTGCAGGATAGAAAATAAACCTGCATAAATTATCAGCATATGTTTATATTCCTAATAAAGCTCAGTAGCAAGAGATAGAGAAATTCCATTTAAAATAACTGTAGACAATAAAAATATTTGGGAGTCTACCTGTCAACATAAACCATGGAATCATATGAATAAAATTACAAAACACTTTTTACACAAATAAAGCCACATCTAAATAAATGGAAAAATATCAATTGCTCATGGGTAGATTGAGATAATATAATTAAAATGACAGTTCCACCTAAATTAATTTATGTATTTAGCACCATACCAATCAAACCACCAAAAATTATTTTATACAGCTAGAAAAAAATAGCAAAATTCATCTGGAAGAACAAAAGGTTAAGAATATCAAGGGAATTAATGAAGAAAAAATTCAAAAGGAAGGTGGCCTAGCTGTACTAGATCCCAAACTGTACTATAAAGCAATAATCATCAAAACTATTTGGTACTGGCTAATAAATAAAGTGGTGGATCAGTAGAACAGGTTAGGTACACAAGAACTGGCACTGAATGACTATAGTATTCTACTGTTTGATAAACCCAAAGACTCCAGCTTCTGGGATAAGAACGCTTTATTTGACAAAAATTGCTGGGAAAACTGGAAAATAGTACAGCAGAAACTAGGAATAGATCAGCACCTCACACTGTATACCAAGATAAGATCAAAATAAGTGCATGATTTGGACATAAAAAGTTATATGAGAAACAAATTAGAAGAGCAAGAGATAACTTGTCATATATACGGAGAAGAGAAGAATTTATGATCAAATAGGTGATAGAGAACATTATGAAATGCAAAATTTATAATTTTAATTACATTAAATTTAAAAGTTTTTTGCACAAACAAAGCTAATTACAGCCGAGATTAGAAGGGAAGCAGAAAGCTGGAAAACAATTTTTATAGCCAATGTTTCTGATAAAGGCCTCATTTCTAAAATATGTGGAGAATTGATTCAAATTTATAAGAATACAAGTGATTACCCAATTAATAAGTTGTCAGAGGATATGAACAGGCAATTTTCAGATGAAGAAATTAAAACTATATGTGATCATATTAAAAAATGTTCTAATTCACTCTTGATTAGGGAAATGCAAATTAAAACAACTCTGAGGTATCACCCCACACTTATCAGATTGGCGAATATAACATAAAAGGAAAATGATAAAGTTTTGAATGGATGTAGTAAAATTGGAACACTATTGCATTGGTGACAGAGTTTTGAACTGATTCAACCATTCTGGAGAGCACTTTGGAACTATGCCCGCAAGATAACCAAACTGTGCATATCCTTTAATCCAGCAGTGCTACAACTAGGTTTGTATCACAAAGGGATCATAAAAATGGGAAAAGGACCTACATGTAAAAAATATTTATAGCAGCTCTTTCTGTTGTGGCAAAGAATTGGAAATTATGGGGATGCCTATCAACTGGGGAATGGTTGAACAAGTTGTGGCTTATGAATGTACTGGAATACTACTGTGCTATAAGGAATGATGAGCAGGCAGATTTCAGAAAAAACCTGGAAAGACTTACATGAACTGATGCTGTGTGAAGTGAGCAGAATCAGAACATTGTAAAGCAGTAAGAGCAACATAATATCCTAAGTAACAATGATAGACTTAACTCTTCTCAGCAATAACATGATCCAAGACAATTCCAAAAGACTAATGATGGAAAATGCTATCCACATCCAGAGAAAGAGCTATGGTGTCTGAATACAGATTAAAGCAGACTATTTTCACTTTTTTTCTTTCTTGTTGTTTTTACCTTTTGTTCAGATTCTTCTTTCACAATATGACTAATGGGAAATATGTTTAAGATGACTGTACATTTATAACCCATATCAGATTGCCTTTTGTCCTGGGGAAGGAGGAGGTAAAGGAGGGAGAGAGAAAAATTTGAAAATCAAAATCATGTAAAAATGAATGTTGAAAACTAAAAATGAAATAGTGTGAAGTCCAAGAAACAACACAATACTCCATTTTAGTTCTGTTTGAACCAAAGTGCGGGACTATCAGCTCTCTAGTCTTGTACAAGGTAGTATGGTGATATGTACTCCGGCTCTGATTTCAGAGACCTTGACTTCAAATTCTGCCACTGCCACTCATGGTTACTAACTATATTATCTTGAGAAAGTCATTTATCTTCCCTGGGTCTCAGTTTCCCTATCTGTAGAAATAGTGGGTTCAGTTTGGTGGTCCCTGAGGTCCTTTTCAGTTCTATGATCCTATGAATCACAAAACAAATGTTTATCAATTAGCAATAGATGGCACAGTGGATAGAGTGCTGGGCCTGCAGTCAGGAAGAACCTGAATTCAAATCCCACCTAAGACCCTTACTAGCTGTGTGACCTTGGGTAAGTCATCCTTTGTTTGCCAGTTTCCTCAGCTGTAAAATGGGGATAATCATACATTTAACTCACAGGGCTGTTGTAAGGATCAAACGAAATAATATTTGTAAAGTGCTTCCCTTACTGCCTGGTACATAGTAGGTGCTATATAAGTGGTGGTGGTGGTGGTGGTGGTAATAGTAGAAGTAGTAGTAGTAGTAGTAGTAGTAGTAGTAGTAGTAGCAGTAGTAGTAGATTTTGCCTTTGTTAATACTCTGTTTTATCTAAGGATTTTTTTTAATTGTCTTTCAGTTGATCTGTTTATACATAAAAAATACCTTAAAATCCCCAGTAATTAGCTCTAAGAATATAAGAACAAAGACAAATTCATATCAATCGAGTTTAAATACCCTATGAAGGAAGTAGCTAGGAGTGAAATAAATATACAACATTTTTTTTGTTCAGTTTTGTCCAACTTTTCATGACCCCATTTGGAGTTTTCTTGGCAGAGATTGTGGAGTGGTTTGTCATTTCCTTTTCCAGCTCATTTTACAGAGGAGGAAATTGAGGCAAATAGGGTTAAATGACTTGCTCAGGGTAACACAGCTAGGAAGCTCCTGAAGTCAGATTTGAAGATCAGGAAGATGAATATTTCCATCTCCAGTACCACCACAATATCCACTGTGCCACCCAGATGCCCCTAGAACATGAGAACTGGCATACTACTTTAGCAATTACTAATGGACTTGAGTCTCTGAAATTACAAATACATAAGGGACAGCCTTAATGAGGATTACATATGCAAAGTGTAGTTTAGGATATACACATGTTCTTAGCAAATATCACTTGGTTACAACAAGCATAACCTTATGACTAAGCTACTTTTCGTGGTTGAACCTTAAGATAGTCTACATATTTGAAATATAAGAAAAACAACACTATTAACACAAAAGGAAAACTGGAACAGGGGAGGAAAATGAAACTATGGAGTTTCCTATCTCTTCAAAGAAATTGTAGCATCAAACTACAGAAACATATTCATCTAATGCTGACATTTTGTGTTTATGGTTTTCCATATACAAGTGAATACTTACATATCTCTTGAGGTTAATAAATATTCTGGATTGTGTAGTCTATTCAAGTAATTCTATTATGCTATGGCTAAACTTATTTCTCTTGAATTGGCCAGTAGGGATTTCTTATAGGACACCCTGATGGGAATATCCATTGAAATAAAAGAAATAAGCACATTTTGAACCATTAGGGAGCGTATTCAGATTTCCCAAGTGGGTAATTATGTTAAGGATCCCCACATTTTGTTTTTTCTTACTGTGAGAGGAGATGGAAGGAGAACTCTTATAGACCTGCTCCTTCTGTCAGGTAAAGATTATGCTCTGTTTCTTTCAGGAGAATAATAATTTACCTTTTAGCTGAAGGAATGCCAAGAAAATTTCATCTATTTAAGGCATTGCTTAAAAATTCTGAAATTGAAAACAGTTGTGTGATTATAAACTGATTTAGCACAGTCAGTTGTGACATGGAGGATTTTTTTTATTTGAGTCTAGTAAGCAAATATTAGGAACACTAGCATGTGATAGTCAACCATGAGTAAGTTTTGTTGTTGATGGTATTCAGTCATTTCAGTCATTTCTGACTCTTCATGGTCCCAGCTGAGATTTTCCTGGGAAAGATACTAGAGTGGTTTACCATTTCCTTCTCCAGCTCAATTTACAAATGAGGAAACTGAGGCAAACAGGGTTAAATGACTTGCCAAAGGTCACACAGCTAGTAAGTGTCTAAAGCCAGATTTGAACTCAGGAAGATGAATCAGACTGACCCTAGGCTTAGTATTCTATCCAGTTGGCCACCTAACTGCCCTTATGAATAAGCAGTCTGAGCTTTAATGGAATATATATTTTATATAAAATTCTATAAAAAAGATATTTTATATAATAAAATATCACCTTCTAAATGAAGTTTTTCCTGATTGAGAATCAGTGTGGTGTGGTGGATAGAAAACCTGCCTTATAATCAGCAAGGTCTTGGATTCAAGTTCCACACCTGGCATATATTGACTGATTTATTGATGCTGGGCAATTACCTTTACCACTCAGTGCTCTAGGCTACTATTTAGAAGTATAAATTACAAAAAAGGTGCTGGCTTGCATTGATAAAGAGAATTTCTACAACTAGGAATTCCCTATACCACAGAAATAACAAATCTAGTCCCTATCCCAGATGCTAAGTCATTTTCCTCACAATTGCCTAATATGGCTACCAAAAAGTTCAACAAATTATCAACATTTCAAATTAAATATTGCAACCAGCACAGATGATAAAAGAGGCAGCTGTATAACCCAGCTTACTTGCAACTACTTGAACCTAACCTGAAAAGTGATTAGGAAATCAAAGGAAAAAATAGTGGATTATCTTTAAGGCCCAAGGTTGCAAATTCAACTTGTAGATTAGAGAACAGAGTAGAAATTGTGAGATAGACCAGCAGTTCTGTCACTCTAAATCTGATGAGTCTTCCAGCTAACTGAGAGGTTGGGGTCAGCAACTCTCTATGAGAGTTTCAACCAGGGACTAATCTGTAGCTGTGTTACCTAATCCCCCCAGGAGAGTCTTGATCCTGGAAAGTCTCAGAGAACAGTGATCAGATGTTTACCTTGATCAGACTTGATAGGACTATCTGAAAGTTTGCAGCCCCCTACCCTGAGCTAACTCTGTGATCCTTGAAGAATATAGCACTCTTGCTGTCCTGGGGAGAGGGGAGAGAATGGAGGGAGAAAAAATTCAGAACTCAAAATCTTAAACAAAAATGAATGTTGAAAACTATCTTTATATATAATTGGAAAAAATAAAATGCTATTAAGTGAAGGAAAAAAAAAACCCAAAGCATTCAATGCCTGAAAAACATAGTGACAGTATGTCAGATAAGATGGGTGAGAAAGATAAAGCTTTGAATGGTCCCATCAGAAGTGCACAGATAAAATTGTTTTTACATATAATTGAAAAAAAATGATTTAAAATAGAAAAAGAAGTGCATAGAACCTGGCCCTAATAAAAGAAGTCCCGATTTAAGAAGTAAGGCTTGATGAAAAATTAAACAATGAAATATAAAGTGCTATTATAATGGTAAGGATGATCAAAATACAAACCCAGAAAAAAGTAATTTTAAAACATATACAAGAAAAAATCTTGAAGAGAAAACACAGGTTAGCTATAAGATCAATTAAAATTTCTAGAAAACATGAAGCAAATTTTTATGATGATATAAATGAAGTGACTAGAGGAGAAAACTGAAAAAGAAATGAGAGCTTTGGAGGAAAGATTTTGAAAAAGAATTGACAGGTTAGAACTAGAAATACAAAAATTTACCCAAGTTGTATCTTGAAAAGTGGACTCCTTGAAAATGAGAAATGATCAAATAAGTATTCTAAGACAAAGAAAATCAAACACTTGATGGATTAAATGCCTATGGATTTCCAAAAGATTGTGGAATTACAGCAGGATGGTCCAGAATGGTTCAAGGGAGAATCTAGAAACATGAGGAAATAAGTTAGAAGGAGACAAAGACTAGCAATAATTCAGGGAAAAAAAAAACCAAACAAACTTGAATCCACAATAGCAAGCCTCTCCAAAGAAGTAAGAGATCAAGAGACAGGGAATGCAAACATATTCAAGTGAAAGACTTTGAGATAAGAGAAGCAAAAAGGAAAAGTATTCAAATAATACATAGATCTCTGCGTGTAGATACAGTTTAAGATCCAAAGATTTCTCAAAAGAACTATATAAGTAAAAAAAAAAACTAAAACAAATCAAAACATGAAAACCATCCTGTGAGAAATAATACAAGAAAACTGACTAGAACTGCTGAATAGATAGAAGTTTGAATGGATAATAAGAAAAAAGGGTTCCATTTCGGATGAGTGATTATGGAAATGATAACAGATCTGGAACGTAAAAATTATTTTAACAATAAGAAAAACAGAGGAAACGTATAAACTTGGGAAATTTGTTGTTCAGTCATTTCAGTCATGTCTGACTCTATGACCCTATTTGGGGTTTTCTTGGAAAAGATGCTGAAGTGGTTCACAATTTCCTTTTCCAACTTGAGAAAACTGAGGCAAACAGGGCTAAGTGACTTATTCAGGGTCACATAGCTAGCTGAGGCCAGATTTGAACTCAGGAAGATGAGTTGATCCTGATTCCAGACCCAGTATACTAGCTACTACACTACTTAGCTTCCCTGCAGCTTGGGGAGAGCCTCCATGAATAGACAGTGGCCAGAAATGGTACAATGCTCTTGAGGAACAACCAACATAGTGTGACTAGAATATACAGTGCATTCAAAGAGCAATTTGGAATAAGAATGGAAAAGAAGAGTGGAGCAAAATTGTGGAGGGTCTTATATGTCAGATTGAGGGATTTGTATTTGATTCTCTATGGATTATGCTTACAGTATTTATTTAATACATCTGTTGAATTTCTAGCAATATGTCAGATGCTTTGAGGTATATGAAAAAAATTACAGTCATGTCTCTTGCCCTTAGTCTTGGTAATGTGATTAGGTGGGGATTCCACTTATCTATAAGCTGTTTAAATACTAAATAGTAATTGTTTCTCTTTTATCCAGGAACCCTGAGGATCTTCTCTCAGTTTGAATTTTTTCTTTATGAAAGGGGATATCCCTTCAGCAATTACTTAAGTTTATTCATAAAATGTGTGCATCTTCCTTCCCTTCCCTTCCCTTCCCTTCCCTTAACCCTTCTCTTCCTTTCCCTTTTCCCTTTCCCTTTCCCCAATTGCACCCTGAAGCTCATACATTGGAAAACACTAGGCCCCTGCCTGTCTTTTTTTTTTTAATAGTTTTATTTATTTTTAGATTTTGACATTCATTTCCACAAATTCCCCCCACCCCATAACACTTTGCATTCTGATTATCCCTTCCCTCAATGTGTCCTCCCTTCTATCACATCCCACCCTTCCCTTATCCCCATTTCTCTCTCTTCTAAATTTTAGGGCAAGATAAATTTCTATACCCCATCCCAGTTATATGCAATAACAGTTCTCAACGTTCATTTCTAATACCTTGAATTCCAACTTCTCTCCCTCTCTCCCTCCCCACCCATTCCCACTGAGAAGGCAAGCAATTCAATACAGGCTGTATGTGTGTCATTTTGCAGAAGACTTCCATAATAGTCATGTAGTATAAGACTAACTCTATTGCCCTCCTCCTACCTTGTCCCCCCTTCTTTTCTATTCTCTCATTTGACGTTGTCCTTTCCCAAAAGTGTTTACTTCTAGTTACTCCTTTCTCCCATTTGCCCTCTCTTCTGTCATCCCTCCCTTCTATCATCCCCTTCACCCCACTTGTCCCCTTCTCTGCTGCTTTCCTGTAGTGTAAGATAGATTTTCATATCAAATTTAGTGAGCATGTTATTCCCTCCTTAAGTCATATGTGAAGAGAATAAGCTTCACTTTCCCCCTCTCACCTCCTCCCTTTGCTTCTCCATTGAAAAAGATTTTTCTCATCTCTTTTATGAGTGACAGTTTGCCCAAGTCCATTTCTCTCTCTCTCATGCCAATATTTTCATCTCTCACCCCTTAATTTAATTTTATTTTTTTTATGGATATCATCTCTTCTGATTCAACTCAACCTGTACTCTCTATCTGTGTGTGTGTGTGTGTGATCCCTCCACCTACCCAAATACTGAGAAAAGTCTCAAGAGTTACAAATATTATCTTTCCATGTAGCAATGTAAACAGTTCAGTTTTAGAAAGTCTTTTATGGTTTCTCTTTCCTGTTTACCTTTTCATACTTCTCTTGATTCTTTTGTACAAAAGTCAAATTTTCTCTTAAGTTCTGGTCTTTTCATCATGAATGCTTGAAAGTCCTCTATATCATTGAATGACCATTTTTCCCCTTGAAGTTTTGCTGGGTGATTCTTGATTTTAATTCCCAGTTCCTTTGACTTCTGGAATATCCTATTCCAAGCCCTTCAGTCCCTTAATGTAGAAGCTGCCAGGTCCTGTGTTATCCTGATTGTATTTTCACAATACTCAAAATTGTTTCATTATAGCTGATTGCAATATTTTCTCCTTGACCTGGCAATCTGAAATTTGGCCACAATTTTCCTAGGAGTTTCTCTTTTCAGGTCTCTTTCAGGAGGTGATTGGAGAATTCTTTCAATAATTATTTTGCCCCCTCATTCTAGAATATCAAGGTAGTTTTCCTTGATAATTTCATGAAAGATAATGTCAGACTCTTTTTTTTTTTTTTGATCTTGGCTTTCAGGTAGTCCCATAATTTTTAAGTTGTCTCTCCTGGATCATTTTCCAGGTCAGTTGTTTTTCCAGTGAGATGTTTCACATTATCTTCTATTTTTTCAGTCCTTTGCTTTTGTTTTGTAACTTCTTGGTTTATCGTATAGTTATTAGTTTCCCTGAACTCCATTCTGATTTTTAAAGAACTGTTTTGTTCAGTGAGCTTTTGAACCTCCTTTTCCATTTGGCTAATTCTGCTTTTTAAAGCCTTCTTCTCCTCATTGGCTTTTTGGACCTCTTTTGGCAATGGAGTTAGCCTATTTTGATTTTATTTTTTAATATAAATTTATATATTTAACTTTTTACATTCATTTTCACAAAATTTTGGGTTCCAAATTTTCTCCCCATTTTTCCTCTCCCCCCATCCCAATACACCAAGCATTCTAATTTTCCCTATCATCAATCTGCCCTCTCTTCTATCTTCCCTCCCTTCTCTTGTCCCCATCTTCTCTTTTGTCCTGTAGGGCCAGATGACTATCTATTCCCCATTACCTGTATTTCTTATTTCCTAGTAGCAAGAACAATACTAAACAGTTGTTCCTAAAACTTTGAGTTCCAAATTTTCCCCATACCTCCCTCCCCACCCATTCCCTTTGGGAAGGCAGGCAATTCAATATAGGCCCTATCTGTGTAGTTTTGCAAATGACTTCCATGATAGTCGTGTTGTGTAAGACTAACTGTGTTTCCCTCCATCCTATCCTGCCCCCCATTGTTTCTATTCTGTCTTTTGATCCTGTCCCTCCCCAAGAGTGTTGACTTCAAATTGCTCCCTCCTCCCATTGCCCTCCCTTCCATCATCCCCCCCACCCTGCTTATCTCCTTCTCCCCCACTTTCCTGTATTCTAAGATAGGTTTTTATACCAAAATGAGTGTGCATTTTATTCCTTCCTTTAGTCGAATGTGATGAGGGTAAACCATGTTTTTTCCTCAGCTCTCCTCTTTTTCCCTCCACTAAAAAGTCTCCTGCTTGCTGCCTCTTGAATGAGATATAATTTACCCCATTCCATTTCACCCTCTCTCCTCCCACTACATTTCTCTCTCACCGTTTACCTTAATTTCTTTTAAGATATGGTCTCATCCTATTCAATTCACTCTGTGCTCTCTGTCTCTGTATGTGCGTGCATGTGTGTATGTGTGTGTGTGTGTATGTGTGTGTGGTCCCACCAATTACCCAGATACTGAAAAGTTTTAAGTTACAAAAATTGTCTTTCCATGTAGGAATGTAAAGAGTTCAACTTTGGTAAGTCCCTTATGACTTGTCTTTGCTGTTTACTTTTTCATGCTTCTTCTCATTCTTGTGTTTGAAAGTCAAATTTTCTTTTCAGCTCTAGTGTTTTCATCAAGAATGCTTGAAAGTCCTCATTTCTTTGAAAGAGCATTTTTTTCCCCTGAAGTGTTATACTCAGTTTTGCTGGGTAGGTGATTCTTGGTTTTGGTCATAGTTCCTTTGACTTCTGGAATATCCTATTCCACGCCCTTCGATCCCTTAATGTAGAAGCTGCTAGATCTTGTGTTATCCTGATTGTATTTCCACAATACTGGAATTATTTCTTTCTAGCTGCTTGCAAGATTTTCTCCTTGACCTGGGAATTCTGGAATTTGGCCACAATGTTCCTAGGAGTTTCTCTTTTTGGATCCCTTTCTGGTGGTGATCGATGGATTCCTTCAATACTTATTTTGCCCTCTGGTTCAGGAATCTCAGGGCAGTTTTCCTTGATAATTTCATGAAAGATGATATCTAGGCTCTTTTTTTGATCATGGCTTTCAGGTAGTCCCATAATTTTTAAATTGTCTCTCCTGGATCTATTTTCCAGGTCAGCTGTTTTTCCAATGAGATATTTCACATTCTCTTCCATTTTTTCATTCTTTTGGTTTTGTTTTGTGATTTCTTGATTTCTCAGAAAGTCATTAGCCTCCATCTGTTCCATTTTAATTTTGAGAGAACTATTTTCTTCAGTGAGCTTTTGAACCTCTTTTTCCATTTGGCTAATTCTGCTTTTGAAAGCATTCTTCTCCTCATTGGCTTTTTGAATCTCTTTTGCCAATTGAGTTAGCCTATTTTTCAAGGTGTCATTTTCTTCAGCATTTTTTTGGGTCTCCTTTAGGAAGGTATTGACCCATTTTTCATGCTTTTCTTGCATCTCTCTCATTTCTCTTCCCAGTTTTTCCCCCACCTGTCTAACTTGATTTTCAAAATCCTTTTTGAGCTCTTCCATGGCCTGAGCCCACTGGACATCCACCTCAGATGTCTGGGATACAGAGACTCTGACCTCCACGTCTTTCCCTGATGGCAAGCATTGTTCCTCCCCATCAGAAATGAAAGGAGGAAACATCTTCTGTTCCCCAAGAAAGTAGCTTTGTATGGTCTTATTTTTCTTCCCTTTTCTGGGCATTGTCCCAGCCAGTTACTTGACTTCTGAGATTCCTCTCCACCCCTGCCTCGATCTGCCCAGCTAGTACTTGATGTCTGAGATTCAAATGCTGCTCCTCAGCCTCAGGGCTTTCAGTGGCAGGCACAGCTACTATTCAATGTGAGCTTAAGTTCTGGTGCTCTGGTGGGGCAGAGCCACCTCCCAGGCTCAGTTCCTTCAGGGGGTTTATGCAGAGACCTTTGGTAATGGACCCAAGCTCCTGCCTCCTTGGGGAGTCCCGGACTGCTGCTGCCTCTGCCACTCCCTCTGCTGCTGCCTCCCGAGGGGGCCCAAGTCACGGAGTCATGGAGACACCCTGCTCCCCTCTTGGCCAGCCCAGATGTCTCTCTCACTGACCTGTAGCACCTGTGGGTGGAGGGACCTTCGCAGCTGCTGGAGATTCCGTCCCTGAAGCCTGCTCAGATCTGCTTCTCTCAGAGCCGCATGGCCAGGGCAGCGCAGGGGTGGATTCCGCTGTCTGGTGCACAATGGATCTTTGGGGATGACTTTCCAGGGCTCTCTGGAATGAAAATCTCTTCCACTGTGTTTCTGTGTGGCTTACACTTCTCCAGAATTTGTGGCGAGTTCTTTTTACAGAAAATTTATGGGTTGTGGGTTCGGAGCTAGCATACATGAGTCTTTCTACTCCACCATCTTGGCTCCTCCCCCAGCCTATTTTTAAAGGTATTGTTTTCCTCAGCATTTTTTTTGATTCTCCTTTAGCAAGCTGTTGACTTACTTTTTGAGCTCTTCTAAGGCCTGAGCCCATTGCATATTTATTTTGGAAGTACTCGAGGCAGAAGTCTTAACTTCCTCTGACAGCAATCATTGTTCTTCCTCATCCAAAAAGAAAGAGATACTGGTTCACTAAGAAAGTAACCTTCTCTGACCTTGTTTTATTCCCCTTTTTTGGGTATTTTTCCAAACCAGTTACTTGACTTCTGAATCCTTTGTCAAGAGGAGGGTCCTAGGGGTCCTTCTCCCCCCAGGACCATGCTTAGGGCTGAGATTCAGATCAGCTGCTCAATTCCCCCAGGGGCTTTGGGTGGGGGTGGGGCCACCACTGAGGGCTGAGGTTCAGATCTCCTGCTCAATGCCCCCATAGGCTGAGTCTCTGGGACAATGGACTCAGGCTGCTTCCATGACCACCATAGCTGTCAGCAGCCTCTGCCAGCACCTAGGGCCAGTGCTTGCCCAGTTAGTAAAGCCCTCCCACACTGACCTCTGAAACTTTCTTTGTCCCTTGTTGGTTGAGGGATTGGGGACTCTCTCTGCTGGGAATTCTGCCCCAGAGGCCTCCTCAGGTCCTCTTCCTCCCCATGCCATGTGGCCAGGGTTGGGCTCTGCTCCACTCAGCAACCTGTGGGATAGACCTCTCCTGTTGGCCTTCTAGGTTACCTTTGGCTGGAAATCTCTTTTACTCTGCTGTTCTGTGACTTTTGCTGCTCTAGAATTTATTGAGAATCATTTTTTACAGGTATTTTGTGGGATGTGGGGGAATTGCTAGAGTACATGTGTCTTTCTACTTGGCCATCTTGGCCCTGCCCCCCCAAGTCTTTCTTTTTCTTTGCCTCATTAAAGGGGCCATCCCCTTATTAAACAGGCCTATTCAATGAGTGAGGATTGCCTCATCCTAAGTGAGTACGTGAATAGACCTTGGCCTAAAGGGGCCAAGGTCTCTCAATGTGTCCTGGGTCATCTTCAGTCATCCTGATGAATATCTGGCCACTAGATTCAGATGGCTCTGGAGGAATATTGAGGCTGGGTGACCTTGCAGAGCCCTCACTCACTCAAAACAAAGTCAAGTGCAAGTCATGTCTTCATTTCTCTGATGATATGGTCTTCTTCAGCAATGAAGGACAAACACAACAATGATCTGTGAGTATCTCACTCAAAGTGAGAATGCTATAAGACTTTGGCCTGAAAGAGCCCTTCCTCACTCAAATCAAAGTCAACTGCAAGTCATATCATCCTCTTGATGTCATGGTCCTCTTCGAGAACAAAGGACAAACATAACAACAACAACAAGATGGAGGTTGTAATGGCTTTCTGCTCTTCCAGTTGGCTCTAGCAAGAAGAGTAAGTCTCAGAAAAGTAGTCCATGTATACAAATCTACTGGTAGAAGTCACATCAATGCTTTTTTTATGTTTGTTATTGAGCTAGAAATTTACCTGAGAGTTCCTGCATTTGCTACTATCACATACGTCCTATTCTTGCTTTCAAGTGAAATATGTGTATTTATACTGTGAGAATCCTGTTGGCTAAAAATGATTTCTAGGTAGAGTCAATACTGATCTTTAGAGAAGATAAAGTGTAAATATATAAAATATCTACAGGACACCACAAAATGTTGAAACATTTCAACTGTTTGGTGCTAAAGAAAATATAGCATATGATAAAGTGGATTGAGAAATTGGTATGTTTAAGTTAAATGTCAAAGGAATGAATAGAAATCCCAGGGAAGCTGGAATAGAAGAGAATGTGATATGAATATTTTGTGTGAAGCAGCATAGGTTAGAGTGTTATAGGAATTCCATAAAAGGAAGAATCATTTCAGGGCAGAGTTAAATTGAAATAGACTCTATGTTGTAAGTGAGTCTTCAAGAAACATATGAATTGGGTTGGTAGATAGGAGAGGTATTCCTTTTTGAAAACGCATTTTAATGATTTTTTTTCACATCATGAAAATTTATCCAACGATCCTTTCCCCTCCATTTTTCTAAGAAATGTTCCATATAACAACAGTATTTTTAGAGAAAAAAGAAGAGGGGAAAATCAACAAAATTGATGACTAGATCAAAAAAGTCTAATATATACATACAATGCAATGCAATCATGAACCTCCTACTTCCTTGAAGCATTGGGGTGGGATAATGTTTTCATAACTTCTTTTGAGTGATCCTTGTTTGATTTTGTAATTTTGTCAGTTCATGTTTTATTTTTGGGGGTGGGAGGTGGTTTGTTCTTTACATTACAGTTGTATACTCATTGCATATATTATTGTCATGGCTCTGCTTATTTCACTTTGTATCAATTCATACAAATCTTTTTGTGCTTTTCAGTATGATCATATTTTTTTCCCTTCTTGCAGCACAGTAATATTCTAATGGATCCCTGTACCACAATTTGTTTAAACACTCTCCAATCAATGGTTGGCTGCTTTGTATCCTAAGTAATTTGTGTTTTAATGTTTATCAAAAAATGTGTGATGGAGTTCCATTGTTTCTGATTCTCACTTAACTTCTTATTACTATTGGTAACATTTCCTGAACTATATAAAAATAATGAGGAGAGTGGGCATCCTTGCTTTATTCCTATTTATTGGGCAAGCTTCCAGGGTATCCTCTGTGCATATTACACTCCCTTTCCATTTTTAGATGTTTTATGATGTTAAACAACAAATAAATGGCTATATTTTAGTCAATTAATCAATCAACATTTTTTAGGCACCTAATATATCTCAGGCCCTGGACTGAACTGTGGTCATACAAAAAGTGGCAGACAATCTTCACCTTCAAGGAGCTCACAATCTAATGGAAAGAAAACAAATACGTACAAACAAAGCTATACAAGGATGAATAGGAAAAGATTAAGAGAAAGAAGGCATTAGAATTAAGAGAAATTGGAAGAGGATTCTTATAGAAGACATTTTAAAGATGGAAATGAGTGAGGAAAGCATTCCAGGCATAGGGAGAATCAAGAGAAAATCTCCAGAGCCAAGAGATGGAGTGTTTTCTTTCTGCAACAGCAAAGAAACTAATTTTTCTTAGCTTTGGAATTTTATTTAATTTATTAATTCCTTTTTAATTTATTTCTTTCCTTCTTTTTCCCCCAGTTGTCAACTAAAATATCCTTTCTTCTCCTCCCTTTCAACCTGTTTTACTTGTTAATTTCACTTGATTCTTTTTTTTTCTTAAAAAAGGATCTAGTTCCCTTTTCATCATTTATTCATTATTCTTTTCATTATTTCTTTTTCCCTATCTATTCTATATTTTTCTTTGATTCATGGCCTTGATATTGACTTATTCATTTATTTGTCTCCATACTCTTCATGGAAGCTTTCAAGTTACATATTACGTTTCCTCCTCTAAACAGTTTCTACATAATTACCTTCTAGATATTTCTTTTTGTCTCCCTTTTTCTTTTGTGTGTCAGCTTTGTAAATACCTCTTCCTGAAGGAAATAAAGCAGATATAAGTATTGTCTCATAGTGGGAATTTTCCCATGCCTCTGATTGTGCATTTCATTACTGTCTCTATCTTCCCAATGGTCTATTTTTCCCCCTCACTCTTCTCTATGAAATCTCTCTGGATCCATAGTTCTCATTCTTCTGGGTGTCCATTGTCCATAGGAGCTCTGATTCCCCTTCTCCTGAATCAAGACATCCTTGGAGGCACAACAATCTCTTATAAATTATATAGTAAGCATCAAATCCTTGAAGATTATATCCATTATCAGGTCTCCATCTCCTATTACAGAATCTCTATTATCTCCCATGGGGATATTTATCAGTAGGACCCTCTTATATCACCAAATTAAAATTTCTCCCTTTCTTTCCCCTGTTTCAATTCCTTTGCTTACTAGTTCACCCATTTTCCTATAGCTCTTCTTCCAGAGAGATTGTAGGAGTCATTTTCCCTTCATTGCTAAATATTCACTTTATTAAAGTATTTCACACATTCCCTCTCTTTTTTAATTTACCCTCTATTTCTACACATCTGTCCCCTAAAATATGGATTCACATGTATTTGGGGTTATCGTGAAGTTCAGTACATGGTATTTTATTCCAGGATCCTCACTCCCTCATCACTTCTTTTAAAAAAATCTACTTTCACTATAGTCTCCTTCTATACTTTTAAGAAAGAAATCTCTTAAAGGTCCTTCTATTGCTATCTTATTGTTATTAATTTCATAGATGTCTTTCTCTATCTTTTTTTCCCCTTGTGTAATTTCTTTCATTATCTGTACCTTCTTTGGTTTCTGCTTTGTTTTTTACCTTTCTTGTGTTTCTATTGCCTGGGGTATTTGCAAAGCAAATAATCTGCAAAGATCTGGTTTTATTTGCGTGATGCTTCAAATGCCTTTGTTATGGATTGTTCATCTTTTTTTCCCCCACTGATTATTAGACTCAAGTTTACAGAGTCTACCACCTTGGGTTCTATTGAGCTCTTTTTTTCCAGAACACTTTCTATTCCCTTCTTTGCCTTCTGGTGGATACCGCATAGCCTTGTATTATTTTAAGCTCTTTTCCTTTAATTTGAATTTTTTTTTCTCCTGGTCATTTGTCAGTTTTTTCCTTGGCCATAAAAATTGTCAAAATGCAACCATTATGTATCTTGAAGTGTGTAGCGTAATTTTGTTTTCTGGGGAAATCTGTTGATTCTTTCAGTTGGCCCTTTGGTTTCTATTCAGAAGTTCTGATCAGTTGCCTTGTATTTTATTTCTTGTATTATGGTTTTCAGGGTTCTCTTTTTGTTTTCACTTGTCTTATTCTTCTGTTAGACCTCTAACATTTAAATTGTTTTTATGCATTCTGTTTTCCAGAAGAGTATCTTTTACATGTGTAGAGATCATACTTTCTTTTGACATGATGCTTTTTTTTTTGCTTTTCTTCTTCCAGATTTCTTTCATTTCTTTGCATTTGAATTCCTAACTAATTGTTCTTCTGTTTCTTTGGTGAGATTTGTCACCACAGATTAATGGGTTCATGCTATTTCTATTCTGCCAGCTATTTTTGCTGTGCATGCCATAAATTCTGCCTTCAGGTTTCACATGTCTCTTTTGAGCCATTTGGGAACATCCTGGTGTATGTCCATAATATCATGGGAATCCACAGGGTTCTTTGCATCTCCACTGCAGATTCATTCTCCTTTGTCTCGTAATATTTACTCAGAGATGTTTGGGTATTTTCAGTTGATGCTGAAGCCATAGTTCCTTCCATATTAGTATTTTTCCTGTTGGGTAGTAAGAGTGAGAAAAATTGTTTAAGTTGGGTAAACAATGAAAAAAAGAACCCATAAGTTTTGTTGTACTGATTTATAATCATAATATTCCATGGAGATTTTCAAATAATTTTAGTTTTTGGAAAAAATTAATATGTTGAGGCAAGGAACTGAAAGATAGATATTCCTGTTCATGTGTGTAGGAATGTAAGAATACACAAAATTTTAAGGATGTACTGTATAGGCTAATATAGGAGCCATATTCACCTTTTCTTCTTATTCTAAACTTGGTGTACCTGCCATCATCAAAATAACTTTCTCAGAAATATCTTTTCTTCAGAACAAGATTTATAATCAAGTAATTCCATTACTGGGTGAATGAACATCCCATAATTAGATAATTCTTTGAGAAATTCAATAATCAGGGATGGGGAACCTGTGACCTCATTGCCACATGTGGCCTTCTACATCCTTAGGTATGGTCTTTTGACCGAGTCCAAGTTTTACAGATCAAATCCTTTTACTAAGGGATTTCTCTGTGAAGTTTGGATTCAGTGAAAGGGCTGCACTTGAGGATCTAGTGGGCCACATTTGGACTTGAGGCCACAGATTCTCCACCTTTGATAGTCCCTTAGATTAGATCTTTTGTCCCAAACTCTGACTTCCACACATAAAAATAGTCATACCTGCATACACAAATGACCTAGTATTTTGAGTGCTGGGGACATATGGAAAATAACTCCATCTATGTAAATGCAGACTTGCTCAGGGTCATCCAGCATAAGTGTCAGTGTGAAATTTGAATCCAGATTTTCTTGGTCCCAGAAACAAATGGCAGATAGAAAATGGAATCATATTGACCTACATTTTCTCTACTTCCATAGCATTTCCTAAGTTGGTAACATATCTACCTTCACAGAAGTAGATCACACCATCCATATTTTCCTCATAATTTCTTTAGGGGGCAGTCTGAGTAAAGGGTACATTAAAAAGTAAGAGAAGGGACCTGGGGGGAAAAATGTTTGGCCTACCCAGCATGAGTAAGTCAACGAGCCAACATTCCAAATGTTTTCATTGATGGTTAAGTAGAATTATTCTGTAATTTGTCTAGGGCCCCACTGAAAGTGAGTCACTGAGAACTGAATATTTATATTCTTCCTGACCTCAAAAATTTTAAACCTTGGATAAGGTCATCTAAGGAGACTGTGGAAAACTTCCATGCAACTTATTGGCAGATAATTTTGCTTCTGATTTCAACAAACTTGGGCTGTGACGCATGCCATCTGGCTATTGGGGAAACTCAAGTGCATATTAACTGCCTGTGTGATCGACATTCCTGCCATTTACTTGTAAATTATAGCACCTGCAAATGAGAGAAAAAAAGTATATGTCTTATGATTCACTCTGAGAGGCTGGGGGAAGGGGGAGTTTAATGACACAATGCTGGTTCATCGACTTTTTAAATCTCTCTGATTGGTACAGCTGTTTTTTCCCAAACCCTTTTGAATGTGCAGTGTAGTATGATAGGGGAGTGGAATACCCAGGAGATAATCCAAGCAGACATGCATGAAGACTAGGGTGGTCTCCTCCCATTCCTTGAAAATTTTTCCAGAACATTTAAAAGTCAAATGGGGCTATTTCACATAGTTCCTAAAATAATCAGTTCCTACTCCTCTCCCCCGAGAGAGGTATATCTGAGGATAAGAAATTTGTGAAAAACAAGTGAGTCCGATTAGTTTTAACAACCTAAGTTTCCATGCCAGTGGCAGCTGTGGCATGGTGGATAGAGGACTGGCTTCTGAGTCAAGAAACTGTGAATTCAAGTCCTTCCTCTGACACATATTGGCTGTGTCCATGGGCAAGCTAGTTAACCTCTCAGTAACCCAGACATTTCTCTGAGACTATAAGTTACAGATGATTTGCCAACATCATCTGCCAATTGGTAGAAGAGATTTCAACACCAATGAAGTCATGGGTCTGGACAAAAAGAAAACAAAAACACAAACCATCAGAAGCCTTGCACAGACCTAATATGGGTCTAGTCTTTAGCCCAACATCAATAAACATGGTAGTCCTTCATATAGTCTTTCCTCAGTCCCAGAACAGAAGTCTGACTGTGTCTCTCCCCTCCTCAAGGACTCTCAGAGGTCCCCTAATGAATCTAGGAAAATGTGCAAACTCCTCATCTTGATATTTAAAGTTCTTCACAGATGGACTCCAGCTTACCTTTCCAGGCATTTTGGACATTTTTTGTCTTCATGTATTCTATATTCCAGGCAGATTGGCACACTTGTTGTTTAATGATTTCAACATTCCATCCTCTCAGTTTGTCTTTTCACACAGTTTCCCAAGGCTAGAATTTACCGGGAAAGAAAGGGGAGGGAAGAGAAGGGAAGGGAAAGGAAGGGAAGGGAAAGGAAAGAAGAGAAGGAAAGGGAAGTAAAGGAAGGGAAGGGAAGGGAAGGGGAAAGGGAAGGGGAAGGAAGCATTTAGGTACTTACTACCCCAAATCTATGCCCAACCTGTGGTAGAGCATTCTGAGCTCATATTGATCTGATCAGCCACAGTCAGACACACTGAAATTGCACTTTACAATGGTGATGTCATTTTGGTCCTCTTTGAAGACGAAGGACAACAACCAACCAACCGACTGACCATGTATCAGGCACTATGCTAAGCACTTTATAAATATTGTCGCATTTCATTTGATCAAACACAGCGGGTGCTTCATAAGTAGGTATCAGAATGGATTGGATTCAGTTTAACAAGAAGCGTTTATTAATTGTCTAAGTGTCAGGAATTATGTTGATGTTATAAAGACAAAAAGGAAATAGTCTCTGTCCTCAGGGAGCTTACATTCTATTAGAGGGAAGCAACATATACACTAAATAAATACAAAGAATAAACAAATTAAGTATAAAAGTAATTTTTAGGAAATATTCTAGGCAATTGGGACATTCAGGATAGACTTTGTGTAAGTCCTGGAAATCCAAAAACATAGACTGCAGCCAAATAAGGAAGGATTTTAAATGCCAAAAAGAGGAATTTGCATTTTATCCCAGAGGCAAGCAATGGAGAGCTGGAGAAATTATGTCTTTGGAATATCGATTTGGAAGCTATATGGAAGATATATTAGACAAAAGTGCTTTAAGTTGGAGGGGTCTCTACTCTTTAAACAACTCAAAGAATATTGAAGACTATAAAAAATGCTTCAAATAATCCAGGTTCACTAACTCTTTGAATCAAATCATGCCCCATTAGTGCATGTTGACATATAATTCATCTTTCTCACATTTGAACAGGAAGCATACCTACAAGGTGGATACTATTTTTGGGCCCCAATACTTACATTATAAAGAGTCTGCCATTTTCGGTCTTTCTAAAGTCATTTTACTTCATAAAAATCTTGCCTTATGCTTAATTCTGTTCACATTTATGGAGAAATTCTTTATAACTTTAACTTCTACTTAGATGTAAACTGAGAAATATTCTCTTGTTTCATGAATAAAGGTATTATTTCCCCAGTTAGGACATAGGGGCATCAATTTAAAGTTGGAAGGTGCTCTAGATGTCATTGTGTTGAACTTTTCTTTACAAATCAAAGTTTGATCAAGTGACACTTGCATCTTTGCTATTCTTCTCATAAAATCCTCCATCTCTGAACTCTGGACATTTCTCTCTCCTTCCTGGTCTCTGCTTCCCTGGCTTCCTTCAAGTCTCAGATATCCTTATCTTTTTTATTTATTTATTGTATTTTATTTATCTTCTCCAAGAAGTCTTTCCTAGACTTCCTTATCCTTGATGCCTTCTCTCTGAAGTTATCTCCAATCAATCCTGCACATAGCTTCTTTGTACATGCTTGTTCTCATATCATATATCTGATTAGACTCTGAGCTCCCTGAGAGCAGGTACTGTCTTTTGTTTTTCTTTGTACTCCTACCACAGTGTCCATCACATAGTAGGCATTTAATAAAGTGTCTTGTTGATTTGGAAAAAAGTTAGGTGGTTCATGAACCTATTTTAATGGGAGGTTGGCATCCTGAAAAGAACACTGAATTGGGAGTCTGAAAATTTTGGTTACTACAGGCTCTGCTTTTTAGTATCTACGTGACCTTGGACAAATTACTTTCTCTTCTCTCATCTCTAAAAGACAAAAAATCCAAACAAAGAAACAAAAGAGGAGGTTTTCTTGTAAGGTCCCTTCTAACTTTAAATTTGTGATCCTGTCTCCTACTTTCATATTGTGGTAGACACTCTTTGAGGACATTACTGTTTATTGAATGGACCCTGGTGATCAACTTAATCATATAAATTAGAAATTAGTAAGCCAGTATCTATGAGACAATTCCAAGCAGTCAAAATTTTTCAATGATTGGTAGAGAGCTTTGACCACAATTGGAGAGAATACTCTCATTGTTTGGGTCATACTATCCCCAAACTTCTATGGACATTCCTGCCCAGAAAATATGGCCATCCAGGACTCCATAATGAGAATCAGCTCTATCAGAGACTGACAATCTCACTTATTCAACACTTACAAAACCAAGGAGAGTCCCCTACTCTGTCTTAGGAGGGAGAGAATGAAGCCATCAATCCCCTCAGCTGAGTAATAATTTGGGGAACAACACTGTGAAATGGGCAACTGAGGTCAGCAGTGTACCTTAATGAAGTCTTTAAATCAAAGACTGTGGCATGGAAATCAACCCCAAATGGTAAAATCTTTAAAACCTGTAGCAGCTTATCAACAGAGAAGACATATCAGACAACCAAATAAAAGGGAGAGAATGGGGTGAATAGTTCTTGTGCCTTACCCATCTCCAAAGGGTTGTTATGAGACTAAATGTCTATCTGAGGCTCTTGTCCTGATTTTTTTTTTCTAAAAGGAGAAAAAACAATGAGGGAACATATTTATTATCAAGAAAAAATATCTGTAGGAAAGCTATTACTTACCATAATACCTGGAACATAGTAAACACTTAGCAAATTTGATGCAAATAAAATATTGATATCATAGCCACTTCTATCTCTACTTACTGAAGATGTCTATTTGTTCCTTTGACAGTTAAGCTTGCCCTTTTCTAAATTTGTCTCAGTTGGATGGAATGTTGTATTTTCTTTCTAAAACACCCTCTTAATAGTTAAAATTTATGATAAATAGTGGGAATGTTTTAATCAATGTTTTATTGTCATATAAAAAAAGTTGTTCGTTTAAAAGACTCTTGCTCCCTGGACTAGAATTAGAAAATTCACACTAATTATATTTTGATTGAGAGCATTCTCCTTTCATATCTAATCTTTGAGGCTTGTAGGAAATGTGCTTAGTAATTCATTAATTAAACTTCATTTATTAATTAGAGCTGGGATTTGATTTTCATGTGGTATAAAGGTTATAGTTACTAGAAACACCAATTAAATAATCATAAGTTGATTGTATATATTGGTTAAAGTTGAGGAGAATTCATCCCCAAACTAAATTTGAAAGACTTCAGAATACATCTCAACTCACATAAGGTAGGTTTGGCTTGGTTTTGGTTGGGGTAGGATTCTAAAGCAGAGACTGGTCAAATGTATAAATGTTGCACATTTTTGTAGCCTTTTCTCTAGGACCAAGCTGTGTCTTACCACTATGGAGTTGTAAGATATTTAATTGTTTATGTACTTTTATTCAGATGCAAAAATATATTTCCCTCCTTTCCCCCTCCCACTACAACCATTTTTATAGGAGAAATCACAGTCTATAAATAGTGTTCTATGTTTCACTTAGAAAAGGTTAGCTTGAAAATAATGTAAAAACAACATGTGGCATTTAGAAAGGATGATATAGGACCAAGTCTTATTGATTGGGAATCAGCTCTGTGATTTTATTTGCATGTTGAAACTATGGTTAGTATTACAAATGAGACAGATGTTTAAGTGTATAATTTCTATAAAGCACAAACACAAACACAAATACATGCACACACATGAACACATATTATCTCCATACTTAATAAACTCCAATGATTCCCTAACATCTCCAAGATCAAAGATAAAATCTTCTGTTTGATGTAAAATCTCTTCATGACATAGCCCCATCCCCTACTTTTCCAGTCTTCTTGTGACTCTTCTTTGATCTTTGATGACATCTTTGATGACATCTTTGCTGTTCCACAAACAAGACACTCCATCTCCCACTACTAGACATTTTCTTTGGCTATTCCCAATTTCTGGAGTGTTCTTTCTTCAGGTCTCTGGTTCCTGGCTTCCTTCAAGTTCCAGATAAACTTCTACCTCCTACAAGAAGTCTTTTTCAATCCTTCTTAACTCTAGTATCTTCCCTCGATTATCATTTCCTATTGATCCTGTATCTGGGATGTTTGCAAATATTTGTTTGCTTAATGTCACTCCATTGGATTATGAGCATCTTGAAGGCAGGGACTAGCTTTTGTCTCTTTTTGTATCCCTAAAACTTAGCAGCATAAGGCTTGGTGCATAGTAGGTCAGATAGAAATAAAAGCTTATTGACAGACTAAAGCACACACTGCTACCCATCAAAAATTCATGATAAAAACAAAACAAAGTAATCAAGTATTTAGAGTTTTCTTTAACCACCCAAATTGGTGATAATTAGTCAGCATTTCTGTGACCTCATGAGCTAAACACTACACTCCTGTAATACAGCCAGTTCTAGATATTCCTCCATCTACTTTTTTGCTTCCCAATTTTCCTTTTAGAATCATCAACTGATGTCAGCTCATGCTTACTCTGTGTCCAATTTAATTATCAACCAATTCGTGCTAAAGTGCTGATATTTTCAGAAGCATTTTAATAGAGTTTTATAAGAATAGAGGGGATAGCTAACTGCCACAGTGGATAGAGAACAAGGCCTGGAATGAGGAGGACCTGAGTTCAGATCTGGCCTTAGATACTTACTAGCTGGGTGACCCTGAAAAAATCACTTTAACTCTGTTTGCCTCAGTTTGCTCATCTATATAATGAGCTGGAGAAGGAAATGGCAAATCACCCCCTTATCTCTGCCCAGAAAACTCTAAATGGGTCATAGAGAGTTGGACATGATGGAATGACTGCAAAACAACAGCAGTTATGAAACACAACAGTTAGTGGAAGTTTCTGAGAGCTTAGGATGGATGTCAATTAAAACTTCCTCATAATTAAAGTTTTCCCAAAGAGCAACAGTGTCTCGAGGGGGTGGTGGATTTAATTTCATCGGAAGTCTTTAAGCAGTAACTGGACCGGCTATTTATCAAGTATGTTACAGTGGAAATTCTTTTTAGGGCATGGGTTAACCTAGATGGCCACTGAGGTATTGTTCGTTTCTGAAATTTTATATCTTTGATTCTAATTCTGTGGGGGAAAAAGATGCAGCAGTGGGACTAATAGAAAAATAGTATTCCACATTACCTTCCTAGATGTTACCCTGGCTAGGCTTGGGAGGGCTGGATGAAGAAAGGTCTTGATTGCAAGTTTGGGAATTTAGTCTGTGTTTGAAAGGCAGTCAGGAGCAATTAAGGGTTCCCAAACAAGGGTAATGCAAGAAGGCAAATCTGGAAGTAGTAATCAAGATGGATCAGGGAGGAAAAAGATGGAGCAAATACTTCAGAACTAACCAGGTTGTGAATGTTGTTAACACCTCAAATATATATATATATATATATATATATATATATATATATATATATATATATATATATATGTATATGTATATGTATGTGTGTGTGTGTGTGTGTGTGTATATATGTATAGATGTGTGTATGTATGTAAGAGATTCGCTGAGGAATTTAACATAAGGTAGGAATTGCTTGGATCCTATCCAAATACATTTAATTACAAAAATACCCAAATAACTTTTATTTATTACCTATAATAGATACAGAGGTCAATACTTTATTGATCAAATATAGGCTTAACATAGAATTTTCAGGGAATAACTCATATCACTAACTCAGACTTCTCTAAATGATTCCACATGATTTGAGTCCATGAGGTAGCCACTGAGACTAGAAATGGAAGTCTCAGAAGTTCTGCTTAGTTACTTGTGTTCAGGGAAAGAAGCACAAAACAGAGTTGTCCAAGGTCTTAACATCCAGTCTCAGTTTCACCGAGATTAGCCTATCTTCTCACTTCCTTGTGTGAACAGTCAATTGTAGCTCTCTAGGAGTAGGGCAAGGATCCCTTTTCCCTTCACAGGAAGCCTAAGGGAGAGCTCAAGTCCCAAGCTACATACTCAGAGGAGAGAAAGAAGAGAGTGAGAGCAGAAATTGTCTTGTTCTTTGTTTTCGTTGTTTGTCCTTTGTTTTAGAAGAGGATCAATGACATCACAGGGTGATGTTTTGACTTGCGTATGAATTGGGATTAAGTGAGACAGAGTTGCACAAAATCATCAACCTCTCTTCCAGAGGCTTCAGTAAGGCTTTGTTCTATCAAAGTCTATTGGCAAAACAAAAATCAAGACAGCTGGTGATGGCCCAGAATGCGGTAGATGATCTTGGTATCTTTGATGTTTAACCAAATGCTAAGGGCTCCATAGAGCCTGCTTCAGCCACCTTCTTGGCCAATGAAACAAATAACCCTTATCTACCCATTCCACCAAGGCAAGTCTTCATATGCTTGGGGTAGATAACCCCTAACTCATCACAGGTTTGAGGCCTGTTAGTTACCCTCAAACTAGCCCTTCTGACAGTACAGTTTTACTGTGGTGTGGGCTGTACATGTTTCTTGGAACCTCCTTCTTGTCCTTTAAAATCTACTGAATAGACAACTCTTGCTGCTCAGTGGTCAATCTTTTCTTGCCCACACCTCCCCTCACAGGCCATACATATGGAGATGAATCAAAAACCTTTGGTTGTATACATATTTTATCAAAGGGCCTGCTGTAAAGAGTTGGGCAAATGAGTTTCTAGAATAGTTCCAGCTCTAGGAATAGCACATGTGGCATCAGAAGGTTTCCAGATCCAAGCATGTTCCCTCAAAGGTTTAGTCAATTTAAGAGAAATAAATTTGAACTACATGTACAAAGTTGACACAAAGCATTATTTTTAGGGGCAAAATACTAACAACTAAGGCATCAGCAAAAACTCATTGAGGAGGGGTCATATGAGCGAACTTTGAAGGAAGCTAGAGATCCTAACTGGCAGAGGGAAAGAGGAAGCACATTCCAGGCTCGGGGGACAATCAGTATAGAGATGAAGTGAGAAATGGAGTGGTGTATACTGGGAACAGCAAGTAAATCACTTTCTTTGGAACATAAAGCATGTGAGGGGAAGTAACATGAAATCCAATAGTAAAGAAAAATTTGTTTTGAGGTGTAGTAATTTTTTCTCCATTTCCTTAGGTTTATTGTGTGTATGTCTTTGATTTTTAAAATGTCTTTCTTATGAGAACAGATCTTTCAGGATTCATTTTCTTATCCAATCCAAAACTCTTTCTCATTTTATTGAATTAGTCTGTTCACATTTAAAGTTATGAGTTAGATATTTTTCTTAATTTGTTGCTAATATTTTTTTTTCAAATTAAGAATTTTTCCCTCTTCTTCTATCTTTTCAGTTACTTTAGTTTAATCTTTCTTTTTAAGGTAGCCTATTTCCAGTGTCTCTCTTCCCCTCAACCTTAATCTCCTCTCCCATTTGTTATCCCTTCTCATTTGGAGTTTTACCTGTAGTTTTTTTTTTTTCTTTCCTGTATCTGGTTATCTACTTCTTTACTTTTTTTCTCTTAGGTAGTCAAATAAATTCACCTGTTTTCTTCTCTCCTTCATGAGTCCTATTCATCTGGTGTTTTTTTTAATTTCTTTTTTTATCCCTTTCCAGAGAGGATTTCTTTTCCTCAATCTCTTCATTAGTCAACCTCTCTTTCCATCTAATGGAGACCCTTATTTTCTGGTTCATGACCCCTATGCTTATTTAGTCTCTATTATTATTCCTCATGGACTCAGAATTTCTGAGATATCCATTCTGGGTTCTCTTCTCTAAACTGTTTTTGCCATTGCCTTAATAGAGCTTGTCCTGTGGACTCCCCTTTTCTATCATGCCTCATTTCTCCTTTAAACTACTTGGGAACAGCATATTATTATTCTACATTCATTTCATTTCTGTCGTGCTATTAACCAAAGATGATTGAAATTATTTACTAGATTTGGAAGTCATATTTCCTTCTATATTAACATTTTCCTTCTTAGCTTATCTTCAAATGTTCAAGGTTTTCTTCCTCCTGAAATTTTGGCAATTTCATTGTTTCCCACCCTAATTTTCCTTTATTGTTCATTTTCTGGTTCCATCCCCTCTAGTTTCCCAGGGGGCTGAATCTCAAAGTGTTTCAGCTTCATGTGCTGGGCAATTTGCAGTTCACTACCATATCTCTCTGCTTTGAATGACTTTTGGGGGGACAAAACGGGCCCTACCTGGATGCTGGACTCTCTTTCCTTTTTCAGGCTTAGTGGGTTGCCACATAAGCTTTCTCAGGGTGTCCTGTTCCATTTCTTCTGTTTCTCAGTTCCCTGACCTGGAAATAGATAGCACTGCAAAGCTGGTGCTATTGCAGCCTAGGTTTGATTTTTGTCATTTGGAGTTTTGGATCTCTGAGGTTCTGGAAGGAGAAAGAAGTGTCAGGGTGTGAAAGATTAAGCTTTCTTTCAAACCCAGAAACATGTCCTGCTCTTTTCCTCCATTTCTCCATACAGAGCATCTCGCAGGGATGGCTGTTGAAATTTCGGCAAATTTCTGCATTTTGGTGCTTATATTTCTATAATACTAGAAAAAGGGAATGAAAACTCAGGGTTGTGATTGCATTGTGTTATAAACCTATAAATCAAGTCAGTTACTGCAATTTTGCTGCTGATAATGGAGGTAAGGGGTTGCTCAATGAGCTCAATTTAATTGTAAGTTCATGGAGATTTTTACCTTCTTTGGGGTTCCTAGTGTCCTTGACCACGGAGACAGCTGAAGTTTCCTTATTTTTAGTGTATAATTCCTGTTTTGGAGCAACTTGAGAGATTGTAAGGATGAGAAAAATGTCCAGTTTTCCATCTTGTTGATCATGGGACCCCTATAAAATAGGTTTGAATGGCAAACATGGAAATGTATATTTTTATCCTAAAGATAAGGGGGGAAGAAGTCACTGAAGACTATTAATCATGGGAAAATTTTGGCTCACCTATATATAACAGTTCATCATCTTTGTGTAGAAGGGCTTGGAGGAATATGGACCAGTTAGGAGGCTGTTGAAATAGTTCAGGGAAGAATTGATCATGGCATGAACCAGGGCAGGGGCCATGTAATCAGAGAAAAGAGGATGTTTGTGGATGCAGGAGGTGTAAATATGGAAGAGATGAGATTTGTCATCTGATTTGATGTGCATGGAGCTAGGAGGGAGGAGAAGGTGAGGGAGAATGAAGAGTTGAGGATGAATCCAAGATTATGAACTTGGGTGATTGGAAAGATACAGTTCATTTTGGTTAATTACAAAAATGAATTCTAAGTTTCCTTTGAACTTAGAACCAGTGTATGATCCCATGAACAGGTAAAAGTACAAGATCAAAACTCAAGTTCATATATGGAGTTCAAAAGAGGTAGTCACATTTACTAAACTGGAGTGACAAATTTATGCCCATAGAAGAGCCGAAAAAAAATGGTATCTGAGGAGGACATGTTGGAGAAATTTTATAATAATATCAGAAAAAAAATGCATGGCTGATCCAACTATTCTGGAGAGCAAATTTGGAACTATGCCCAAAGGGCTACAAAAATGTGCATACCCTTTGACCCATCAATACTGCTTCTAGGACTGTATTCCCAAGAGATCATAAAAATGGGAAAGGGTCCCACTTGTACAAAAATATTTATAGCAGCCCTGTTTGTGGTGGCCAAAATCTGGAAATTGAGGGGATGTCCATCAGTTGGGGAATGACTGAATAAATTGTGGTATATGGATGTAATAGAATACTATTGTGCTATAAGAAATGATGAACAGGAAGACTTCAGAAAGACCTGGAAAGACTTATATGAACCGATGTTGAATGCAAGGAGCAGAACCAGGAGAACGTTGTACACAGCCACAACCACAGTGTGCGAGGAATTTCTCTGGTAGACTTAGTACTTCATAGCAATGCAAGGACTTAAATAATTCCCAATGGTCTCTTAAGGCAAAATGCCTTCCTCATCCAGGGAAAGAACTAAGGAATTTGATGGCAGAATGAAGAAGATCATTTTCTTTTATATTATGTTTTGGTTTGTTTATGATTTCTTCAATTCATTTTAATTCTTCTATGCAATATGACTAAGGTGAAAATGTATTTAAAAGGAATGTATGTATAGAACCTATATAAAACTGTATGCCATCTCAAGGAGGGAGTGATGGGGTAGGAAGGAAGTGGGGGAGGGAAGGGGAAAATCTAAGATATATGGAAGTGATTGTAGAACACTGAAAACAAATACAATTTATATATATATATATATATATATATATAAGAATGCATGTCTGAACTTGTTGTGACACACTTTCCACCCTGTGCTTCACATGCCTTATGTTTGAAATATGCCATACCGGCAGTTTTGTGAATCTAGAAAAATCTGCTTCTGTGGATGCCAGCTGGGATTTAATAGGATGTTCTGATGTGCTACCCTGTGGGTGGGGTAAAAGTCTGAGCAGTCACTGCTAATCATGGGATTTGTAGTTCAGAAAGACATTGTTTCCTCCTATCCCAGAGAACAAACTATTATGAGATATGACTTGAGAGAGAGAGCGAGAGAGAGCTTACTAACCTAGCGGCTTTTGAATCATTCTATAAGAGCGGTAGGGCAGGGGGAGGGGAGAGATGGGAGGGACAAGAATCCGAAATAAAAAGACTGGAGAAAAGAAGTCATTTGGAGAAAGAACCGGCATAATGCCAAGATGGATACTTTGAATGGCACCAACAGCGGGCATTGATTTGGCAGAAAAGGTGTAATTCTTTGAATTCTAGGGTATTGCTGGTTTGAAGACATTTGGAAATGGGGTGGGGAAGAAGGAATACATTATCTTTTCTTGGTGAGTCAGCTACTCTTTAGAAACTTATTTGTTATCTTAAAAAATAACTACCTATATGACCTTGGACAAGTAATTTTTCCTCTTGGCCTCAGTTTTCTCATCCAATTAAATTCAAATCAATTATGGAATTTTTATTATAGATTGATCACGATCCTAGATGCTATAAATACAGACAAAATTAAACATTCCCTGCTGTCAAAGAGCATATGTTCTCCTATAAGTAAAGGGGTAAGATTAGAAGAGCTCTAAGGTCCCTTCTGCCTCTAAATTTTGAAAGTCAAAGAAAATATCATTCAGGGCCCTAAAATACCACGTAGGGTCTTTTTATAAATTAGTTTTTGTTTTTATGGTTTTGCATGTAGGGCCCTGCTTTTTAAATTGTAATTATACATGAGCAATTTAATAAAGTTGTATTATCACAGAGGCAGAAGGAGATAGTGCAAAGGGAGCCAGGATTGAATTCAAGATGATTAGTTAGGCTTAAATTCCATCTCTGACATATGCTAGCAGAGCGACTATGAGAAAGTCATTTAACTTTTCAGTAACCCCAGGCAATGTTCTAACCCTAGAAGTTGTAGGTGAATTGCCAATCTTCAGCCATGATGGAAGTTTCTATGACAGGCATTCCCTATGTTGATGATATCACTGAAGAAAACCTGTTAGTAAACAGGACTGAGTTGAAATGTTACTTTCATATTCAGCTTCATACAAAACCCAGGTCAAGGAATCAATAGAGAACTTTCCTGGGGAGTGAAAGGTACCGAGAGGGAAATTTTGAAACAATATTTAGGCAAATGATCAATATGTATAAAATTTTATATCCTATTCATCCTATTTATGCTACCTATAATATATAATACTTTCATTTCACAGAATGTAATTTTCAGGGTCCTACCATGAAAGAGGGCTGGAATTGGATTGAAAAACTGAAGACAGTTTATATTTTTATGAGGAGAAATGATGCACATGTTAATTAAAGCTCTCAACACATCTCATTTGACATGTGATTCAAGGAGACCTTGCTAGACTAACTCTTTTACACTGTAATTGCAATGCCATTAGTGCTAATACTTCTGTGTTAGGGTTCTGTTAAATATTATTTTTAACTCATTGCCTTACACCTATTCTCAAATCACTTCACTTTTCTCTCTTCAACTAGGTTGTAAATTTTCTAAAGTTATTGACAGTATCTTCTCAAAAGGAAGCCAGCCCTAGGTCTAAGTCCCTAATCAATAAATATTAACTATAAAAGAATCATAGAACAGATGTCAGTGACAATCTAGTCCTATAGTGCCACACTCCTCCCATGAAATCCCACTACAAGGTCTCCAACAAGTATCATCCAGTTCCTTCTTGAAGGGAGAGATAACCCAAAGTAGCTCATTCCATTTCCTAAATAGCTGTAATTGCTATAAAGTTTTTCCTAACAGAAACTTGAATGTGCATCTTTGCATTTTCTACCCATTGCCCCAGGATCTGTCCTCTGGGATAAAAACAAAAATGAAACAAAACAAGCAAACAGAAACCTAAGTCTAATCTTTCTTCCCCTTCTCCCCTTCTCCCCTTCCTTCCTTCCTTCCTTCCTTCCTTCCTTCCTTCCTTCCTTCCTTCCTTCCTTCCTTCCTTCCTTCCTTCCTTCCTTCCTTCCTTCCTTCCGTCCCTCCCTCCCTCCCTCCCTCCCTTCTTCCTTCCAGTACCCCAAATCCTAAGCCACAGGTAAGAACTTAGGCTTTTCAAACTGAATAAATGGCAGGGATGGTGCCTATGAAACATAATTCACTTAATCCACAAGTTTAGCACCATATTTAGGCATTTAAAAAGTTTTTTGATGAAAAGAGTCACCATCAGATTCTGATAGTGGTAAGAATTGGTCTGGCAGTCTTAGCTCATGAAATATAAGAAAAAGAGAAACTTCATAGCTACCAAAGAACTTTATATGTGGTCCTTAAACCCAACAGAAATATGAAAAATCAAAAGAATTAAGAGATGGAGATTTAGAAGCAGAAAACAGAAGCTAAGGTTGAATCTAAAAGAACAGGGGACATTGAGCCTAGAGAAGAGAAATTTCCATCTACCCTTAGAATTAAAGACTCCAAGGATGGTTTGATAGATTTGAATTGCTGGACCCCAGGGAGTGGTATTACATGCAATAGAGAGGAGCTGCAGAGAGGGAGATTTAAGCTTGATACCAGGAAAAACTTTAAAAAAACCCAAGAACAATTAAAGTACTAAAAACAGAATAAGTCTGCTTCTGAGGGTAGGGAATTTCTCGCTCTCTTTACCTGAAGGATTCTATGTAGTATCTGAGTGATCCTTTGACTTTTTTAGAGAGGATTCCCATTCAAGTATGGGTTGGTTGGACAATGGCCACTTAGGCCCCCTTCCAGTCTGTGCTATTCTCTATAGGCGTAAATCCTCATTAACATCTCCCACTACCTCCAGTACAATGTAAGTTTCTTGAAGGCAGGAACTATTTCATTTTATCTTTTTTATCTTTTGTACCTAATTTGGCACATATTTAGTGATAAGTGCTCTTTGAATTAAATTGATTTATTAGTTTTAAAAAGTAAGGAGGCTTAGGATATTCAATTATAAAGTGCCCCAAATTGAAGTTCACATGAGGTTTATGGAATAAAGCTGTGGAAACCTTGACTGGACCCCATGGTTAGACCATCTGTTATGTCAAACACTCCCAAGAGGAAAAGTGCTTTTAGAATTACTTTTTTTCTCCTTTTGAAAACAAACCCCAAACCACTCTGTTTATAGTTTGCATGCACTCATACACACATTACTGTACTTTTTGGAACACTTTAAGGTTCTCTCCTAAGGACAAATATGCACATGTGATTGTTAAAATCATTTTTACTTTATCACCTACAACATGCACTCAACATTTTTGCATTTGGAAAACATCTAAGTACCCCTGGAGTTGGTTTGCTAACCACATGAGAAAGTCAGGCATTATTTTATAGTCATACT
The DNA here is from genome assembly GCA_023548195.1 of Bettongia penicillata ogilbyi. Lineage (NCBI taxonomy): Eukaryota > Metazoa > Chordata > Mammalia > Diprotodontia > Potoroidae > Bettongia > Bettongia penicillata. The sequence goes on along the minus strand of JAJHZJ010000602.1, from coordinate 550,647 downwards.
TGCTTTCTGACCCAAAACAATATTATTCAGCGAGATCACCGACCTTATTCATCCAAACTTGGCTGGGTGTGATTTCTGTACACTGCCAAAAATTCAACCTTCTATTAAAGAGGGAAGGTTGTATTTTGTTGTTTTTGTTGTTTTTTCACTAAGGATATTCAGAAGAAATCTCCATAGACTCTGAAGGCAATTGTAAAATGCCTTGATAAATTGAAAGATAGTTGGAACAAGTGTTATAGGTGACTATTTTGATGAAGGCAATATCATCACTGTCATAAAACACTTCCTATGTTTATCACCTCAGACTTCCTATAGCATTTTGTTTGTCAGCTCTCACATGCATTTCATAGAATCCTATAGTTAGAGCATTTTAAAATTGAAATTCAGCACCACCTTGTCCAACCTATAACTTGCCAATATGCCCTCCTACAAAATGTGTGTGTGCTTGTGTTCATCCTTTGCTGCCAAAGAAAACCATGCCATTAGAGAAATAATGACATGTAAACCATGAAGGAAGGAAGAAAACAGCAGCAAGGAGAGACAGAGACAGGTACAGAGACTGAAAAAGAGGGAAGATGTGAGAGAGAGAGAGAGAGAGAGAGAGAGAGAGAGAGAGAGAGAGAGAGAGAGAGAGAGAGAAAATGAATTAGCAACTAGGCTTTGATAAACCCAGTTGGGATTCAAATGGAGCTACTTGACTACGCCTTAAACCCAAATCACTCGGGCTCTTGCTGATTGGCCAATAATAGATCCCAACCAAAGCCACATTTGGTAATTATTTGGGTTTTGATGGTTCAGATTGGGCATAAATAGCAATTATTTCTTTTCTGGCTATAAACCCTGAGAATTTTCCCCTCTCAGATTGATTGGTAGCCTTATTTATTTATTTTGAATAGGAGAACCAGGCCATCTTTTGCCTCATTTCTTACCTAGCTTTGAATTACTGAATCACCAAGACAAACTGAGACCTGGAAAAGACCTTATCCTAAAAAGGCCAATGTTTCCCTCTTGCACCTGGGGCCACCTCCATCCTGACCTGTGTCTTGCCCCTGGACTCAGATGACTCCTGAGAATAGAATGAAGCCAATGACTTTGCACAGCTCTGCCTCACTTAAATCCAATTCACTTGCAAGTCAAGACATTACCCTCGTTATGTCATTGGGTCTCTTTGAGAATGAAGGATGATGAACAAGAACAAGAAGAAGCAGCAGTAAGTGGGTTCCATGAAGGGTCTTTGGTTTAGGGGAGATGGTCGAATGACCACCTTTTTATTAATTACTTGCTAGCATAATCAATAAAATGATTAATTACCCAGAAACTACATTTCTCAAACTTTTTACACACAGCTGCATTCTTCCTAAACTGCAGATTATTTATCTTGAAATGTCATATTGCACTCATCTGTGTTCATGTCCTATCACTTTACTAAATTGAAAGTGTCATGAGGGCAGGAGTCATATTGAATCTAAATTTTGTATGGCTATAAATAGTAGATAACTGATGATCATTTATTGAATGAATATTGAATGATAATGTTTGGTCTCATCCATTTCTCAGATCAAAATTTTATCCTACCATTCCCTTCACTATGCTTTTAACTCCTGAGGGCACAGAAAACCTCATTTATCTTTGGATCTTCCTCAAAGCCCAGGAGAGTATTTTGCATATGGCAGGAGCCTGATAAGATGAAGTGCAATTAAATGGAAAAAAAATGTGTCATATTGATTTTTTTAAAAAGTCTCTCTTTATATTTGCTTTTACTTTTTATGCAATCGTTTCTAAAATGCTCAATTTACATTCAGATGCCTGGAGCTAGTAGGATTTGTACTGATCAACAGATGTTATTGCATGTTTGAATAAACAGAAGTAATGACTTTCTTTTATTTATTAAATTGGACTTTCAGCATTCTTTCTGACATTTCAAATATAGCCTCCTACAGAGGGTCTCAGTGTGATGTCAAGGCTGTCACATTTTCAAATTATTTTTTTTGAAGCCTCGGATAATTAGCATGGACAGTTGGATAGAATATGAAATTTAGTGAACATCTGTACGCACTCTTCTTTCTTTGACAAATAGTGTTTTTTTGTCTATTCCAATTCATATGAAGCTAAGCAAGGCGTCCTTTAGAGAGAGCTATAGCTTGGATTCTTTGGCAGGTCCTGGTCTTGTGCTTTCTGAGCTTTATGTTCCTAACTGTGGAAAGGTCCTGAACTATGTTACTGGAAGAATGATAGTGTCCTTAAAAGAAATTAGAGTCTCAAAAGAGTTTTGTAGATCTCAGTTCTTCACTCCCCTGCACTTCATGGAGTCAATCAGCTGCCAAGTTTTGTTGCATCTATTTTTACATCTTTCATGTCTAGGTCTTCTTCATTCATGTGTCTACTATCCTAGGAAAGGTTCTTATCACCTCTTGCAATAAATAGTCCTGTAAATGGTCTTCATTTTTCTAGTTTCTACCCATTGTCCCTATGGCTGCCAAATTGATATTCCTAGAATACAGGATGAATCATCCCGTTGTCCTGTTCACAAAACTTTAATGGCCAACTATGTCCATAGGACATAAATTTCTTTGCTTGGCATTAAAGCCCTTCACAATCTGGTTCTAGTTACATTTTAAGACCTATTTCACACTATTTCCCCCCATGTACTCTATATTCCAAATATAATGACCTACTCACTTTTCCCCAAATTCAGCATTGTACACTTTATGCCTTTGTAAAGGCTACCCTCCATGTCTAGAAGGCTGTTCTCCTACTACCTCTTAGCATTCCTATTTCCTTAAAGACTTATTTCATGTGCCATTTCCTATTAGAAGACTTTTCTGATCTACCTGGTTGCTAGTTTTGTTTTTATTTCTTCCTCCTCAAACTATCACATTTATATTTATCTGTTCACATGTGCTATTAATCCAAAAATAAGCACATATGAAACATCTGCTTTGACTCGGGCATGTGCCAAGTTCTGGGGCTACAAAGATAAAATATGCATTTATCTTTGTCTTTCATCAGATTATATTCAATTGCACAGGAGAATGTAAGCTACTTGAAGGCAGGGACTATTTAAAAAATAATCTCTTGTTTGGATATCACCTTAATTTTCACTTTACGAAGAATATAATACCTTTTAATTAAACAAAGAAAGAAAATAGCAGTTCACCAAAAACAAACATATCAATTGAATATAAAAGTATACGTAATGTCCCAAATCCATAGTATCCCAATTCTGAAAAGAAAGAAAAGAGAAATATATTTCATTCATTTCTTCAGGAACAAACATGATTATTATAATGACATAGCATCCTTTTTCATTTTTACTTTTTGTTCTTTCTATTTACACTGCTGAGGTCATGTATGCACATATACACATATATAGATAGAGAGATATATAGATATGCACATATCTATCTGTTTCCTAATTTTCCTTCTTTCATATTCATTCATGTAGATCTTCTTATGCCTCTTTAGGGTCTTTGTATTCATCAATTCTTTCAGTATTTCTTTTCTTATGTTCATCCTCAAAAATTTGTTTTGTAATAGATGGGTATTTAATTTACTTCTATTTGTTTTCCACCAGAAAGCACTCCTATAAAGAATATTTTGTTTTATATGGAACCTGCTTATCGTTATCCTTCTTGGAGTCATGTTGAGCAGTGCGGTCTTTGGGTCAAAAGGAATGGAACTTTCAGGCTCTTCTTAGCATAATTTCAGTGTTTTTTAGAATGTTTGAACTAATTCATGTCTCTACCAATAATGAGTATTTAGCATGCCTGTCTTCCTATGACCCAGTATTTACTATTCTCATCTTTTGCCATGCTTACATGTTTTTTACACATGACATGATGCCTCAGATCTTGATTTGCATTTTTCTCTTAACCTTGGAAATTTGAAGAAATATTTCATATTTCTCATTTTTCATTCTCTTGAGTAGTATTTGTTTATATTCTTTGACCATTTTAACGATTGCAGGTGATACTTGTTTTGTTTTTTTTATTTGTGTGAGTTCCTTATATATCTTGGATATTAAATCCTATTACTCCATCATTTAAAGTCTTTAATAATATGGTTCCCACCTGATACTTACTGTGTAATCCTAGACAAGTCCCTTCAACTCCCTGGACCTCAGTTTCCTCATGTGTAAAATCAAAGAGACGGACTAGATTGTCGTTGTTAATTTCCAGTTCTAAAACCATGATCCTGCCTTTCTAGATTTATTAAACATTACTCCACTTCATGTGTTCCAATGATTTGCTAATTTTGTTAAGCACTTCCTGCCACGGAGACCATGGGAACTGTGGGATGTAGTTTTGAGGTCCAAAGGACCATATATGAGTGATGTCCCCAAATCATTATTAGACTGAAGATTCGATGCAATTCAAGAAGCAATTATTAAGCATTTTCTTTGTGCTACATGCTATGCAAGGAACTGAAGTATATGAGGATAAGAGGAAACTGTCACTAATGTAAAGGAGCCCAAGTCTTTTTTTTTTTACAGATGTCCTCAGAAGAAACACAAGATGTTATTGTACCTAGTTCTCCAAATAAGTGGAAATGAAGCAGCTTTCAAATATGTAACAGCAGAATTGTACAAAGGATTTAAATTTAATACCTGAAATATAAGATGCTTTTTCCCCCCAGGGACTTGCAATTAATTTCTAACGAGATAATAATGCAGGAAAGTTATATTTGTTTCTATGCTGTTCTGAAGTATGTTGTGCGTAAATATCTGTTCTTCAATTTCATCTGTGGGTTCACCATTATTCATTCAAAATGTATGTGGTAAGTTGGAAAAATCAAATTCCCTCAGTGGTGTTATTACAAAGAGCTTTAGGCTACCAAGGACTATCACCATGGTGTACTTCATCCTATTATGAGAGGTCAGTGTCTGAGGTGTGATAAACCCGAGTAAAAACAGTCCTTGGCTCTCCAGGGATAGATATCATTTAAGTATTAATGACACCTCTCAACATGTTTCTCTCAAAGGGATGACAAACTCTTCATGCAATCCTAACAGCCCACTTTCCATCTGAAAAAATGAAACCAACCCTATTGGAAGATTTATGGATTTAAAGGGCAATAAAGAAAAATCTGAGTTTTTTTAAAAACATTCTGTTCAAAATACTCTTTGTTTTTCAGAAGATGAATGCACTTTAAAACAGGGTATTTTTAATTTAAATGTAACTTTGGCCCAATAGAAGTTGATTGTCATTCTGTTGTGGGTTTTAGTCAGTATGTAACACTGAGGTTATTATACAGTCCTATATTTTTTTCCAAAAGAGAAAATTTTATTATCTGAAGATAATTTTGTTTTTGAAGTGGAGTTCAAGAGCTACTAAATGGACTCTAAGATGAATGGATTTAGGAGGACAAGATGAAATACTGTGATACATCATGAAATATGATTAATGATACTGAGGGAAATAATAAATAACAGGTTTCCTTGGAAATGGGCTGAAAGTGCACAAAGTCTGAACGGTGATGTGCAACTGAAAGTCTCAGTCCTGCCACCTAATATCCAACTTCTTTGCCAATATAAACACAGCTGTTAAATGTCTCCTACCACAGCAAAACGAATGAGTCTCCACTCTCTGTGCAAGCACAGTCTATTTTCCCAAAGACAAAGGCTGTGTTGACTTTCATTCCACAGGAGAAGATGGAGAGGTCCCATCCATACATTCAGCTAATTAAAAGATTCCGATCTTCTAGCTCAAAGCTAGGGAAAGTGTCATTTTAAAGCAGTTCGTGGGTTTGGTATGGGATGCGCTTCCTCAGGCCTGAACATGACCACTGTTTCACCTCTTGAGGTAGCCTCATTTATTTTTGTATGCTTTCCCTCAATTCTGGCAATCGTGACCAATGCCTAGCATATGTTGAGAGCAAAAGATGCAAGGAATTATGTGAGTAACCTCTCTATTCTCCCCACTTTGGGTTAGACAGTAATAAATGTACAAAGAATTAGGGCAAACATCTAATACTCCCTGCACTTCTAAAAGCCCCCTCCCCCCAAACTCCAAGCTTGGAGACTGACTTGCATTGGCCTGAGGAGGTGGGGGTTATTCAAAACAATTCTCCTTTCATTCTAATGCTAGCCTGCCTTGCTCTCCCAAAGTAACTTAATAGAATTTACTATATTAAATTTTCTGATACAATTATATAAAAAAAGATAACCATGTAATGCCTAACTAAAATGGAAAAATAGACTCTGTGTTTTCTTACTTGAATGTGTGCGCGCGTATGTGTGTACACACGCACACACATGCATAACTAAACAGAATCTGAAGGGGAGTGAGGAATGAGGATCCGAGGCTGCAAGGGAGGCTTCATCACATCACCAGGGTCATCAATAATCTGGTTACAGTTTTTATTTCCTGGAACGCTAAGGCCATTTGCTGGTCATAGCTAACCATGTTTGTTATGAAACGAGCAGGAAGAGGAACAATAAGTGGGTTTTTCTTTCTTATGTGAGGAGTGGGAAATACTCTAGATTGTAAGTCTTTCACATCATAGCTTGTTTCCCCCCAAAGAGAAAGTTATAGGGAAAATTATATTCTATATCGTTTAAGGAAGATGTTATTATGTGAACTATACAGAAAGCTCCCATAAACAGAATGAATTATATTATGAGAATTAATTACCTGCTGATCTGGACATTTTCCTTTTTATTTTTTGGCCCTTAGTTAATTGTGGATCAAGAGCACCATAGGACTGGAATGTCTTGTTAATGTGAACTTTAGTAGTCAGTTAATAAGCATTTTTTAAGCACCTACTATGTTCCAGGCATGTACTAAGAACTGGGGATACAAAGAAAAACAAAAGCCAGTATCTGCTTTCACGGACCCACAGTGTAATGAAGAAATATTGGAAATATTGTAATGAGGAAATAGAGAAATATTTCTTTCACAGAAATAGGGTAAACCAACTCTTGCAACTTGGTGGTGGTACAGCATGAGACTAAGCTGATTTCATGTGTATCGTTCTTAGTCACTGATTTTCTTTTCTTTTTTTTTCTTTAGGTGTGTGTATGTGTGTGTATGTATATATGTATGTATGTATATGAGAGATGAGAGAGACAGAAGGAGAAAGTTTTGTGTGTGGTGGGGGAATGCATAGGAGGATGGGGGTGGGATATTGTATGTGTTTGTGTGAGAGGCAGAGAGAAGGGATGAAACAGGGTGTCCAGGTAATATCCTCAGTTCGGCATGGAACATCAGCTTTTCCCCTTGCTCAAAAACCTCTCCTTTCTCATATTTCCAACAATTTGAGATTCATTTGGGTTAACAACTTTCTCTATGGGGATACAGTGATAATAACTTACATTAATGTAGTTTTTCCCTCAAAACAACCTTGTAAAGTGGGTGTGGTTTTTAATTTCTACTTAAAGAAAAGGAATCTTGAATGATAAGGAAACTGAAGTTCAAAGAGGGTGGCTTGCTCAGGGCACAGCCCTAGCAAATGTTCAGCTAACTTTTGAAACTAGATCTATGAGTACAATTGTATTTTCCACCACATGGAGGAGACTTCTCTTGTGCTAGTTTCAGAGAAAGGACTAAACCTGCTGAACATTCTCTTGCATCTTATGTTATTTGCTTTTGGTGAGCCTCAGTACCAGTTTAAGATGGTCTCAGAGACTTAGAAAAACTAGTGCCAGTATGGTTAGGGAAGTATGGGGTAATCTTGGAGAAAGGAAATTCCCGAATAGTATAGACCTACGTGTAAGGTGATGCTTTGGTTGATAGCTAGGAAGCCTAGGGGCTTCTCCTTTTCTAATTTTCTTCTTCTCTACTTCTATGTCTTTCAATGCTATCTTCAAGGGCTTTCAAAAAAAAAACCCAAAAGAAACAAACAAAAAAACAGGTCCAGCACTTCCACGGTTTCCATTTTGAAAGCTATTTCATCCCTCATGAATCACCATGTTGGATGAGAAGCTCATCTGTAAAAATTTCAAGCCTTGTTCTGTAGATAAGTTTGATTAGAAGACTAAACTGAATAAATCACTGTGGGTATTAGGTACTTTTTTTCTCCTAAATGTAAGAACCAACATGGATGGCAGACTAAAAAATGTAGAAGAGTTAAATTTAGATATTTCTTCTCAGCAAGTACTTAGTTTTGCCAGACTCATGAAACTGTAAAAGCATGATAAAAATAAATCATTTTAAATCTCTTTATTTAAAGTATTGTATGTAATAATGGAACATGTTGACATGCATACCAGATAGCTATGCCTGGTATTTGATAAGGGAATGACCTTTGATGCCATCAAAGCTCCTGACATCACAAAGATGGAAAGAGCTGAAAATTTGTTTGTGGAGGCTTTTAACAGTGTCACTTTTTTCCAGTTCAGTGGGGAGTTAGGTGTGACACGTGTCAGACAAGTCAATTTGGAGAGAAAATACAAATTCCCCTGGAAACTTAACTATATTTAAAAATAAATGTGTAAGTTTTTGAGGAGCTGTGACACATCCTGGAATCTTGCTCTGTCCTAGGTTAAACAACAAATGAACATATGGGCTTCGGTTGCTGGGTTGTACCAAGCATGGGAGGATTTTAGAATTTGGTTTTGGCCTTATATATTCTGTTTGGACCTGTGATTTCAGCGGTGTGAGGAAACTCCAGGGAAACACCCATCACTGTTGCCAATCAACAACTCACCAGAAACTAATAGTTTTACAGGCTTATCTGGGACACTGACAGGTGACTTGTTCACAGTACAAAAGGTAATATTTATCTGAGGCAGGACTACAACCTAGATCTTTGTGCTTCCAAGGCTGACTCTCTACCATCATACCATAATGCCTAGGTATTGGGGCTTGCTCAAAACCACTTCCATCCACTAATGCCTTATATTTAGAGATATAACTAAGATGGGGCAAACTGGGTTTTGCTCTGGAGCACAGGTATGTTTTGGTTGTGCTTCTATCTGGAGAACACTATCCTCATTATTTGGTACAGCAGTCCTCTGAAGCCTTCTCACAGTGCCTTCTGACACACCCCACAACAATGGGATCACCATCTTGGAGCTTTCATGCTTCCCTGAGGCACTACTTAGTCTTGCTATGTTTTTTCCTGGGACCTACCTTTCTTTACACCACCATCACTATTTCTATCTCAACCTCCCCTTCCCTGCCTCATATGAAAGATTGGAGAGTTGTAGACCATCAGATGAGGGGAGATATTTTATGAGAGCTATGCCATCCCTTCCCCAGTTTGATTGTACCCAAACGAGGCAGACTATTGACTACCCACTCAACCTGGCACTTGAAACATGGGGCAAGTCAAAGATTTGCACAAAAGCTAGCCATGCATATCAACCAGGGTGAAAGAATGAAGTCATTGGTGAGATAATGGAAAGAATGAGAAATTGATAGAGCACTTAAGTTTGATCCATGCTTTGATGCTTACCAATTGTGTTACCTTATATAGTTCATTCACTGTTCAATCAGGGTCTTAAATAAGATATTTCTTCAAGATGACTACTTAGAGTGATAATTGTGCTTAGATAAAAGAGAAAATAACTTCCGATTCAGCTTTTGGTGCTCTAAAATGGTACTACTCTCAGTATAAAATGTATGAAAATATTTTCCCCTATTTTTGTTGATGAATAATAGTAAAATAGGGTAGCTGGGAGGCACAGTGGATAGAGCACTGGGTCTAGAGTCAGGAAGACTCTTCCCCAGTTCAAATCTGGCTTCAGACACTTACTAGCTGTGTGACCCTGGGCAAGTCATTTAACCCTGTTAACCTCAATTTCTTCATCTGTAAAATGATCTAGAGAAGAAAATGGGAAGCCATTCCTGGATCTTTACCAAGAAAACCCAAATGGGGTCATAAAGAGTCAAACATAACTAAAATATCTGAATAAAAATAATAACAGTAGCTCAGAGAGATTAAATGCCTTGTCATTGGGAAGTACCAGCAGTGAGGTTCAAACACAGATCTCTGGTAACTCCAAGTGCAATGCTTCTTCCAGTATAATAAGATGTCAGTGTAATGTGAGGCCTTGGAGGAAAGAAAGGGTGATTACTGACAGAAGAGAGGAGGAAGATGGAATTTGAGTTGGGTTTTAAACAATAGGAAGAAATCCAAAAGGTGAGAAAAGGGCATTTTAGACTGAAAGAGGAGGATGATCAAAAGGATGGAAGTAGGAAAGCTCTGGGCGTGTTTGGGAGACAGATATTCTGTTTCTGTCCATTTTAGCTGAAGCTTAGAGCAGTTGAGAAAAGAGGAGAATTATAGGAAACTGGCAGGGAACTGTGAAATGTTCATATAATTTGGAAAAACATCTTTATTCCTGGATCCTTATCTGAATTGAACCTCCTGCCAATTGAGACTCATACACAGCTGGATAGATCAGGCTGAATAAAAGCTTTTCATATCCTCCCAGGTTGCCTTCGACTATTTGTAGAAGCTAGAGCCGTGATAGCTGAGTGTTTGCAAGTGCCAGCATAAATTATCAAAGAAATTCAGGAAGAAAACCAACAATGGTGGGGGGAGAGAGGGAAAAAGTATGGGTTACTTGAAGGGGAAAAGGATTTAACTGTTTTGCAAAAGGACACATTCTATACCTTTTTTTCAAGGCCAAATCAAAAAACCAAACGTAGGTAAAAGAGAGTAAGAAAATTGTCAAATCCTATGGGGTGTGGTTTCTTAAAACTGTGTGTGTGTGTGTGTGTGTGTGTGTGTGTGTGTGTGTGTGTTAGACCCCTTTGGAAATATGGTGAGACTTTCTCAGGACCACATTTTTAAATCATGTAAGGAAAGGCTAAATTTCAGTTAGACTTCAATGAAAATAAAGATGAATGTTTTCCCTAGCCAAGGTCATAGAGCTTATAAAATGTGTCCATGAATCCCATATAGGATCTATGTACCCCAGGTTAAGAATTGCTAAGCCAGGTAACTGGGCCTGGAGTCAGGAAGACTTGAGTTTAAATCCAGCATCATTAGCTATGTGATCCTGGACAAGTCACTGAACTTCTGCCTCAGTTTCCTTATCTGAAATATGAGGCTAATAATAGCACCTATCTCACAAGATTATCCTAAGGATATCGCTTTTAATGCTGGCTGAGGATGTTCTGCAGGAGACAAGAGAACCTGAGGGGAGGATTGCTGCTGATCTCAGGCAAAGATTTTTTTGCCTTTTCTAAAACAGCTAGGAAATGCCTATGGGCTTTAAAATGAGGAGAGCATGAAAGCACTCTATTCCCTTAATGAAAAGACAGCTAAGTATTTCAACTGAAGCAGAACCATGAGAACCTGGTAGCTTGAGTTCATCTGGGCTCCTAGCTGCTATTCCTACTTTGTGTGTCTTCCATGAGCAGACTGGACAGTGATCCAGAGACAGATTTTTCTAACCTTGGAGGCACCCTTGTGAGTTTGAGTGTTCTAGAGATAATAGGTCCCTTGGGCAAAGCTGCCTGGCAGCAATGGGAGGCTCTAGATGACTACCTACAGAAGAGGAGCCCAATCCTTGGTATAATTTGCCAGAAGATATGAATCTGAATGAAGGCATTGTTTGGACAGTGCAGAACTGAGAAAAAATATGAAATAACTCCTGCAAAAGGCTTCAGGCTTTGAATACTTTCAATCTCAACCTTCTGGCATTACAATAGTTTACAGTATTTTGTTTTACACCTATCAACATTTGCTTGTGAGCTTTTTGAGCATAGTATTTCTTTTATAGAGAGGAGAGGGAGGGGCATAGCACACTATCCCTTTGATATGAAAGTGTTCTTAGGATACATGGGGATGTCATATAGGATCTCAAGGACTGATACTAAATAACTCTGAGTGCTTAATCCTTTTTCAGGGGATATATGTGTGTGTGTACACACATATACATACATACATACATACAATATATATACACACAATGTGTGTGTATCGTATGTACATAAGCATATTCAGAAATACTCTGAATGTGTTTTCTTTCTTCTTGAGCTAAGCCTACTTGTCTTATCATTGGGCAAGTTTGAGAACTCCAGCTGGATTGCTCTATGTATTTTCAGGGGTTCTTGGAGAAATTTTGGATACCATACGTGTTATAGGAACACAGAGGGATTTTGAACCCATTTTTAAGCCTGTGAGTATGTAGTGGGAGGAGTCCAGAATGCAGAGTCCCCATAGTGAGAGCTAGGGTGAATGCTTCAGCCCCCTAAGTGGAAGAGGAAGAGGATGAGAACCCGAAGCATCCTAGCCTCCCTTATTCCCAGCAGCCCATTGTTGTTATTTAGGCACCAAAACAAAGTATTTTTTCTTGATGAAGATAGTGGAGCGGTTTACCATATCTTTCTTCAGTTCATTTTATAGAAAGGAAACTGAGACAAACAGGGTTAAGTAATTTGCCCAGGGTCACACAGCTAGTACACACAGGGACACAAATCTATCTGAGGTCAGATTTGAATTCAGGTAGATACGTCTTCCTGACTTCAGACCCAGCACTCTACCCACTGTACCACCTAGCTGCCCAATTGTAATCTAATGATTTATATTTTCTTTTTAAATCGAGGAACCATGTATTTAGAAATGAATATAATCTTCAGTCTCATTAATTATGTTATTTTTCTATCCTTGGAAAGAAAATTCATGCATTTTTATGAACTGCACAACATTCCTCTGGAAGTTTTATATTTCTAACACTGTCAGCACTTGAATGTTTAGACATTTGGGTGAATTTGGGCCAGAAGTTTCCTACAAAACAGATTCCTGTGATGGGGAGGGAGGAAAGCAATTCTTTATCTCCCTCCCAACAATGGCCATGGTCTTGACTAGAAGAGCTACTTAGCCAGAAAAAGGTACCTACTTAATACTTGAAATGTCAGTTGGAGAATTCAAAGAGCAAAAACACATTCCCTTCAAACAGATACTGAGAGAATCTCTTAAGCAAGCAGTTTTGGGAATTTGAACCCAAGGATGAGGATTGACTAAAGACTGGAAGGGGGAACAAAAATTGTCTTGGGGATCTAGAATTAAGCTGTGGAGATCAAGAACCATATCCTTTATAAAAAAAATAGAAAATATTTTTTCCAACAGTTTTTTTTAAGCAACCAGGGAAAGTGAAGTCTCTCTACTTGGACTATAATGCTATCATACTAGATGTGCTTTAAAGAAAGTAGAAATTGTAGTAATGAGAACTAAGACAGGAAAAGCAGTTAGATATGACCAAGTGTACAAAGGAAAAAGTGGCACAGTTGTGATGACATTGAGAAGTCAGATACCTGAAGAAAGGGAAGATATCAAAGGCATAGCAGAAATTCTTTTGGTTCTTATCAGTAACAAACAAAAAGCTAACCTAAAAATAACTACTGACCTATACACCTATTTTTCCATCTACATAAACTTTTTATCAGAATAATAGGATTACCTATCGAGGCCATCCATAATGAAGATATTAATAGGAAATAAATAAATAAATAATAAAAAAGATAAAATAGATAAAAATAAATCTTTACAAGCATTATTATACAGCTGACCACATCTAAATAATGCATTAATTACTGAAAGATGTAAAGGACCCAAATTGTAATGTGCCTTTTGTTTTCTAAGCATAAAATGCTTTTGATTTGGTAGAGAAAAAAAACCTTAAAGTCTCTCTTCCAAAAAGCTACCTCTTAAGCATATATCAAAATGATGCAAGGCTCTTTGAAATATATAGCGACAAAGATAACTCACCTGTGTCATGAGAAAAGGGGCAGAGCTGACATGACTGGATCAGAGGGATATGAATCTAAGTATCAATCCAACCTCACCCTCTCTCTGACCAGTCATGCCCACATACTCCTCTTACGCAGCCATTGGCCTCGTTCAAATCTCAATCACTTCTCAGCCAGACAGCTACAAAAGCCTGCTGGTTGATCTCCTACATCATCTTTCCCCACTTCAGTAATCCTTCCTAAGAAGCCAAACTGATATGTTAAAGACAGATCATGTTACACCCCTCCTAAATAAACTTAACCTGTTTACTCCAGGATGAAATATTATTTGGTCTTTATCTTACCCCTATTTATTTCTATTTTGTGTCTTTTACGTGACCTAATTATTATTATGGTATAGTAGTATACACATAATAATGTTATACATGTGTTCATATACATATATAATTTATAAACAAATAAGTATAAAGAAATGAATTACAAGGGTGCTTGGGTTTCAATCCTAATCCCAATTAATATGTCACAGAGGGCCCAGAATTTTTCTATATGCTAACAAATTCTTAATCGGGGGAAACTATTATAAGACTTTGTGCCACTGGATGAGGGCAAATGAAATGAGATTAGAGTTTTTGATTTGATAAAAAAAAAATTACACAGACCTCAGGTCTGAATAAAATCAGTAGTAAGGTAAGCGATGAATGGGTCAAGGTCCTTAGTGAAGTATTTCAGTTTCAGGTGCTGAAAATTCCCATTTCAGAGAAAACTGCTCTTGGACAGAAGAGTTTCTCCCAGTCGGTTTTAATGTCAGTTTCATTGCCAATGTCAGTCTTAATTTCAGTTTCGGTCTTAGTCTCAGTTTCTCTCTCTCTCTCTCTCTCTCTCTCTCTCTCTCTCTCTCTCTCTCTCTCTCTCTCTCTCTCTCTCTCTCTCTCTCTCTCTTTTACAGAGTCCTGAGACTGAAAAAAGTTTGGAGACCCTTGGTTTATTCCACCTATTAGTGCTTTGTAATAAAATGCTCAAATACATTATAAGAAGGATTGTGTGTTAATATTTTCAGAGAGGAGAGCAATGAACAATTTTTTTAAAAATCCTTATCTTCTTCAGGATAATGAGGATATAGTACAGATAAAAGTGTTAGATACAACAAAAGGTTAGTAAGATACACTATTTCTGGGACTTGCTAGGAGAAGAAAAGGAGTGGAGATCACTGGGTATATGAAGCAGTAGTTCCATATTTTCACAGTGTTTATGTTATTATAAGGGGAGGGAATGGAACAAAGAGGAAGGTTATTCAGTCCTCTCATATTCCCCAAATTCAAAATCCAGAGAAACTTCTATGGATCTCAAAAGTAAAATTTATCTGTTGCTCATTACAATTAGCCTACTAATCAGGATTATACAGGGTAATGTGTGTCACTATACGTTACTATTAGTAAATCAATTTACATGCAAAAATTCTCACATTATTTTAAAAAGTATGCTAAATATTTCACTTATATGAACTAAGGTGTGAAAGCAACTGACACATGCTTTCCTGCATAAAGTGTGAAAAGGAGGCTACACATGAATTCTCCCACAGGAAGACATAGCATCAAGGTGTGTATATATACAACAGACTACTTATCCAATTCCTCTGAGATCAGGTGAGAGCTCCCTGCTTATATGCAACAGTCAGAAATTGGATAAACTTGCTTCTGCTAACACAGCTTTTCTTTTCACTAGGATCATGCACAAGGGAGTTATTAGATGTAGTTTTGTGTTAGAAGTTGAAAGGAAGTCATCATGAGTAATTACATAACTGGGACCCAGGACTATTGCTGTGAATAGTTCTGCCCTACTTAACAGTCCTTCTCTCTGGATCCCAGACTCTAGATTCTAGAATCTTGTATATTTGGGTTTATTCTATGGTAACACCAGGGAGGAATGTAAGAGTGGGTGCTCTATTTAATGTTATTTCATGAGGCCATGGGAAAACCTTTATGCCTCTCCAAATATCTGAACATTTGCATGGATTATTGGAGGAGGTAGCATCTCATGACATTATTAGATAACACTATCAAGAATGTTGAAGCTGAGGCTACCAACATCCTTCCTGTCACATGGTTTGAAACCTTGGTATCATTCTCAATTCTTTGCTCTCATTCATTTCTAATATCCAATCAGTCACCAACTTTTGCCAATTCCACATCCATTATATCTTTTGTATCTCATCCCTTCTTTCCATCCACATGGCTACCTCCCTACCTTGTTCAGATTTTTATCACCTCTTACTTCCTCTATTGTTATAAGTTCATTTTTGGTCACCTTGACTTCCATCCTTCCGCTGTCCAATGTACTCTCTATTTAGGAGCCAAATTAATACTCCTAAAAACTCATCTGACCACATGTCTTCTTTGCTCAAAATTCTACAGAAGTTGCCTGTTGACTGTATGATACAAAAACTCCTCTATTCAAATTTTAAATAAATTAATATAAATCTTTAAACTTAAACAATCTGGCTCAGATTTATCATTACAGATGCCTTTAATACTCAGCTCAGATCTCATTTTTCATAGGAGGAAGGCTTCTCTCTGAGATTACTTTCCTTCTATGCTCTTTATATTGGTTGTCTAGATGGTTGTTTCCATATTGTTTCCCTGGTTGGAAAGGGAGCTCTTTGAAGACACAGACTACCTTATGCTAATTTTTGAATTTGCAGTATGTAGCACAATTGTCTGTGACATTGCAAACACTCCATAAATGCTCCTTGACAGATTAAATATTGCTACTCATTCATACACATGCTATCATATAGTCAAACTAACTCAATTTACTTCTCTTTTCCATCTCTTACCTCGAAACCTTTACAATTACCCTGTGCCTAGAAAGCACTACTTCCACAATTCCAACTCTGAGAATTCATAATTCTTCCTACCCCTTACTTTATGCATGTGTGTGCACACATATGCTTATGTGAAAACATAACTGCAGAGAAGTACACATTCATACATACACATACCATGCAAACTCAACTATACATATACATGTAGTATACACATGTATACATGTGTATACACACATAGACACATCCATATATACATACATGCAATAGAATACTCTAAAAAAACTTGTTGAAATAATTAACAACTTTAACAAAGTAGCAGCATACAAAATAAACCCATATAAATCATCAACATTTCTATATATTAACAACAGAGTCCAGCAGCAAGATATAGAAAAAAAATTCCCTGGGAATTTGCCTGCCAAGAGAAACCCAGTAACTATCTGAACACAATTACAAAACACTTTATGCACAAATAAGTCAGATCTAAACAAATGGAAAAGTATTAATTTCTCATGGGTAGGCTTAGCCAATATAATAAAATTGACAATTCTACCTAAATTAATTTACAGATTCAGTGCCATGCCAGTCAAACTAAACATACACGCACACACACATACACACACATGCACACATACACACACACACATACACACACACATTACAGAGATAGAAAAATGGTTACTAAATCAACTAGAAGAACAAAAGGTTAAGAAAATAAAGAAAATTAATGCAAGAAAAAATGTTAAAGAAGGTAGCCTGCCCATAACAGATCCCAAACTGTATTATAAAGTGGTAATCAACAAAAAAAAATCTGGATTTGGGTATAGGCTAAGAAATTGAGTGGTAAATCAGTTGAATAGATTAGATACATAAGACACAGTAGTAAATGACCACAGTAATCTAATATTTATTAAGCACACTGACCCATACTTTTGGGACAAGAACTCACCATTTGACAAAAACTTCTGGAAAAACTTCAAAACACTATGGCAGTAAAAAGGTATAAACCAACAGCTTATACTTAATACAAAGATAAAGTCAAAATGGGTACATAATTAAGATATTAAAAGTGTATGAGTGTGTGTGTGTGTGTGTGTGTGTGTGTGTGTGCGCGCACGCTCCGGGGGCAATGCTGTATTCTCTTTCACAACATGACTAGTCTGGAAATATGTTTTTCATGATTGTACATGTATAACCTATATCAAGTCATTTGCCATCTCAGAGAGGGAGTACAGAAGGGAAGAAGGGAGAGAACTTAAAATTTTTTAAAAAATGAATGTTGAAATTGTTTTTGCATGTAATTGGGAAAAAATTAAAATCATTTTTTAAAAAAAGAAGCATCTTTTGCTAAGTTTTATGACAGTGTGGTGTGGTGGCAGCCATGAGCACTTCCTTGTATGATAATCTCAATGCCAGGGTGAATGGCATTTATTTAATTAACTCCCTTTGGTCAGCAGTAACAAGCTAGAATTACTGTTCCTCCTAATAGGTAATAGACATTGGATGAAAAACTTTCTAACTCTATCTAATGAAAGTCACCAGAAACTCACTGGGTCTAAATACAAAGCAAACCTTAGCTTTATGTCCTGTGAGGTTCTCTGCAAAGCTCCCATAGATTATATGCTCTCAAATAGTCATTAATGAGATGGTTTTTCAGTGTTTTCATGCCTTTTCTCATTGGATTGTGTCTGTCTCCTAAATCTGCTATTCTTCTACCATTAGGCTGTCTGAACTGATTCACAATTCATTCAGAGTTGTTCAAATAATGTATGTTTCTTTTCAAATTTTCTCATCACTTCCCTTCATTAGTTCCTTTTCATCAAGAATATGACTATGCAACCTTTTATAATATAATTTTTAATATTAGTGTTTGTTTCACCCACAAATACATTTCCTAGGGCTCTTTCCATTATCCTAGTAGGATTATGGCTATGAGTTTCACTCAAACCACAAACAACATAATCTTTTTAAATTTATGGTAAGTTAATAAAATCTTGACTTATTTCTAACTTTAGTTCTGTGGCCAGCTCACTCATTATAACCATAAAGAATAATACTAAAATGACTTTTCTGCATTTGGGTCAAAGCATCATTTTCTTAGAATATATTCTAAATTTATCGCAAATATGGCCTTAAGAGAGTTCGACTTTCTGACCTAAACTAGTTGAACTTCTGATTCTAAGAACAAGTTATACGAAAGTCCCAGTGTTGATTGAGTATAATTTACCACAGCTGAATAAATGGACTTTCACTACTTTGGATGAATGTTTTTTACCTCTCCCCCATGCCAAATAAGTATTACTTCAGGATTCATTGTAACCACATTTGATAGCAAGTTCCAAGAAGTTCAGCCAAGAGAAGGAGCTATTATGGTAACTTCCCAAAAATGTATGACTACTAAACATCACCAGAAAAGGGAGGTAAACAGTATTGAAATTGCTCAGCACAGAGTTCAGTGAGTACACCTTAGGGAACTGTGTGCACTGAGGACTTATCCACTAAATTGACGTTCATGGCTTTCTCAGGTTCCTAGAAGGTTTTCTCTACTCACAGTCCCCACTCAGAGAAAGAGTTTCAACTCTGCAATGAGCATTCCCAACTGCCATTCTGTTACTAGATTAGTTATCTCAGTGGTTTTCAAACAAAGGTACATGATCCTAAAAAGGATACATGAAAAATTCAGTGGCAATAAATGCACCAGTTTCTATAGGGACAACTTTTGGAAGTAGCAAAGTTAGTAGGTTATATATGCTTCAGTCCTTGAAAATTTCAATCTTCCTAGATGGATTGATTCTTTCCTCAATATGGGTAGTCTCTCCAATGGCACAGAGTGCAACTCAATCACTCCCCTTCATCTTGGGTAACTTTTGTCTATGACTTTCAATATATCCACCACAGGGTAATGGGAGGAATGGAGAGAGTATGAGCCAAAGAAGGAAATCATATAGGTAATTAGAAACGATTTGGAACAAACAGGATGGAGATGAATGTGGTGGGACTTGGGAGAAATCTGAAATGTAACAATCTTTGGTTCCATATTCAAGGATAAATTCAATTTCTGGGTTGGAGATGGGTGGAACTTGGGGAGAAACAGGAAAATCTGAAATATGACAATCTTTGACTCCATATTCAAGCATAAATTCAATTTTTGTGTTCTAGAAGGTATAGAAACAAGGATAGTACAGATGGACATGAATAGGATGAAGGAAGATTGATGAGTTTTCAAGAAGGATTAGGAAGTAGAACTTGGAAATCTAGACTGTGGGAGGAAAAAAGAGAAAGTAGTTGAAAGACAAAGTAAGGGAAGTAAGAAAATTTGAATGGAATAATTTTAATGTAAAGCAAATTGACATTAGATTGATGAGTGGGAAAATTGATGAAATACATTGGTACGAGGCTGAAGAGGAGGTAAGTAGTTGAGAAGAATGCTCTGGATATAGTTTACCAGAATTTTAACAAAGTTTTTGATGAAGAATTTCATATTATTTTTTATCAGATGATGGAGAGATAAGGATTAGATGATAATATAATTATATGGATTCCAAACAGCTTGGATGGTCCTATTCAATGAGTAGTTCCTAATGATTCAGTGTAATGAAGAAAAGCAAACAAAAAACAAAACACAACTTCACAATTACAAAATTGGAGAAGGATAGTTAGACAGCAATGCTGACCCTTAGACAAGGTGAAATTTCTAAAGAGGAATTGTTTTGTCTCCTTTGCTCACCTCTGACATACACATTTCTGGATCTTTCACACTCTCCTATTTTTTCCTGAGTTCCTCTTCATTTGGATGATATTCATCTGTCATGACTCATTCCAAGAAATTAATACTTCCCCCTTCCTTTTTCCTATTTCCATTTGTTTTATATTATTTTGGAAGCTAATTCATAAAAATACTCTCTTTATATTTACTTTGAACCTACATACTCTAGTCTAGAGCTAAAAGTGAATAAAGCAAATTTAATTAATTTAGTTTTTTCATGCAAATTTTATGTTTCTTAAGTGTCTTTTGTTTGCTGAATTTACATTTCATATGCAGTTTTCATTTCTGGCTTCATCAGAAGGAACAACTCATAATTTTTCTTTTGGCTAAAATTTCTTATTTTTCTCATTTATGGTAAAGCTAGACTTTGTAGCATATGATATTTAGTGTTAGATATAGCAAAACCAATTTTATTTTTCTTTTCAGAGCATGATACTTCAGTTTTTCTTTCACGTTCCCTCTTTTTTATGAACGAGAAATACTCTTATGTAACTTGGATAATTTTTCCTTTTCATTTTTGATGAACTTCTTCCTGTCTATGAGATTTGTGGTTTAGTGTTAAAGTTCCAAGGTTTGATTAGCTATTATTTCTGAATGAGTTAAAATTGATATTTCTCCATAAACATTTTTTTTGACTCTATGGCCCTGTATCTTCCTGTTTTTTAATATTCATAGACATTTTTGTGTTATGATTTCTCATAGCCTGATATTCAGACATTTTATTTAAATTTAATTAACTATATAATCATGTTTTGTTGTGACATCTAGAATCCTCATGTTGTTTCTATACAAGCTACCTTTAAGGTCAGTTGCTAGGGATTACAGAGACCTCAGTAATTCTTCTACTTCTCCTCCTTCAATTTTGTTTTGTCAATCTTCCATAACTACAAATTTACTGGTTTTTTTTTTTCCAGAGATGATGTTGTGGAGTGCATCTGTTATTTTTTCCTAAACGATATTTTCTCTTAGTTGTCTTTTTTTGAGTTCTTTGAGAACTCTAATGTCTATCCTATTTTTTTCCTCTATTTCACTTTTTAATTTTTAAAATTTCTTTGCTGATCTATTCCACAGATTCTTGAAGTTGCTCTATTATTGTTTCTGTACTGGAGTTCTCATAGTCACTGAAGCATTTTTTTTTCTCATCTGGGGTTTCACATATATATAAAACACAATAATACTTATTCATTATTCTGGTGCTTTGATTTAGTTATTTGGTTGCTTTCTAAATGACTACTGATTTTTCTCTGAAGTTTTGTCTTGTGCTGATTTCTATCTAATGCTCTTTTTTATAATTTGTTATTGTTCTTTTACTCTATTTGGAAATTTTACTCTATTTGGAATAATTCTGCCTATTCTGAGATAAAAAAGCTCTCACTGTTTGTGAATCTATACCATTCTATTTGGCACTGATAAAAAACATAATACAAAACTATTTCAGCAGAGAATGAAGGTTTTCAACATGGTCAGGTATTCAAAGTGTAAACACACCATCCAATTCTCCAGTTAAGAAACTAAAAAGTAAACTTTGTCAGGAGAGAAAAGTGCAAACAGAGCACAACAGGACAAATGAGGACAGCTTAAGTTTTGTCGACCTATTTTGGTTGGCTTCATTTTCCAACTTCATAAAACAAGATGCGGTGAGATCATGAGGAACAAAATCTAACTGGCATATTACTGTGAATTAAACGTCACACAGAAAGGTTTTATGCATCAAGACAGCGTTAGTAGCTTTCTCGGGGTGCATACTGACTGATCGATTTGAACAGGGGTAAGTGGCTCTATAAATATACCAGGCAACTTGGTTGAGGGAAGAAATTCACATGGGTCCTTCATAACTTTGACAACGAAGTCCCTAAGCTTCACCTTTAAGCAATGTATAAACTACTTCTTGCTTGTAGCCACATTTGCTGTTGTTATTTTCCATCCAATTCATACTATATCTTTTCTTCAAAAATGTTAAAAGAATGAAATACCCTTTAAAAATAACAGGAACAGAAGGGTTTATAAAGAGAGTATTTCCTGGGCAAAAAAATATGTAATATTCCACAAGTAGAAAAAAACATATTAGTACCTCTCTCAGAATGTAATAATCCGCCCTTTCCAACACTACTACTTTTAATCCTAGTCATATATGCATAACAGGAAGACAGATGGAGTTCCTTTGGAATAAAATTGTTCCTTTTGGGTGAGACCTTCTATATTCTTGGCTTAGCTCAGCCATAAATTGCCAGCTAGGTTTCCCATATTTGACTTACTGTACTTATTCCTCCCCAGTGGAGACTGCCTATTTGGGGGCATCCTTAGAGGCCTCCTACAAATTCCCCTTCTTTATCACTCATTGGCTGAAGAATGAATTCGTGCAACTTGACCAGTAACTATGAGCCAATGTGAAATTTACAAGTAATGGTGTTGAGGGCTAGGAGACTGTATGGTGGTCATTCCTTGCCACCAGGACTCCAATCCCCTTGAAATAAGATGGAGTACATCACTATGTTTTTGTCATAGCTGAACAGGTCTTATAAATACAGACTCACAATAATACTACTTTATTATGAACATATTATTTCCTAACAATGGTTTGTCTAAGTTATAAATTTGATCATTGTCCAAGGCAAAATTTGGTGGTTCTTTCAAGGGGATTTGGCATGTTTTGTTGTAGCTACATTATTTTTCTCTAAGGGAAAAGGAAAGTTTCAGTTGTCTTCAGACTCTATCTTCAAATAGGCAATAAAATGATTGAAAAATAAGTAGAAGAAAAGTGTCTACTGTATAATTAAGAATCAAGATTTAGTCAGACACTGGCTATTAGATTATAACTCTTTGAGAGAAGGAACCAATCTTATATACATACATACATATATACATACACACACACACACACACACACACATATATATATATACACCCCTGCATA